>WNWU01000089.1:5546870-5917142 GCA_012654045.1 Ptyas mucosa
ATAGATAGATAGATAGATAGATAGATAGATAGATAGATAGATAGATACATAGATAGATAGATAGATAGATAGATAGATAGATAGATAGATAGATAGATAGATAGATAGATATATTTATATATATTTATATTTATATATTTATATAAAAATATCAGGGTAGGGCCGTGAATGGGGAGGCTGGATCAAAATAGAAAATGCCGAATATTTCAAATGACAAAAAATGTCAGTTCATTCAAACTGCACATCCCGCTAATGTTTCTGGTGTGCGGGATTCATATTAAAGTTCAGCCCTAATCTACTTTCCTACAAGTTGATCTCGCGGAATTCAACGCTTGACCTTCGGAAACTGGCAGGCGAAGAATCTCCTTTAATTCCACGGAGATCAGCCGTGACAACAAGACCAGGCGAGGAACAAAACTGGGGTTAACAGAAAGGGGCAGCTGGGAAGGGATCCTCCCTTCGCAAACGGGAAGGAAAAAGCAAAACTCGATTTTCCAATGGCCAAACTGGAAAGAGGATGTTGGCTTGCGAGGTTGAAAGAAGAGAGGGAGGGGGGCGGTAAGGCATTGGGGAAAGAGGGCATTTCCGATAAGCAAAAAGCTGCACCTGTGGCGCGCCAACCGGGAAGCGCTCCTGGTGGCCAGGCACCAATGCAGCCACGTGCCTCCGCTCACCATCGCCAGGTCGCCCAGGGAAGGCTACTCGACCGTCGCGGGCAACACTTGGCTTCCGCATCCGTTTCACCCCAGTCAGATCAATTACCGTAGGCTTTGCTCTCACCCCCCACTGGAAGTTTCCGCCTACCCAATGAACCTCTTAGCCCAATGGGAACGAAGGGAATCTTCCCCGCCTGTCCTTGCCGGGTTTCTTTCCACGAACTAGGCGACTCATCAAAACCGCCGTTTAAAAAAAAAAAAAAACGATCGTAGGGCTGCCCGGTTTGGACGAGTCAATGGCCCGTTAAAGATTGAGAGGAGATGAAAACCCAATTCACGCACCGCTGCGCTTGCCTGGGTTGCAATTACGGAGAGAACGAAGCTTCACTCCTGTTTCCGCTTGGCCGGGAGAGGAGCTGTGACGGACAGCCTCAGAGAGAGTCCGCCACACGCAGCAGGCCTGAGTGGAGCGTGTGTGGAAACTTGAGTGGACCCCCCCTCGCTGTCCGCCTAGATCCGAGTCTGTAGTGTAGTCAGTTGCAGAAAAGGAAGAGGAAGGGTAGCGACTACAACACAATGTAGCAATGTTGCAATGTTGCAAACTACATTCCAATTACAGTAAGCACATGCAAGAAATACTTTGAAAATAATACAATAGCACTGTGGGGCCTTAGGGCATTTCGGAGGACAATTCCCTTAAGCTTTTACTACTGGTTATGATGAATGGGGTAGCTGGCTATTGGAGTTCAAAATATTCAGAGTATTTCTATTTCTGGCATCTGATATAAACAGACATGCCTTCTGCAATGGGATGCTTTTTGGGGGGTTCCCCCCACTTCCCAATCCTAGATAGCCCTGGGATTGACTGATTTATGAACACATTTATATGTCCACAAAACTCAGACTATGACTACAATTAGTTACAAAAAACCCCATAATTATCAATAGAAAATGTTTCATTAAAATTGTTAGAACTGAAATCTTCATTTCTAGTGGTTTCCTTCTTAGTTCCCACCTGGACCCCACCTCTATTAAATTTTTCCAGGAATATTAATTTATTATATTAATTAACTGGACAGAAATTTATTAATTCATTAAGGGATAGAGATGTGCTTACTTTTGAAATTTTTCAAGGTAAACATGCCCTTTCATTTTCATAAGAAAAACCACTAAAAACACAGGGCTGCTTTATACAGATCTTTCTTTTTGTAACATTTCCTATTGTGATTCTACATATTCATATATAGAAGTGCTGTAAAAGGGAAAAAGCCTCACATCTATGAACAAGCTTGTGAGAGATTTTAGTTGTGAAAATAATAGGGGGGGAGGAATGAAGGGTCTACTCTAGGCCATATTAAGTCGCTTTGTTTCCTGGAAAACAATAAATGCTAGGCAGATTTCATGTATGCTGAATGTAAATAGAACGAAAAATGTTTTATATGCTTTGTCTGTATACAAAACACATGTTCTAAGTTTCTTTTTATAATGGTAGAGAACTTGAGGAATCCCAAGTCAGTTTAACATCAGGTTAGTTGATATCTTTCTCATAAGACCTGACAATTTAGGGTTTCTTAAAAATATTCCCCATTAAATCCTTCTCAAAATATATATTCAGTTTCTTACTGCTGTGATCTGATTTTTTCAAACAGAATGGGTTTTTGGGAGACAGAAAAGGGCAACAATCAGTCCAATAAGACAAACATTGCTCCATTCCTTGGAAGCTATGGGAAACAATGTACCTGAGTGCTTTTATTCATCTGAGAGGCAGTTTTCTCCAACCTTGTGTTCTCCAAATGGATTGGATCAACTTCCTTAAGTCCTTGGGAGCTTGTTATGAAATCTAGCAATGCTTATGCTATGGTCATTCAAGGGCATTTGAATTCATAGATGTGTTGTTTCAGTATAACCTTTCCAGAAAATTCTATGTTATCAATTTTTAAACATTTCCAATTCACTAACCTCTCGAGTTTTAATTGGTGATAAATTACAAATGGAAAATTAAAACAAGCAAAACAGCCTTCTCTAACTTATAAAAACATGTAGTTGCAAGTTAAAGGATATTGACTAGATATTCAATTGCAAATGGAATAGAAGTGTAAGCCTAATGTTTGAATTGCAATGTTCAACTTTTTACCATTAAAGATTTATTTCAAAATAGGCGTAGACAGAATTTACAGTTTATATAAAACTTTATATATTGTTAGAGTTGATCCATAGATAGTACCTCAGTTGTTCTGTGCAAGACCAAGAAATAATTGCATCTAGCTTTCTATAGTTGCCTGTACCAAAAATAAAGACACTTTAAAAATGAACTCAGTTCTGGTGTCTATGTGGGCATATCCACTCAGGACAAAAGTGATTTGCTAGTATCACTAATATCTTTGGGAGGGATTTTTTTTTAATTTCCTTGTCTGGCCCAGAGACATCTCATTGATGATTTCCTATCCAAATAATATTTAAGTGCAACCCTATTTATTTTCAGACCCTAGACAAAGTCTGCCTTTATTAAGCCTGAACAAACTATATCAGAAAATGCAGAAATCTTCTTCAGGGAAAAATATGTTACAAAAAGAATTCTTGTGGCTCCTGGTAACATTGTCATTGGTAAGGACATTTTGCTACTATGTTTGTTTGTTTCAGTGTTCAATTAGGGCAATTTCACTCTGCAGGCTAAGATGCTGGTCATCCTTGCTGCTCCCTGCTGTTTTATAAACCAACTTCAGAAATCCTAAACCTGATTTGGGCAACAGGGCCAGATGGGTGCTCAGTCCAAACTATCACCACCCAGGACATCCATAGTTATTTCCCTGCTTCTTACCATTCCCAGAGAAGACAAACTCTAGTCTGATGGCCACCCCAGGATAGACAGATGAAACAGCATCCTCATTTTGCTTTTATGGACCATTTCTCACAACAGTAGTTTTTATGCATTTCTTTTACTTTCCCAAATCATCATACACATGGATTTTTCACGCCATCACACCATATTCCTATAACACTAGCACAGACCTTTCTTGCTTCTTTAATCCCTGTGGTACCACTTTTTTTTTAATCTGATGCCATAACAATCTAAATAACGGGAATAGCTTATTCTTTAATTCCTACGTTCCTCTGAAGGTTCATGAAAATGTTGCAGCAAGGAAGATCTAATAGTTTAGCCTCACAAAGTACCTACCTTGAATGTTTAAAAATTAAAGGAGAAAGGGAGAAGGAAGTGGCACTGGACACCACGGACTGTTCAAGTATGAAAACTGGCATGTTGAATCAAAGCTGGAAGTCTTCCTAGGAGTAGGAAGACGACATTTATTTTAAAAACAAAAATACCTATCCCCTCCCCCCACCAGCCCAATGCCTATAGCCGTGATGGTGAACCTATGGCACGGGTGCCACAGATGGCACGTGGAGCCATATTGGTGGGCACGCGAGCTCAGCTCCGGCACACATGTGTGCACCGGCCAGTTGATTTTTGGTCCTTCTGGGCCCACCAGAAGTCAGGAAACATGCTGTTTCTGGCCTCCCGAGGGCCTCTAGGAAGGGTGGGGAAGGCTGTTTTTGCCCTCCCCAGGCTCCTAGAAAGGCTCTGGAGCCTGCGGAGAGTGAAAAATGGGCTTACTGAGCCCACCGTGCCATCACAGCAAAAGTAGAGGGAGCATGAGTGGGGGGCGCATAGAATTATGGATGTGGGCACACATCCGTGTGTCCTCCCCGCTCCCCCCCCCCGCTTTTGGCACACGATAGCAAAAAGGTTAGCCATCACTGGCCTATAGGGACCGAATCAGCAGTGAAATCTACTTACCTTTGCTACTGGTTCCAGAACGAGAGTGCACAGGAGTACATGCACGCTATGTGCATGCACGCCTCTTCTGCGCAGAAGGTCAAAAATGGGATGTAATGATGTCCCAGCAGGTGGCAGAGCTTCCTGCCATTGGCACTACGGTTTGTGCGAGCCAGATAGATCCGGCTGGATTTCGCCGCTGGACCAATTGGAGATGACCATGGGAAAATATTGAGAAGTGTTAGAAAAGCAGTGAAGAAAAATGCCCTGCATCCTGGGAAAGGAAAAAAATTAAGGGAAAGAATCATGGTGGCTCCTCCCTGATTTAATGGTATATAAGAGGGAAACGCAATTAGACTTGCAAGATTCTTTATTGAGATAGCAATAGCACTTAGACTTATATACTGCTTCACAGTGCTTTACAGCCCTGTCTAAGCAGTTTACAGAGTCAGCATATTGCCCCCAACAATAATTTAATTTAATTAATTTAATTATTTCAATTTATATGCCGCCTTTCTCTGAAGACTCAGGGAAATATAACAATAGGTTATATTAAGAGTCTTTTTGCAGAGTTTATTTCCTGACCTGGACAAATTCAAAGGTCTGGCAATAGCCAATGCATGGAACCCTCAAGATGCCACAACAGACTCACTGAAGACTTTCAACCTGTTTAATTCTAGGAATATACTTGACATTGTGACAGGGCCACCAGCTTCTACACTCCACTACAGTAACCTTATTAGCCTCTTGAAATTTTTTAAAAGGTCAGAGGGTCTTTAAAAAATAACCTACTTTACTATGAATATTCAGACACTATGTTTTAAGGCCCAGAACACATGACCCTTTTTTGTTATAAGTTAGCTATGTGCAGTGTAGGAATTAAACGCATCTGTGTTATGGGTTTTATTTTGTGGATTTTAATTTTGTAAGCTGCTCCGGAGTCATTATGCCTGAGTTGGGCAGCAATATAAATTAGATAGATAGAAAAATAGATAGAATAGATAGATAGATAGAATAGATGATAGACAGACAGACAGACAGACAGACAGAATGAATCCTTTTCCACCAAGTGGAAGAAAAAGCTGGAAAGAGGAAATCTTTCTTTGTGAGATCAATGCAACGTCTGAGTATATCTCTGAAAGACAGTTGGCAAGAGATGAAGGGGAAAGCAGCAGCAAATATTATACAATAAATATTTTTACTATTTAATCCTCTGTGTCACTGTGGACATTAGCCTCCATTCAAGTTCAAAGAAATGATTTATTTGGAAAGTTTTGAGGTGCTGATTCTCCTGTTGTGTCTGCAAATATTTTTCCTGACTTACCATCAGTCTAGGGAGTTGTAAAATTCCAGTAAATTGGTTTGATCACAGGTGATCTTTCCAGGGATTACTCTTGTGATTCCAAACAAGCAAAAATGAAACAAGGGGTCACTTCACATAAACATCGATAGATTGAAAACTATGGTGCCCCTGGAACACCTTGCAGGTGCAAATAAACCACTGCAAAGCACAGACTTCAAGTTGAAGGAAAAACATAAGCACAGTGGTAGTAACAGGATGCCTCTTCTCTCAGATACTGATCCAGATTAATACTTTCACTAGGTTATATACATCACAATAATGAAAAATTATAATGGGTGCATTTTCTTCCATAACTTTTAAATATGTCTTTAGTCATGTGTTCCATTTAAGAGAATTGAAACGTTCCATTAAGATACTTAGAATACTGACTTTTCACTTCTTTGTAGCTTGTTTCACTCAAGCCTGCTCAAATGTGAGACTTTTCTTTTTAATAACTCATCCTGAGATCTTAGATCAGTGATGGCTAACCTTTTTGCCATAGCGTGCCAAAAGTGGGGGGACACGATGGGGTCACATGCCCACATGCCCATATCCATAATTCTATGTGCCCTGCCCCCCCGTGCTCCCCTCGCTTTTGGCACATGATGGCACGGTGGGCCCAGAAGTCCTGTTTTTTGCTCTCCCAAGGCTCCAGAGCCTTTCTAGGAGCATGGGGAGGGCAAAAACAGCCTTCCCCACCCCCCTAGAGGCCCTCCAGAAGCCGGAAACAGTGTGTTTCCTGACTTCTGGTGGGCCCAGAAGGCCCGAAAATTAGCTGGCTGGCGCAGGCATGCGTGCTGGAGCTGAGCTCGCGTGCCCACCGATATGGCTCCACGTGCCACCTGTGGCACCCATGCCATAGGTTCGCCATCACAGTCTTAGATGGTTGCTGGCTGTCATCTCAATTGTAGTCCCATCCACTGTATGTGGAATGCCTTTTCTATGTAGGCTGCCTGACACCAGGAACAATATTTTCCTAGTTTCTAACTAACATTTAAAAAAACAACATTTTTAATTGCCTAAGCCAAAGGGCCAGAGTACTGATTGGCCACTTTTAGTATATGCTAGTTTTGGTGCCACATCTGCCACATATGACTTTATTTTTCTTTCATGATAAATAGAAGCAAATTCAGTAGAATTTGACTGTGAGTCCTTTATGAAGTTTTTGTTGAAAAAGGGAAAAAAAGGAATTTGGGGGTTTGACAATTAGAAAAGGCACAATACGAAAGGAAGGGAGCCATAATGTAACCTTAGAGAGGATATAAATGTGTTTATAACTGCTATAAAGAAAACTGGAAGCCACGCCTTTAAATCTTTCTATCTCTTTTTTTGCTTCTACTTATCACTTTTCTTTTCTTTCACTTTCTTTTCTTGTTTCTTTAAACTTGTATTGTTTTTACTTTACTTTTACTTACTGAAAAAAATAATATAAGCTGTGAGCCACCAGCATTCTTATTCACAGGAATCGCCCTCTGAAACCAAACAGGACTCAATAATTTGGACAAATGTGTTTTCAATACAGATAGTCTTATGACCACTATTGAGCCCAAAATTTATATTGTTAAGTGAGACAGTTAAGTGATTTTTGCCCACTTAAGTGAATCACTGCAGTTGTTAGGGTTGCCCTAATATGAATCAGTTGCCTAGCGTCTCAATTTTGATCACATCACTATGGGGATGCTGCAATGGTTGTAACTGTGAAAAATGGTCATAAGTCACTTTTTTTTAGTGCTGTTGTAACTTTGAATGGTTATTAAATGAACTGTTGTAAGTCAAGGATTACCTGTTATATACCATATAACTCATGTGGCATGGATAAATATGCTTGTTTTTAACATATATTTAACCTTCTGCCTCAATTTAGAGTTACTTACCTAGTCCTATTTGCCAATCGACCTAACAATGGACTTTCCCCCAGCTGCTGAAAGTTGGCTGGTATTATATCAGGAAGTAATAAGCTGAGCAAGGCTGATACCCAATGATAATGCCACATAGAATAATATAGTCCCACCCATACTCCTTATATAAAACTTCATTGTAGCCTGAGTGGTTAAAATGTTGGATCTGTGAATAGGACTGTTTTTGCTTGTTACATCCCAAGAATTCCAGGCATCTCACTTATAAGGCTATAAATAGCAGTTGCCTGAAGGAATCTCCCACTCTATTATGGGCAGAAGGGGCTATCATCTCAAAAGAAGAGCTGTGCACAGAAGAATGAAACTCCATCTCCTCCAAATTTTATTTATTTTTTTTAAAATAAGTATTTATTGAAATTTTCCAACATTTAAAACACAAAACACATATTTACACTTATAACAGCTTCTCCATATCGATGTCAATATCTTTTGTAACAATCCTATTTACAAAAACTCTATTTATATACAACGCTATATACATAGGAATGTTATTACCTTATTTAAATTATAATATTATCTACTCACAAATCAATATATTTCTTATAAATTTTACATTCTATATATTATATTTTTTACAACTTATATCTTAAGTTTTATGTTTACTCTCAAACCAGGAATACCAACTATTCCAGATTTGATAGTACTCAGTTTCTTCCCTCTCCTTCATTTCCATAGACAGTCTATCCATTTCTGCACATTCATAAACTTTCCTTATCATCATGTGGTCTGGAGGCATCTCCTCCAAATTTTAAAGCAACTCTTTCATAAATATGACACTACAGGTATTGTGTACATAGAAACTACAATGCCAGTTCTTTGGAACCTGTCTTTGTTTACATTCCTCCCAAAATAATAACAATCACAATGAGCAACGCAATATTTCACCGGCAGCAATATATACAGAGCAGTTTCCTGAAAAACAAAGCCTCTTATCTCAGTTATAGTCAGCCCCATTCTCTTCCGTTGAAGATGCTGCCCCTGGCAGCATCCTAATAGCATTATGTCAGCCCAGCAAGGCCAAACCCAGAACTAAAATAGTTATTTCCTGATACAAATCTTCAGGGCACCAGAGGGTTTCCGCGATCAGAGCCAAAGGTTTAAAGGAATGAGCTGGTGTGTTTTGCTGTAGAAAAGTGCCATTCTTTACTTGGCAGAAAGTGAGGAAGAATTTCTTTGGGGCATGGCATAAGACTATTAGCCAGAGTTTGCTGTTGGAAGAGATTAAAACTACTGTCCAGATAATGCTGTACTGTCATTTCCAAAAGGACATATGGAATTCTCTCTTCTTGTCTCTTCTGGGACAGTATCCAGGGGCAACAGACCTTTATTACATAAATGCCTTCTTTTTAATTCTGAATTAGCATGAAATTTCCAGCATTGCAGCTGGTACATTGTGTCATTTACCATTATGTTTTTATGTGGATCATTGATTGTAATAATAACCAAGCGATCATGACTTTAACTAGGCACAGGTAACACAAAGAACCCAAAGCTTCAACACTCATCTAACTGGCTGCTGCAGAAACAGAATGTAGAATGGGCCAACACCATTTTTTCCTTATACAGGCAATGTTTTCATTAAGAGTTTGCAAATAAAAATAGAGCCACACGGGGAGGGAGAAATTACAGATACACAATTGAGTCTGGAAAGGTAGAAAGGCTCTGTACTTAATAGGAGAAGGATAATGGAGAAAATACAATATGGTTTATTTTTAGTCATTGTCGACAACAAACACTTTGACTGTGTAGGTCATGGCAGAAACTAGAACATATTAAAGTTAACACATAAACCAGAACATCTGATAATTCTTCTGACAAATTATTACAGTGAACAAGGATCTATTGTAAGAACTAAATCTGAGGAATAGAATGATTCAGAATAGAAAAAGGGCATGAGACAAAAGTTCTCATTATCTCAGTCTCTATTTAACTTAACACAGTTAATATATTATAAGAATGGCAAGATTGGGAGAGATCAGCTAGAATCAGAATAAAAAGCACAAATACAAACAATGTGAAATATGAAGATGACACCATTTGTTAACTAAGGATGACTTAGAAGAATTCAAAGGAAAAATAGAAAGTGAAAAATCTGTGTTAATGCTATATATAAAAAAATAAAAGTAATCAGCATGCTTAATAGACTTACAGTTCCTGTTCGAGAAATAAAGATAGTTTGGTTTGGGGGGGGGGATTCAAGCATCAATAAAAATGGACAGTGTTATGGCTTAAAGGAAAGCCCTGTGTCCACTAACCCCCACAAAAATGATAATATAGAGAGTCTTGGTTTTTAGAGGAAGTGCTGAGGAGAATCTCCACCACTTTACCTTTGTAAGAAAGTTAGTACCCACCCATCTCCTAGAAGAATGAAATATTCTAGGAAATATTAAAAAGGCAGAATATTGTATTTCCCTGGATGAGAAAAGGAGAAACATGTTTTTAAAGTCAAAGCAGCTTCCTGCAGCTCCCTGCCCCCCACTTCAGCTCCAGGGTGATGGGATTAAGACCTTCACCCTCAGGACATGATAGGATCAACCACAGTGGCGCAGTGGTTAGAGTGCAGTACTGCAGGCTACTTCTGCTGATCACCAGCTGTCAGCAGTTTGGCAGAACGAATCTCACTAGGCTCAAGGTTGACTCAGCCTTCCATCCTTCCAAGGTGGGTAAAATGAGGACCCAGATTGTTGGGGGCAAGAGGCTGGCTCCGTAAACTGCTTAGAGAGGGCTGTAAAGCACCGTGAAGCGGTATATAAGTCTGAGTGCTATTGCTATTTCTATTAGCTTCATTACCTCATTACCCAACAACATTCAACCAAGCTTGGGACTTAAGATAACCTACAAAGTTATCCCTGCATGGCCCCATGGGAGTCTGACAACCAGTCAGGATACTTGCCCTTACACAGGAACAGGAAGCTCCAAGGCGGGGCCCAAGAGAAGGTATAAATCTCTCACTCTCTCTTACCCATGTGCTCATTTTGCCCAGGACCTTAAACCATTAAACCATCTTTCTAAATAGCCTCCATGTTTCCAGTGCCTTTCTCCTCACTTGGAACTGAACCCAGATGGACATTTCTTCCAATTCTTCTATTACCTTCTAATAAAATGATGCACTGTGATGTGCCATGCCCAAGCTGGAACCAAGACACCAATGATACATTCTCAAAATCCAATGTCTCTCTGCTAGTCCCAAAAGACTGCCTTTCCAAAAGTATTTTGTTTGATGAAGTTGTTTGGGCTGATCCAAGCAACAGTGAATAAGATGACAGAAGTTATATCATTGCTCAAAGAGATGGAGAAGACATTCACACATAAGTGAGACTTCTCTAGCAGATTATTCCTCCTAATATAGTTTTCCTTTTAGCAGCTGTATTATGTACCTCTGAGGGAGGGAAGACTTCTATTGGCAATAAAATAAAATAAAATAAAATCCACTTGAATGATGCTTAGTCAGTAAGGAATCGGAAAATTTGTTGTTTGGGATACACTCAGTGGTGGGATTCAGCCAGTTCGCACCACTTTGGGAGAACCGGTTGTTAACTTTCTGAGCAGTTTGGTGAACTGGTTGTTGGAAGAAATCATTAAGGTAGAGAACCGGTTGTTAAATTATTTGAATCCCACCACTGGATACACTCATAAATCAGGTACTGTATATTCAGTGGTGCTTTGTGAACCCTTTTGAATTGATCACATTTTAAGTCATATTTATGCAGAAATATTGAAAATTCAAACAGATTTATAATTTCAACACCACTACAGTTGAAACGTAAGTTATATGGGAACGTAAAACATTAAGGAAGGAGTGAAGTCTAGAATTCTACCTTCATTTTAATGCCAAAGCTATGCTCCTTCCTATATTTCCAGAATTAAAAAGAAGATGAGATTGGAAAATTATCATGCCTACTGATTCCAAGGTTGTGAGATTTACTGAGGTCATTAAGCACTAAATCCCTTAAGTCCAGTATGAACAAAGAGAAAGTCGTCTAAAACAAGTTTAATTTTATCCAGTAAAAGCCATGGTTACAGAATAAGCATTGTTACTAGTATTAAAAGAAATGTCTGAATTTTATACATCTTTCCTTACTGTATACTGTAAGTTCAAATCAAAAGCTGAAAGTAAGAGCAAACAATTTAAAGTTAAGAATGATCTAAAACTGGTCAAGTGAGGTTGATTGTTGAGGTTGATAGTTATTTAAGAGAAAAGAGTTGGGAAATGTCAACAGGATTATATACTATCTAGCCTAACTGGAGGATTTGAGTTTTGCTATTTACATACAAGTCAGGAATCCATCCCCATTACACCCCCACCACAAAAATCAACTTCACATAGAAAACTAAAACCTCCCAGGAGATATAAATAAGTCTTAATGCTGCACAAGTTGCTAACTTTCACCCAGCAAACTGCGGGTAGTCTAGCAATTTGTGTCATGGTTCATTAGGCAGTTCATTACATTATATAATCATGGGCTCTTTAAAATAATAATTATAATTATAAATACATCATTGGAAAATAAGAGTGCAGAGCCTAATGGTGATTATAGTTCTTTATAGCATAATTTTATTCTTCTGAGTAGGTGTTATGATAAAAATCCCGCATTTTGCATAGGTCACTGGAAAATATCACTGATCTGAAGCAAATCAAAATCTAGGAAGCAAACACTTCTTTTGATTATAACATATAATTAAACATTACCTTAGTTTTTTTATGATTTAAAAAATTATATGGATGTGATTAGATATACAGTAGATCCCCAGTAAAATAATTCCCTCTAAATTCTGAGCTTCTACTGATGCTCAGTGCATTTTTACAGATTGTTTGGCTTGATGATTTGATCTTTGATTAAGGCTGCCAACCTATATCCATTTATCTGGGGAGACATTTAAAAGCTTATACTGCTAAATACTGTAATTACCGGTACCTGCAAGTTGGCTGGTGAAAAAAGGATGCTTGTATTTGACTCGCACATTTTTTCTTCCAGTTAAGCAGGCCAATTTCATTAGTTATTTTCTCTTTTGTAAAAGAAAAAAAAACATACTGTATTTCAGGGTCACATTGGAATCAGCATCTCAGAACTTGGTTCTCGACATCCTATGAATTGAAACATCTTAAATGCTTTCGCAGCCATAAGAATGGGATACTTTTCAGATGGTTCCTTTTTTCCTTATAGTACCTAAATATCTGACTCAGAATAGTGAAAAGTAGCAGTTTGGGATAAGACGGGGGCGTGTGTGAAGAGGGGAATGCAGAAAATCACAATTTTTGACTATGGTTGTAGAAAGACAGCAGAAGAGTGGTTGTGGTACACTTTACCTTTCAAACTAGAACTGTAAATTGCAATGTTAGCTTTATATCCCAGATGTGAAGGGCAACCATAAACCACAGCTTGCCAGTTCCATTTTAACAACTCACTATGGCCTCTAAGAAGTATTAGAAGGAAAAGCAGGTTTAAATAGTAAATGAATAAATATGTACTACTTGTGATTCTTGCTATAAGATGGAGTGTTACACAAGTACATCTCTTACCTTAGACCAGGGATGTCAAACTCAAGGCCCACGGGCCAGATGCAACCCATGAGGTGGTTAGATCTGGCCTGTTCTGCCCCAGCTACGGACCCCAAAGAACACAGCACACACAAAGTCCGTACAAACCTTAGTTTACTAATTTAAACCAGTCTTTTCTGAACAAAGGCTATTAATTTAACTTCATTAACAAGAATCCAAAGAATAATAAATCAATTCTGAGGCACAATATTTCAGATAATTGTAATCTTACTGTGGTTGGCAGAAAGTCCAGAAGCAATTTGCAGGAAAACTAATAAGAGAGAAACAGAGCCGAATCAAGACGCGAAGGAATGTGAACGAAATTGTTTCCTGCAAATTGCATCAGTCGTCGTCCTTCCTTAAATAGGCTAGTGGAGTGGCCAATTAGCCCCAAGCCTTACTCTCGAAGAGACCTCCTCCTGAGGAGCCACTCCTGCCTTTTCGCAGTTCTGCGTGCTTGTGCATTAGAAGAGGCTCCTCCTCTTCTTCCTCTTCACTTATGGGAGCTTCTGGAGGTTCTGAAGGCCCTGGCTGAATCCCCCCCTCTGGCACCACATCTTCTCCAGCCTCCTCAATGTCTGACTTGAGTGCCAACTGCACAGGCTGCTGGCGCAGCACACCAACCTCCTCACTGTTGGAATCAGCTACTAACTGCACAGGCCGCTGACGGGCCACAACAAGGCCCAGCCTGTGGTGTCTCGGCTCAGCCCAGGCTGACTGAGCGCCAATGTACAACCTGGTGGCGGCCATCCAGGTTGGAATGCAGTCAGCCTTAGATCCGTGCCCTGGAGCCAGAGAGAGGCCGCCCCCACCCTGCCCCCTGGGCATGCACATAGGAGGTGGTGATTGTGTGCGGGGCCTGGCGTCCCTGGGGACCATTATGCCCTGCAGGCTGACTGCATTCTGAGAGCTTCCCTTTCACCCAGGACTCCAGCACTCACGCACTTGATGCCTCCTGTGTACCTGCCAGGTGACAGGGCGTCCCTGCAGGTTGGATCTAAGACCAGATGCAAGAACCTAGTGGTCCCGGCGACGGGAAAAGTGGGTAGCAGGCTTGCTGGAGGTCAAAGTTTGAGGGAGTGGGCCAAGTGCGTAGGGCTGCAGCGTGGCAATGACGGTGACCATCTGGGCTACTTCACTGCAACCCCACCATCTGTCTTTGCTCATGTCTGCCGCGGCTGTGACAGAGCAGGTAACTTGTGGCTGCCCAGTCCATCTGGCAGGCTGGATTGCGTGCCTCCGCCTGCTGCTTGGAGCGTCAGCCCGGCAGTTGTGGGGCGTGGACCAGTGATGGGTTCCAAAAATTTCTATTACCGGTTCTATGATGTGGATTGCTTGGTGGGCGTGGCTTGGTGGTCATGTGACTGAGTGGGCACAGCCAACTTGATGTCACTCATGGCTACTCAGTCACATAACCTCCCCACCTAGCCATGCCTAAAGAAAAAGGTAGGAAAGTTTTTTGGATTTCTACCTATCTACTTATTTTTTGCCCAGGCCTGGCCTAATCTATCAAAGGCTGCCTCCTGCCCTCCCTTCACCAGTCACACATGTTGCCCCATTTCTCCTCCTTCAGTGGCCCCAGCCCTAGCCCCGCTTCCTCCCCCACCACTGTCTCTTTCTTCAGGCTGCTTACCTTCCTCCCATGGTCAGGAGTCTGGAAAGCAAGTGACCTCCAGTAGTTTTCAGCGGCCTCCAGCCAGAAAACTACTGGAGGTCGCAGAAAAAGCTGCTGCCATCGCTGCCCTGTTCTTTGCACTGGCCGCACACGTGCATCCCATTACCTGCTGCACTGCACAATGGGATGCGATGGCAGCGGCTTTTTCGGCAACCTGCAGCCAGCGCAAAGTGGCTCTCAAAGATGGCTTTTTCTTTTTTGATGTAACTGCAAGAAGCCTCCCAGCTGCTGCCTCTTTTCCAGCCGCTTCCTGGCAGTTGTGCAGGTGGGTGGGGCGAGCGGCAACCGGGCTGCCGGTTCAGGGGTGTGGCCAGCCAGCGGTCGCTACCAATTCAGCGACCCAGGCCAAATTATCGCTACCAGTTCGCCTGAACCGGTGTGAACCAGTAGAAACCCACTACTGGCTTGGACCCACCTCAGCTGTGGAAGCTGCGGACTCCCAGTTGCCTCTTGGGGATGGGGGCTCCCTGCTTTTCCCATTTGCTGGGGCCTTCGCAAGTGGGTCAGGCGGGCAGGGCAGGTAGCAGGGCTGATAGAGGATGAAGTTTGATGACAGGGGCCAAGTGTGGCAGTGTGGCAATGACGGCGACCAGCTGGCTGCCTCTCCACAACCCCTCTTGTCTTTGCTCCTCTGGTGGATCTCGCCCTGGCATCCGCTCTGGTCCTGCCCCCTTCCTTCAGAGACCTCTCTATCCCCCACATCTATGCCTGATCCCCATGTGCCCTATGACGCGATGTTGAGCTGACTATGCCCACCCATTGGACCATGCCCACCTCAGCCATGCCCATCCTGGCCATGCCCCCACCAGTCCGCCAAAGGCAACCACAATGCTTATGCGGCCCTTAATGAAATTAAGTTTGCCACCCTTGCCTTAGATCCATGATGGCGAACCTATGGCACGCCATATTGGAGCCATATTGATGGGCATGCGAGCTGGGCTCTGGCGTACATGCATGTGTCCACCAGCTGATTTTTGGGTTTTCTGGGCCCACCAGAAGTCAGGAAACACAGTTTCCGGCCTCTGGAGGGCGTCGTTTTTCACTCTCCCCAGTCTCCAGAGTCTTTTTAGGAGCCCGGGGAGGGCAAAAATGACCTCTCCCCTCCAAAGGCCCTCCAGAGGCTGGAAATGGCCCGTTTCCCAACTTCCAGTCCCACCGGAAGTCTGGTGGTGCACCGTGTCATTGCATTCCAAAAGTGGGAGCAGCACGGGGGGGGCATGTGCGCATCTGGTGAGGCACATAGAATTATGGGTGTGGGCACATGCATGCGCGAGCCCCTGCACTCCCCGCTTTTCGCACTCAATGGCAAAAAGGTTAGCCATCACTGCCTTAGACTATGGGACTGAATAGATTTGTGACAGTAGAAATGGATATTCTTGTCTGTTTTTATTCAGGAAAATTTCACATCCAGATTGTTACTGTTTCCCTGTCCCTCAAATGCAGTTTAAAGTGAGTTTGTGTTCATCTTCAGTTCTGCCAATTCAGAACAGAGATTCTGCAAGGAATGAATATCCTGAGCCAGGAGGGTGTGAGAATTGACACTCACTGTCCCACCCATGAGTTATTGCAGATCCTGAAGTGGCAAAAAAAAAAAATCTCCTCACCCTCCTCTTCATTCCATGAACAGGAAATTCAGCCAATTGCCAGCACCCCTCCTCCATTTCTAATTCATGTTGTATCTGTGTATTTGGTTATCGGCAAAGAAATCCTTCAGGGTTGCTATGATGAAAAGCCTTCTGCAAAGCTGCCTTGCCTTTTCGTGCAATTTGTGAGGGAGAAAGGAAAATGTGTCGCCATTTTTGCAAAGGGATCTTTTTCTACAATAGGCAGATTAGGGGGAATAGATTGTGAACAATGCCTCTTCACATGGGCCCCAGGAACAGGACACCAAAGGTCAGGGCTGAGAGGTAGTGAGATGTAATAGTTCCCACAATGGGAAAAGAAATAGCCACATAGTCTGTGGCATTGCAGCATCCCAAGCAAAAAAACCAACTGTGTTGCGAAGCTAAACAGGAGGCTAAAACCATAAACGAAAGCAGAGGAGGAAACGGTTAACTAGCTCTAGGTAGCGTATTTTATAACAAGAAAACCTGTTTGCAGGAACAAGGACATTGTTCTGAATTTTTGTACGCAACTTCAGTATCTGGCAAATAATTTTGATTTTCATGAAATACCCCCTCCCCCCGGGATCCTTGGACCACACTTTAAGGAGGACTGTCTTAAGCACCCTTGATAGTTATTATCTAATCTCTGTTTGAATCTGAGGGAGTGGGGACTCTACCATATTTTTACTATTCAAATATATCTACCTTGCTGTAATTAAAGGATTGGAAATGAAGCACCCATAGCATCTCAAAAATAAAAGCATCCAGGACCTTCAAATAATAATATAAAAAAGATTGTTCACATATATTCTTAAGCTTTTAAAATGTTTATTTATGGCACCTACAAAATCAGAAATGCTCCCCATCCAAAACAACTGCAAACCTTCCTTATAGTTGAAGAACATAACTGGATTTTTGGAAACTGGGAATTCTGGAACTTGTAACCCCAACATACTTGGGAATATCAGGAATGAAATACATTTTTAGTTTTAAAAAATTCCTTTTAAAATTTAGTTTAAAATATCATTGTTATAAGAACTTAAAGAAAATGGGTGGGATGGTACAAATCTGGCTAATTCTAATTAATTAACATAATTGTTCAACTATAGAACCATAGCTCTAAGCCATAAAGTGATTGGTTTAGCTTTTGCTTAATGTGCTATGAAAATTTTGTCAATTGTGGTTTATTACCCTGTTTCCCCCAAAATAAGACATCCCCTGATAATAAGCCAAATCGGGCTTTTGAGTGCATGGCAATAAGGCCACACACTTATTTTAGGGTTCAAAAAAATATAAGACAGGGTCTTAATTTTGGGAAAACACAGTAAATAAACCCTGGATAAGTTACAGGTGAGCAAAAATAAATCCTGGTTAAGCTACAGATTAGTATATGTGTACACTCATACTGGTATTATTAGCTCATTATTTATAAAATTAGCTAAAATATGTTTCAAAGTCCTTGTTTCATTCTTTTATGAAATATTGTGATATCATTAATTATGGGAAGGCCAGTTTGGAGCTGTGGTTAAAGTGCTAGTTTAGAAAGTGGAAGACTATGAGTTTAATTTCTTAGGTAGGATGAGGCCAGTACTCACTCTTAGTCAAAGCCACCTCACGGATTATTCTTTCTTGAGGAGTAAGGAGGGAGATGGTTGCATAATGTATGCCACCTTGAATTCTATAAAATAAAAGGATGTAAATTTAATAGTAATAATTGTACTTAAATATTTCTTCTGATGTTACTACATTAAATAGCAAATAATTTGTTTCCATTAACGTTTATCTAAATCCCTTGGAGATTAACTCTACCAGTTAAAAATTGTGCACTTCTACCACTAACTTGAAGTAGGTATTAGTCTCATGAATTCAATATGCAAAGAATTGCACGGCACATTAGCATTTGATTTGTCAGGTAACATCTGGTGGCTTGAATTACTTGCTTTTGCATAATTGCTTCTGGTATTTGGCAGCCTGACATCAGTATCTAGGAAGATCTTGGAAAAGATAATTAAGGAGCTGTATTTGTGATCACCTAGAAACAAACAAGACAATTACTTGAAGCCAGCATGGGTTTGTCAAAACAGACCATGACAGACAAACCTTATTGCCTTCTTTGGCAAAGTGACTAAATTAGTGAATAAGGGAGATGCTATGAACATAGTTTACTTAGACTTCAGTAAGGCATTGGACAAAATAGACGAAAGCCAACTTCTTAGTAAGATAGAACAATCTGGGATAGACAACCTTGTTGTTAGCCAGTCGCAACTGACTGACAACCACACTTACCATGTAGTCCTCAGTGGAACTACATCTACATGGAGGGAAGCTTGCCGTGGGGTACCTCAAGATTCTATCTTAGGCCCAGCATGCTTTAAAATCTTCATAAATGATCTAGATGAGGAGATAGAAGGGGAAATTCAAATTTGCAGACAATAACAAGCTAGGGAATAGCTAACACTTTAGATAACAGACTCAAGATTCAGAAGGACCATGATAGATTTGAACAATGGGCCTATCCAACAACATGCAATTCAGTGGTGAGAAAAAGTAAGGTTCTACACATAGGCAATGAAAACCAAATGCACAGATGTAGAATAGGTGGTACCTGGCTCAGCAGTAACAACTGTGAAAGGGATCTAGGTCAGGGGTGGGTTCTACTTACCTTTACTACTGGTTCGCAATGGGACAGTGCGCGCTTCTGCACATAATCAGATCACCAAATGTGACATCAGGGTGGGTGGGCGGAGCCTCCTGCCGTTTTTACTACCGGTTCTCAAGAACCGGACAGAACTGGGAGCAACCCACCACTGATCTAGGTGTCCTAGTAGCAATACCACTTAGACCAGTGGTTCTCAACCTATGGGTTGTGACCCCTTTGGGGGTCGAACGACCCTTTCACAGAGGTCGCCTAAGACAGTGGTCACCAACCGGTGGTCCGGAGAAATTTTTGTATTTTTGCAGGTGGTGCAATACGGAAAAAGGAGCGCAGCCCTCACTGTTCGGAATGAATGGTGCTGTTGTGACGGTGGGGGAGGGGGCGGCACAAGCGGGAAGGAGCGACGTTTGAGATGGCTGGAAGCTGCGAGAGCGAAGCACTACTTTTACTTGCATGGCAACAACATTCCGCCTCGGTATATATGCGCCAGTCAGGGGTGCAAGGCAGACCTCCTCTCCTGCTGCTTGGGACTTGGGGTGGTAAATGGCATCTGGTCTGGGGAGCATCTGGATTTTGCTCTCCATTGCAGATGCCAGATTGGCCCCCTGCAAGCTCTCGTCTCCCGCTCCCTGAAACGGCACTGGAAACTTTGGTCGCACTCCTTAAGAGACGAGAGCTTGCAGGGGGCCGCTCTGGTGTCTGCAATGGAGAGCAAAATCTGGCTTCTTCTCTCTGCTGCAAGTGCTGCATCAGGATTCCGCCTTGGTTTATTTGCAGCGCAAGGCAGCCCTCATCTCCTGACACTTGCGACTTGGAGTGGTAAATGGTGACTGGTCTGGAGAGCAGCCGGATTTTGCTCTCCATTGCAGATGTCAGATCAGATCGTCTCTCGAGGAGCGCTCCCTGAAGTGGTGTGGGAAACTTTGGTTGGGCTCCTCAAGAGACGAGAGCTTGGCATCCGCAATGGAGAACAAAATCCTGCTGTTCCCCGAACCAGAGAGAGAAAGAGGGAGGAGAGAGAAAGAGAATGAGAGAGTGAGGGAGAGAGAGGGGGAGGGGGAGGGGGAGGGGGAGAGAAAGAGAATGAGAGAAAAAGAGTGGGAGAGAGAGAAAGAGAGAATAAAAGAAAGAGGGGGGGAAAGAGGGGGAGAGAGAGAGAAAGGGGGAGAGAGAGAAAGAAAGAATGAAAGAGAGAGAGTGGGGGAGAGAGAGAAAGAGGGAGGAGAGAAAAAGAGAGAATGAGAGAGAGAGAGAATGGGGAGAGGAGGGAGAATGCCTGAAGGACCCCATCCTGTCACTGGGAGTCCAGGTGCTTCAGCAAGCAGCGCACTGGATTCATATTAGTGGTTCGCAAAATTTAAAATTATGAACTTGGTGGTCCCCGAGGTCCAAAAGGTTGGGGACTCCTGGCCTAAGACCATTGGAAATCACATATTTTTGATGGCTTTAGGAATAATTTTATGATTGGGGGTCACCACAACATGAGGAATTGTATTAAAGGGTCGCAGCATTAGGAAGATTGAGAACCACTGACTTAGACTAACATATTGCTTCACAGTGCTTTACAGCCTCTCTAAGAGGTTTACCACTTACCTTTACTACTGGTTTGCAGCGGGATCGCGCACGAGCTTCTGCGCATGCCGATCACCAATGATGACATCATGCCGGGTCGGCAGAGCCTCCCACCGGTTTTACTACTGGTTCTATAGAAATAGAAATGCGACTAATAAATAAATAAAATAAATAATCTGGGTCCTCATTTTACCGATCTTGGAAGGATGGAAGAGTGAATCAACCTTGAGCTGGTGAGAATTGAACTGCTGGCACCATTGTGTAGATCACCATTTAAGTATCAGTCAGCAATGTGGCAGCTGCAGCTGCCAAAAAAGCTAGTGCAGATATAGGATGTATCAACAGAGGCAGTGATGGCTAACCTTTTTGCCGTCGCGTGCCAAAAGCGGGTGGAGTGTGGGGGGTCACCAGTGCAGGTGTCCACATCCATAATTCAATGTGCCCTGCCCTCTTGCGCATGCGCACGTGACCCCTCCACGCTTCCCCCTGCTTTTGGCACGCAATGGCACGGTGGGCCCAGTAGGCCTGTTTTTCCTCCTCCCCAGGCTCCAGAAGCTTTCTAGGAGCCTGGGAAGGGCAAAAACAGCCTTCCCCATCCCCCAGGAGGCCTTTCGGAGGCCAGAAACAGCTAGTTTCCCGACTTCCGGTGAGACCAGTTGGCCGGTGAGCTAGGGCAACACTCGCGTGCCCACCAATATGGCTCCGCGTGCCACCTGTGGCACCCGTGCCATAGGTTCGCCATCACGGAACAGAGGGATAGTTTCAAGATCACGTTCAGTGATAGTACCGCTTTATAATGCACTGGTGATACCATACTTGTAATAATGCATCCAATTCTGGTCACCACGATGCAAGAAAGATGTTGTGACTCCAGAAAGAGTGCAGAGAAGACCAACAAAGATGATAAGAGGTCTGGAGGCTAAACCATATGAAGACTGATTGAGTAAAACTGTGTATGTCTAGTCTAGGGTGGAATATTATTAAACAGAGATTCGACTTAGAACTAAGGAGAAATTTCCTGACAGTGAGAAAATTAATTAGTGGAAAGGCTTGCCTCTGGAGGTCGTGGGTGCTCCATCACTAAAGGCTTTCAAGAATACACTGGAAAGCCGTTTGTCCTGAATGGTACAGGATCTCCTGCTTTAGCTGGAGGTTGAACCAGAAGACTCTAAAGTCCCTTTCAACTCTATTATTCTATGTTCTGTGTTCTAATGACATTTAGTATTGAAGATACAGCATTTGTAATTTGAAACGCACAACATATTAAGCTTTTAAATACTTACAAATGATAGTAGTTTGCTTTCTACAACACAGAGCCAAAATGAAATAAATCACATAATAGCTTGGTGAAATAAATGTAACTTAAGTCAGTCCTAAAATATTACCTCCGATATAAACGGAGCCGAGACAGCAGCTATTTAGAGTTTGGATGACAGAGTAAGGTAAAAATAAAATAATATACAGTAATTCAAAATTGCACTACAAACATACTTGCTAGCTGTTTCTAATGAAATAAGAATTCTTGAAGCTATTTAAAGATTCCACTAAATATAAGACAACTCTCTGGAACAAAATTAGCAAGCTTTGAACAGGAAGAAATTGCCTATCTAAATGAATCATCATAATGAGAAGCCAGCCAACCTCAGAGAACCACTTAAGAAGACTAGGTTTTTGGTTTTCCTAGTTTGGAATATGTGTCCTTTGCCTCCTTGCAGCTAATATAAAAAATTAGATATATCCTAAATTACTTCCTTGATACTAATCTTTGTCCTCCCACTAATATTGCAAATTAACAGAGAAACTTACTCAAGTAATCTTGATCTACACACCAAAAATTGTGGGATAAATGGGACTAATTTCAGGAAAATGAGTTCTTAAATTAGTTGCAATCATGGGTGACTTCCCAAAAATGATTGAAATGCAATTAAATTAGTAGCCATCAATCCTTTCTACAGCTTTCCACCTAAAGCTTTTTATAAGATAGACTTAAAAATTACCATTTTAGTGTAAATTTCTAAATTTAGTAGAAAACTGTGAGCAATGAATTACATACACAATTATGTATACATATACATATGGATTTGCCTGTGTAGCAGCTGTGTCATACCTGTGACTTACAAATACACAGCATTGTTCAGTTACACATTTTCGTTAACTTTTGATCTAATGATTAGATTTGTAGCCTCCCCCCCTTTTTATCTCTGTCTTGTCCATCCTCTTGCAGGAAGCTAACGCTACCAGGATGTCATGGAATTTTGGCTCTTTGCTGGATTATCCAATTCCTTCCAAGCAGGTCAGATAAACAAATCTGGCATTTGGTCAGCAGCTTTTGTGGGTTTCAAACAGATGTTTTTCACCAATCCTATGGGAAATACCAGGGACTCAATATGGGAATTTCTTTCAAGAGAAGTGTGCTTTATCACTGCTCTTCAGCCACAGACCATTTCAAAGCAAGATTGTGAAAACATAACCGATAACAACAAATCACTGTAATTCAGAGCTACCTTAATGCAGTTATGCCCACTTAGCAATTATTCCACATGAAAGGAGAAATAACTTGGTCTTTATGAGGCAAATGCTTTTGAGAGAAAACCAGAAACATAGGCTGAGTATCCAGCCATTTCCATTTTTGGAAAAGTGCAACATAGCATCCAAACAATTTGCTTCTGTGCAATGTTTTACTGCAAAAGGACCCATCCAAGTTTTGAACAAGGGGCTTGATTTTCCATTTGATCCAGCCATGTCTGCCTTCTCTTCTCCGATCAGAAAAACAGCCGTGGCTATAATGATGCATTTCTGCGTGCACACTTCTTTTTAAAGCTTTTGCTTTTCTGGAGACGCTTTGATTTTGCGTAAAGTTTGCACCAGAATAAATTCGTTTGCGAAATGATAAAGAGAGCACTACACCTTTTGCGACGCCAGATGGTCACAGCTCCCTACAAAAACCCAAAATCGCGACCGCACTTTTTGCATACAAAACTTCCTACTCCATTTTGCCCTGGGGGGGGGCGAGCCGACGAGGCGTGTATTCAGTATACCTGCTTGTCTACCTGGGACTTCAGCCAAGACAAAAAGCGAACTACTTGAGCGAAGGAGAGAGAGAGAGAGAGAAAGCAAAAAAAAAAACCCCGAGCCGCTGCCTGGCAGTCCCACCAGGGCCTCTGCCTCGTTTGCATACTGCCAATCAGCGGTTGGGAGAGAATGACGACGCTCGCTTGGGAGCCGAGGAGGGCGTGGAGGTAGGTGTCGATGGGCGATTGAGTACGCCTGGCTGAGATTCTCCTTCGCAACCGGCGACTGTCCACCCGTGCCTGCTTGGAGCGAGGAGGTCGGCTAGCCGGCTGAGGGCTCGGTGCTCCATTGCTCCTCCCTGGGATGCCGCCGGGGCTAAAGGAGAAGCCGTGCACGGGGCGACGGAGCTCCGAGTGTGGGTTGGGAGCGGGACGTCGAGCAAGCTCGTCCCAGGAGGCGGCCTCGGGATGGAGCAGCGGCGCGCTTGCAGTCAGTGACCGGGAAGGGGGCGGGCCCCGCCAGCCGGGGCAAAGCTGTAGTGAAAGACCGAGGAAGTGACGGGCTGAAGGGGCTTTGGTCGTGGCTGACCCCGCCGTGGGGCGGCGGCAGAAGCAGCGGCAGCAGCGGATGGAGCACCCCGGGGAAGGAGGAGATTCTTGCTTGGAGCGGCTGAAGAATTCTCTACCCGGACCCGCGGACCTCGTCGGGGCGGCCAGCACTCTGGAGCGGATCCTAAGGGAATCGGTCTGTCAGCGGCAGGGCTGGATCCGGGTCTACGGTAAGGGAAAAAGCCTTCCCTGCCCCACACGCGCCTCTTTCCTGGCTCTCCCGCGCCTCTTCTAACTCATCTCTCCAGCCTCACCTTCCCATCCCTTGCTGTACTTAGTCCGCGTTGCCTGCAAAATTTCCTTCCTTCCCATCTCCCTCTCCTGCCGAAGGACAAAGCGAAGCGGGTGGATTCCCATCTCCCCAGGCTGGCTAGGATGGATCTCCTCCCCGCTCCCGTTGAGTTCTTTCCAGCTGGGGTGAAGGGGGATTGGGTTGCTTCACCTGATTTCCCCATCCTTTCCACTCGCGGTTCCATCCTTCGTTCTGGAGCATCGGCAGGTACACACCTCGCCAACTTCCCTTTCCAAGCCAGCCAGCTTTTAAAATATTGCAGTTAGAGCGCCTCTGCTCTGAAGGATTTTCTCCCCAGGACCATCAAGAGCTTTTTAGTATCTGGCTGTAGCTGCTGCATGCAGTTGGAAGTAAAGCAGAAAAAATGTGTACCACTTTCTGACACACCTTAACCAACTGCATAACCCCACCCTGGCTCCTCTATGCAATAGTCCTTGCATCTGCTTTGTTCGGGATACCTTCAAGCATATTATTAATGTGGCAAGATGTGCTTGCTTTTGGAACATCAGTGGGTCTCATTTGTCTGGTTTGTGAATCACCTTTATTGCCCTGTTTTTAAAGGGATGCCATTTACTGGATCCTCTGCTTCCAACCCAGCTTTTGGAAACAGTTGCTTTATTATTCTGTGCAGTTGTGAAGTGCAGGCACCCTCATGGTTCTCCCTCCTTTTTACCCATATAGCCATTTTGGCTTTATTTCTTTATACAGGGCAGGAATTATAACGATTTCTAAATTCTGTAGTATACTTTTGCATGAGTGGTGGCATTCTGAAAATGCTGAAGTGTCTTATAGCTTGTGATTGCAAACTTTGGGTTTGAATTTTGTTTTAAAAGAATAACTCCCTTTGATATGAATACTTTCTTTCTCATGAAGATATCAGGACATATTTCCCCCTTTTGATACTTCGTTGGTAATATGTAGGTTTCACATTTTATACAGAATATCAGAGTTAGAAGGGACCTTGGAGGTCTTTAGTCCAACCCTTCTGCTCAAGCAGGATATCCTATACCATTTTGGACAAATTGCTGTCCAATCTATTCTTAAACATCCACAAATTCAGGATGCAAGCCATTCCACTGATCAATTCTCACTGATAATTAATTTTGTACAGTATATGGTTTCTTGTGTGTCACATGCTTGTGCTTGTTGGGATGGTGATTAATTGCTAATCCAAGGTTTAAGATGGTGCCTCAATGCTCTACTGCTGTTTATCAAAATATAATGTAATGTGAATAATGTTTTAATAGTATGTGTGATTACCACCTTCTGGCATCAGTTGTTCCTCTTCATGCCTTTAAGAAGTAATTCCTTTCTTTTCAGCATTGTGTTAACACCTCCCTCTTCACCTCTCAAGTTCAGAAGTATTATTGTTTATATTTGTTGTCAGATCTCTATATAGCTATGCCATTGGATCCAGCAGCAGGTGGAAATATTGTTGAATGGCCAAAATTATTTTGTGTTTGAATTTCTTCTGGATTTGGCAAAATTGTAACCACATGTTCATAGTCCAAGATAAGGCTTTATTACTAATATTAATTTAAGGGAGTGTCCATATTTGAACCTTCAATAATTTGAAGGCATTCAAATTTGTCTTAATGTCTAATACTGAAAACAATAAGAGAAAATGACTATGCTGCCTCAAATTGCTGCAGTTGCAGCAATAAATTCTTCATTCTGTGCAAAAGAGAAGGAAAGGGAAAAAGAAAAAGACTGTACCTCTGACACTTTCTACCTCTTTTGACAATTTCACTCTGCTCTGTTTGGTCTAAGTGAAGGGCAGCTGCAGAACCATTACGTTGCTCTTAGAGTCTTTCTCAGGATCTAAAGTTCAGGAATTGGAAAGAGGAATAAGGGAAGTAGTTTCTCCAATGGGAAATAAATCACAGTGTCATAAAATAAGTAATTAAAGCTAGCTGTGCATCAAATTCAATATATAGCATTTAAGAAGAAAATAAATCGGTTTAGCTCTCTGGCTAACAGTGGTGAAACACAGAAACCTGAAAATGATCTCAAACTGATGCCATTCTTGTGTAGCTTTTTAACAGCATAATTGCTCAAAAAAGTAAGTTCAATAGAATTTACTTTCAGATGTGAATATAGGTTCATGGAATTTAAAAAAAAGACTGGTAGGGAATCATTATTTTAGAATATGCTAAAATATGAAGGTGCTTAAAATGATTAGCAAGCTGCCCAGTGTGCTAATTTTGAATAAATAAGTTTATTCACTTGAAAGTAATGTGAAAACATTATGATCTGAAATCCTATCAGCTTGGGATCTGTATTTAAGCCCTGGTGTTTATAAGAAATCAAAACAGAACCATTTTGTTTGACCAGTCTTGACCCAACAACCCACAGATACGGCTTCTCTTTTGTTGCCTGCTTGTCCTCTGTGATAGGACGAGTCCCTACTTTATTAACAGTTCATAAACGGCTCAAAACAGAATTATTTAGAATAATGTTTGTGCTGAGATTATTATCATTTACTGGATTATTTTTATTTATTTTTGAGGTCTTGCATTTTGCATGCATATTTTTCCAAGTTATTCCATTTACAGGTTATTACACTGTGAATATTTTAATGAATTGGATGATGTTGTAAATTGCCAAGAGACATTTGACTGTGGTAGGCAACAGATTTAATATATAAGTATGAATGGGCAGAGTATAAACCTAATTTTCTTCTCTTTCCAGATGTATTTTGGATTATTATTAATGACCTGCTTGAAGATATTGCCATTGTTCATCATGTGCTTTTGTACTTACTGACTTGCATTCATTTGGTATCTGTATTTATAGCAAAGGTTGTTGAGAGACTGGAAAAAGGATGTCAAATTCTTTAGTGATCTGGCTGATGTACAAGACTCAATGTTATTTCCTATTTCTTTTTCAAGCCTTCCCTGGTATGTAACCTCCTAAAATAAATCTGTATTAGTATGCCTCGCCTATTCCCATACTCAGATTTTTATAGCCTCATGTGTTCTCTGTGATAAAAATGCATCATGATTCAGTCTTAAAACCAGCAATTTAAGATAGTGAATATTGCTTTTATGCCTGTTTTGTTCCAAACTATGTCAGACTACACAGTCCTTTCCCTCTGAGGGAGCAATTCACTATTTATTTCCTTGTTTGTTATGCAAGGGAAGCTAATACAAATGTTTTGCTGAACACTAAAATATTACTGGACTTCCAGGCACTGCTGAAACATAAGCTTGGGCAGTTGCTGCCAAGTTAAACCCAGACAATAAGGGAGATGAAATGAGTACCCTGGTAATATTTATTTGACTAAGTCTTGTTACTATAAAAGTGTGGTAATATCATGTATACTTCTAGGCAAACTGCCATATAAAATAATCTGCAATTTGTCACTATGTTAGATTAAAATTATTTGTCTCCATAGAATGGAATGGTCACTATTGACTTCTGTGAAAAAGGTTTTAGATGCTCTAAGCAGTGTCAAAAGTAAGGGAAGCTAGCTTTTTTACTTTAAGCATATCTACAATACTTAGGTCAATATTAGGTCAATCCAAGGACCTCTGGAGGCTCCCAAGACCCTCTTAGGGTTCCGTGAAATAAAAATTATTTATCAGATATTAAAGATTGCAAAAGTTTAAGAATAAAAAGTTGTCATTCTTATTCATACTTTTTTTTGTTAAAAAAATATAGGGCTTTTCCGTGAAAAATATGTTAATATATTATGGATTTAATTTTATTATTTTTACATGATTTAATAAATATTCTACAAATGCGTCAATTGGGAAGTGAGACAAGGTCCTGAGAACAAAAAGTTTAAGAAGCCTTAGGATATGTTCTGGCTCAATAGCATTGGCCATGGCTGCTCTTTTTCATTTTCATACTTAATTGAGCCCCTTCATTAATTTGCCTGAAAGGGAGAAAGAGCCCGTTACTAAGAATGCCTAAGAAAGGCTGCTCTCTATCCCAGAACTGGTGTTTCCACTATCCTGGGATAGAGATTTCCATTCTTTTTCCCTCCATAATCTGTACCTGAATCTGTGAATATGCCTTTGATAGAACATGATTGACCGTTTCTCTGAAAGGAAAAGAATAAGGGTGAGAACCACAACTCTTTCTGTGGACCAGAATTAAGAAGTATTCCATTATCCCTTCCTGGTTTGTTGACAAGGAAATCCATAGCACTAAAAGTCCTGTGGGGTTCCTGTTGACATATGGAAAGGAGTTATAGGAAAAAACAGCCTGGATATAAATGATCAAAAGAACCTTCTCTAATAACTCTCATAGAAAAGCCTAAGAAGCCATAAGTTCTTGCTTATAATTATATTATTATTATTATTATTATTATTATTATTATTATTATTATTATTATTATATGAATTCTTGTCCTTTCTTCCTAGCAGAATGGGATCCTCACCACCCTCCCACTCCAGTGTTCAAGAGCTTTCTATCTTTTTTTCAGTTATCACTGATAAAAAGGTTGCAGTCCCCATAGTTTGCATTTCATTGCATTTGCTTTTTCCATGTTTTCTCTTGCTGTGAATTAGAATGATTGTCGGGCAATGAACTAGTTCACTTCACAAACTTATAATTAGTTGTGTGCTTTTGGGAAATTCAGTGTTATTTCTGAATAATCACGTATTCTAAGACACAAACATTAGAAACATTAGCAATTGAGTGCTGAATATTCCAAAATTAGCTACCATGTAAGATGTTGATAAATCTCGGTATCCTGCATATTGATAGACTGTTAGTAGATAGTCCTAAAAATTGCTGATGCTTTGTTATATATTCATATATCTCTTGAAATTAAAATCTATGAAAATACGGTGCTCTCTGTTTTTCAAGTGTAATTGGCAACAGAATATCCAAAGAAACAAATAATTATTTTTAGCTTATCCTAAAAGGAAAAATACAGGATCCTGTTTGGATTAAGTGGATAAAAGAAGTACATGATCAGATGGATCTGACTGTTTTAATATATAATTATGCATTTTATTTTGTTTTTTCATTATGCTATTGCATGTATGTTACTTGCAATATATATATATGTGTGTGTGTGTGTGTATATACACACAGACACACATATACAACACACATACACACACACACACACACAAATACACACACACACACACACACATACATACTTATATATATATCAAAAATCAAATTAGTTTAAGAAAAGAAAATAAGAGTTATTAGTCTGGTTTTATAGCCTGTATTAGCCAGAATACACTGGAAAGAGCTCTTGTTTTTGTCATAAATAATGCTGGAAGGGAAGCTTGATAAATTCTAAGTACAGTACATTTTTCTAACATTACAGTCAAGGGAGCCATTAATATAATGACCATTCACTGTTCAATTTTTCCCATATGTTCATTCAGGTGCAGAGATAAAATACTAAAAGTGTATTTTCCAGGAACTAAATTAGATGTCTATGTAAAAACAGTTAAGTTTGAAATAAATTTTGGACTTTATCTTGGATCTCATTAACCTTGTGTGGTATTGCTCTAGGAACTATGTACCACTTAGCATGAATCTCTAAGGAGCATTCAGGGACAGGAATGTGATGGATTTAGCAGTAATGCAATATTATCACCACTGAGACTATTGATAGTTCTGTAGAAAAAATGCAAGAAATAATAGCAGAGATTCTGGACTGTGGTTTCAGTGTTTGCACATTAAGGGAAGAAATCTAATTTACCAGTAGTCTAGCACTACTGCCCAAACCTGGCTCCTCCCTGGGAGTGGGTATATGTAACATATCACAGAGGGTTTCACCTGTGGTTTATTTATTACGTGTCATGAACTATAGATCCTAGCTTATTTATCTTGGCTTACAAAAGAACATAATAGGCAAATAAGCTATTGTTTGTTATGAAAAAATAAATGGATGATCTGAAAACCTAATAAACGTTACATGGAAGCCTTTAAAAATGTTGCAGTTTTCACAGTAATACATTGACATCTAATCAACTGGTATTGGGAAAAGCTGCCTTAAAATTTCATATACCAACATAAAATATCAAGGGCATGTGTGCAGATCATATTCTTTAGGATTCATATTAAATACACTTATTACAGTTACTTTCATAAAATTTGATTATACCTGGATCAGGTGAAGACTCAAAAGCTGATCTTGGCTACAGCTAGCCATGATAATACTTAGAAGGTTATTATTAATGTTCCTGATGATCTGTATCTGATATTTTTTATCATTCTTAACAAAAGTAGCAAAATTAAATAAATCTACAGCTGATTCAAATGTGAGATTGTTTGAATTGATTTTATCTCTTAGCTATGCAAGATAAGATAAGATACCCTTTAGTGTCAATCTTTTCTGTGAACACACTGGAACACATTAAAAAATGAAATTCTGCTGCCCGCTCTCAAAGGAAAATATGTAAATATGCACACACACACACACACACACACACACACACTTGCACACACACATTCTACACAAACACACACACACACATTAATCACAGTCCATTTTGAATACTAAGTGGAAAAAAGAGTCGAGAATTAACAAGGTTGATACTATATGGTACAAAGCTATTACAGAATCTAATTGTTCTGCTTTAGATAGCACAAAGCCTCTTCCTAGAAGGTAACAAAGTAAACCATTCATGGGGAGGATGTGTAGTATCTATGACAATACTGTGGACCCTGGTCATATGGCACTTATATGCTATGTCCTGGATAGAAAGAAGTGAATAATCTTTTCTGCTGTCCTAACCACTCTGCACAGCCTTCTTCTTTGAAACAGTAATACTTCCAAACTACAGTAATACAATACAACAGGATTCTTTCAATTGTCCCTCTATAGAAAGTGGTAAGGACAGGGGAAAGAAGATGTGCTCTTCTCATACGGCACAGAAAATGCAGGCGCTGTTGTGCCCACTTCACCAGTGTCTCAATGTTGAGCAACCAAGCTAATCTGCTCATCAGCTGCACACCCAGAAACTTGATACTACTAACCACCTCCACAGCTGAATGTATATACTTAGTATTGAGGCTTTCTTGCCTTGTCACATGTTTTTAACATGTGCAATGAATTTTTGGATGTTATTATTGCTTATAACTCTTTTGTATCATTATCATTATAATGAAGATACAGTGAAGATATGTGAAGATACTGTATTTCCCAAATGAGGAGTTAAAATTGTTTACTTTAATGGATGAACGTACTATGACTACTTTTAATATCTTGGGAAATACCACATTCTCAGCCATTGAGAGTACAGCTTTCTTACACATGAAGTGAATTTTGTACAAACAGAAATGTGACTACATTTAGAAACATTAATCATTAGCTATTTCTATAAAATTTGGCTTAATTGACTTGGTAACTAATGACATATCCTAAATTACTTTCTCATTTTGCTGATATAGAGATTATATTATTTCTGGTCTCTGCTAAGCCAAGCATCTGTATGCTTAGAAAGAGACTGTGGATTGATATCTCTATATTTTGTACTTTCAGAGCTGAGGAATCGCCACTTTCTTTCTCTTAACCTCCATTTCACTGAATATGAGCTGCAAGCCTCACAGCTGCAATGTAATGTAATAGCCTAATATTTGAATCTTCTCATTTCTTTCCATCCCCATTCTAGGAATTTACTTCATGAATAATTCTGAAAAATTGCTTTCTTTTTTCTTTTGTTTTAATTGGAGCTAGTAAAAATATCAACAAATTGAATGTTTGATTTTTTTTTGATGGGCTAAAAGATATGAATATTTTCTTACTATCTTGTAATTTGGAGTAAAAAATACAATTGCAAGGATAGAGTTTCTCCTCTGTCCAAAAAAAGAAAGTTGACACCAAATAGCCTCAGATATATTTTCAAAATGTGGGAAATGTGAATGTTTTAATGAAGGAATGAGGAGGCAATAAGACTTGGAGAATCCAATGTAATGTACATGTTCTGGGTACTTTGATGTAAATACCATTGCAGCATGACCAAAGTTATATTTCTATTTCTGACAGAAATGTGTTATGCAAGTACCCAGGAAATCCTTCCCACATAAAATTATCAATTAAATAAATCCTTTCTTCCCTTGTTAGGTTTGTAGACATAAAACTGAGTGTTAAAAGAATTCTATGGCTTTAAAATGTCATTTCTGTTAGATGATGATTATCCTCTGCTTTATCACTTAATAAATGGAATCTAAAAATGCAACCACCCATGCTCTTGTCGGTAGATATGAGGTTTCTGGAGAATGTTCTGCCAGATTTTACTGTGTCTCTTTTGGATACAGAGTTGCTTTCTATCTTCTTCCTGCCTTCCAAAACAACCCCACAGTACATCATGTGGCTTTTTTATTTCTAGCAGCAGCAAGCATGATTCAACTATATCTCAGTTAATAAAATTGATTGTTTTACTGAGAATTAAATAAATGAAGCACATCGACATTTATAGAAATGCCAAGCACTGCAGAGTGAATCTGTGGTCCAGGTGTTAGACTAGTTCTGTGTTCAAGTCCATCCAGAAATAGTTTCCCCCTATTCTTGGGGGCAACACAAAATGGGAAATGCTATGAATCCTGCCTATACCAAATCAGTTTTTGTAAATCATTACCTCTCAGAACAGAAAGTCTTAAACTTTCCTAATATTTTTACATACCGTTCTTACAAAGAAATATCACTAAATCTCATCAACTTTCTATATCAACCCTCCTAGCCTGGACCAGTGATTTAGCAAAATGAAAAAGGGGGGAGGAAAACCTACATTTTTTTCTAATGAAATAATAGAACTAGTTCAACTAGGTGGGCCAAGCCACAAACTATGTGAACATGGGAAGGAATTTCCCTTTGCTATGACTGACTTAATAATGAGTACACATTTTTGGCTCCTCAGTTTAAGTATGCAAAGAGGAAGCGGCAATTTATGATCCTAATGGGACATGAATTGAAAGGCCAGATTTGGAATCATATATTTCAGAAATGTATTTTGTTTTTGTTTTTGTTTTTTTTATTGGGTGTTACATAGCTATGTCAATGAGTTTGTCTGGCTAACAAGGACATATCCCAGAACAAATTGTGCAGGAAAACAGTAAATGGGAGAGACTAATTTCAAGCCAAATGAGTTGGTTTTAGGTAATGGAAATGTATTTAGGCAAAACAAATGTTTGATAAAGTTCATTAAAAGAGAGTCATGCTTTTTTGCTTTCATGCTTAAAGCACCAAATTTTAAATAGGTTTTCATTTTGATTTAAAGGTAGACAAATTTTCCCATTCCCATAAGAGAACTTTCCTTCTGTTTGAGAACCGTAGCTTGATGTATATATAGTATGGCTGAATTTGATTTTTATTGTTTTTGATTGCACTGTATTAATAAGTATGAAAATAATCTTGTGTCTTTAAGAGGATACATGGTGGTGAACAGTTGCATAATTATTAAGAATATTCCATAATAAAATAGGAGAGGTTGAGTTCAACTTTGAAAATGAATGTTCTCTTGTCTTGCATTTATTAATCAGAACATTGGACAGCATTTGATATGGTTCCCTTTTAAAATTTCAGTAGAATAAATCATGTTTTATATTTACTTGTATTTCAGTTTCCTTTGAATTGCTGTGATTGTATATTAGAATAAGGAAGGAAGAATAAGAGGAAAAAGTAAAACTCTGTGACAGCTTATGATACTCTGGAATTGTGATTGCCATTTATATAATAGCTTTATAGATTCAGCATAAAGTTGTCATTTTTAACCATGATTGATTACTCATTAGGTCAACTACTTTAAAAGTTGTGTGGTTAATGCTAATAAATAAAGGCTAATAAATACAGATGGCATATGTTTTTATGGAGGCAAGATCAATAGATAACTTCTAGGAATTAAATTTCTAGATCCAAAGTGAGATTAAACATAGTCTGGTACTCCAACTATGTATGTATTGGGAGTTCTTTCACTTTAGAATCTGATTTATCTATAATACTTCCTCTTTCAAGAATTGCATACTCCTTATGCACTCCCTCCTGATTTTGATGTTTTTATAGTCGACTCAACAGTCTTTATTGGAATATTCTTTAATATAAATTACATGCATGTTTTTTCTCTCAAAGAAAGGAAAAATATTTTCAGAGGGAACATGCTAAGATTGTTTGGGGTTAGTTTAAAAGAAAATTGTTTCCTGCCTTGTTGCTTAAGATGCTGTATATATAAATCACTGCAAGTAACATGCACTTTGAAGGAATGAAAAACGTTTGAGGTTTGTGTGTGTTCAATTTTTGAATGAATAGGAGTCACAGTGTCATGTAAAAAAAACCCTTTTGGACTCCCCCCCCCCCAAAATAGAGTGTATAAGAAATATGACCACAAGAGCGGATTATGGAGTTGAGGTTTCTGAGGGTACCAGGTTCAGTAGTGCATAATATAAAGGCAGCTATTCAAATTTGCAAAATCCTTATAAGAGCTAAATGAGATATTTTCTTATTTTGTGGATATTTTGTCTTGCTCTGTTGTATGACTGTGTTAAACACATATTACTACCCTGTTTCCCCCAAAATAAGACATTCCCTGATAATAAGCCCAATCGGGCTTTTATTTGGGGATTAAAAAAAATATAAGACAGGGTCTTATTTTTGGGAAAACATGGTAGATAATATTCATATAAGGAGAATTCTCATAGCATTCTTCCCTGCATATCTTTCTTCTGTTCTCTATTCTTGTATACTCCACCAATAAAATGTGCATATAAAAGTCTTGACATTGTTATATATAAAAGCAAATGTTTTCTTTCAATTTGCTTATCCATGATACCTACAAGAAAAGCTTCTGGCTTCAATTTTACATCCATTTTTAATATTTTCTGAATCAAGTCTGAGAAGAATAGAAGAGAGTAAGAATGAAATTTAATCTCACTTTGTGTGATTCAGAGAGACAAGAATCCATTATATTAAAGAAGATGAGGCGGCAAAAGGAGCAAATCTGCTTGTTTGCCTTCTAATAGCTATATTCTTTGATTGCCTATCTGAAGATAATGGGTTCTGCTATAACAGGCAATATCACCATTCATTCATTCATTCATTCATTCATTCATTCATTCATTCATATTGGGCAAAACCTGGCTCAAAAACAGAATTGTGAGAGGGACCTTGAGCCAGCAGTGTGTGGCAGCAGCTAAAAAGCTAATACAATTCTTGGTTGTATAAACAGAGTCATAGAATCAAAATCATGTGAAATATTAGTACCGCTTTATATATCCTTAGTAAGATCACACCTGGAAAACTGCATCCACTTTTGTTCACCACATTATAGAAAATATGTTGAGACTTTGGAAAAAGTACAAAGAAGAACAACTAAGATAATTAAAAGCCTGGAGACAAAAACATGCAGAACGGTTGCAGGAATTGAGTGTGGCCAGGCTAGAGAAAAGAAGAGCTAGGGGTGACATGATAGCAGTATTCCAGCATTTGAGGGGCTGCCACAAAGAAGAAGGGGTCAACTTATTTTCAAAAGCACCAGAAGGCAAGACAAGAAACAATGGATAGAAATTAATCAAGAAGAGAAGCAATTAAGGAGAAACTTCTTAGCAATGAGGACAATTAACCAGTGGAACAGCTTCAGAAGTTGTAGGTGCTTCATCACTGGAGGTTTTTAAGAAAAGACTGGACAGTCACCTATCTGGAATGGTATAGGATCTCCTGCTTGAGCAAAGGGTTGGACTAGATTAGAAGACCTCTAAGGTCCCTTCCAGCTCTAGTCTGATTCCAAGATTTGATTTTTATAGTTGCCTATCTAAGCAAGTGACTGTGGGCAACTTTTAACCTGGTGTCCTGCCCTCCACTGTGTGAGACAATCAGAGAAAAATGATTGGGCTAGATCACTAAAGTTGCACCAACACAATGAGATGTAATATATCTATAGGAGAATTGATTTGTGTATTTTGTTGCTAGTTTCCATGTAAAAATAGTGCAAATGCAAGAGGATGCATTTTAGGTGTTTGGAGGTTTGCTGTAAATCTGGTGTGCTATGTGACAAAATGTAATAGTGTCATTGGAAGGGAGAAAGATGGAAACAGAACCAAAATTAGCTTGTGTCTATATTGACTCTGATACCCTGTTCTCTACCAAACCATCTACTGTTGCTGATCATGTGATAAAATCGTGTCTTTTGACTGGTTCTTTGACATTGCTTTGCTAAGGTGGCTTGTCCCGGCATGTTGAGTCTTCAGCCAGTCTTGGCCAAATTATTTACTCCAAATTACTTCAAGCAGTAATCTGTGACCTTGTTTTATAATTGCTATATGACCCTTAGTCCAGCCTATGATGGAATCATGATTTATCACTAATCTTTATGAGTGATGAACTATAAAAACAGACATTAATTCATGTACAAATGAAGCCAGTGGACATAACATTTGAGATTTAGTCTGTTAGCTATTTCAGCAGAACATAACTTTTAAAATGTCAACGTACTTACTAGCTTCATACATCATGCTAATTTTATGGCTTGTTTAATACAACATACTGAACAAAAACCATAGTATTTGGCACAACACAAAAAGCCAAAAATTAAATAAACCTTATTGTGGCTTAATGCCCAGTGTGAATTAGGCTACCATTAATGCAATTTTATGTGAGGGTTGTGAAAATACAGACTGATTTTAAATGCCATGAAACCTTTTATGTACAATCATATATACTGATGAATTTTTTCAGTTAAACCAAGGTAAACTATCACATAACAGATTAGGTAACAAATACAGTGTAATCATTGATACCGTTAAACGGAATGCCTAAACCAGGAATGTGGTAATTATAAGTTCTTTATACCTATTTAGAATTAGCTTTGAACTCTAGTTCCACTGACTGCCAAAAATGGACCTTGCCTGATGAGAATATGATAATACATTTTAGTGCATGTGATGTCTCACTATGTAAAAAAAACATGAAGAAATTGCAAATAAAGAATTAGAGTCACACCTTCAGAAGCTGTAAAAGAAGTCTGATAATTGTAAGATATTTCTGATCTCCCTGAAAACAAAAAGGCAGCAGCAAACAACTTAACAAATGATTTCCTGCTTGCTAATGAGCAAGGAATACGAATTGCCAACTGCAATACGAAATAATGATTTATTAAAGCAATTTCCTGTTTCATGGTTCACTGGAAAACAAGCTTGAGAGCTATTGTTTCATTGTACAAATTGAATGTTATCGAATAGCAGAATGTAAAGAAAATGGTAATACTTAATAGTAAACCCAGGCAGAGACTACTTGATGCTTCAGGTACTGGTCAAATTGTATAGAAAACTCATGTTTTCCCAAAATAATCATCTGTGCTATTGATGCTGGCAAAAGTGGGAGGACAAAAGGCAGACTTTAATCTATATATCTATTGCTGAGGTGATTATTATATATAAGATTCCATATTTGATACTTACGACTGTATCAATATTCATACATACATTCAAATCAAGATCCCCAGAATAACAGACATTATGTGAGTATGCTGAGATATTTTGTGTTGCAATCTATTAATAGCAGTAGATATTTTGGGTAATTTTTTTATTATTAGCATTATCCAAGTAAATGAGTCTAAAGAGGCTAATGGGAATGCTCAAAAGTTTAGGACAGAGTCTTTTTTAAAGTTTTTTTAAAAAATTGGGTGGGTATATTAAGCCAACCAGAAGTCTAATTCCCCTGTTTTAGACTTTGGCAAGCCGGGGGTGGGGTGGGGGTGGGTGGGGGGAATTGAAGTCAAATTTTGATGACATAATCTTGGATTTCATGACTACTCCCCTCAAAATAGTGGTTATGGTTCCTCACTTCTGTCCTAGAAATGTTGGTGAAAAAACTGTGCTGACAACTGGTGTTTGTTGTGTATATATCATTGTCTACTTCAATGGATAATGTTGAAAGTATGTTAATGAAGGTATTTCAGATATGAAACAAATCTTGCTGTATGCAAAACTAGTGGAATCTGAAAAATTGGGTTAAAAAAGAGAAGGTATTTAATGCAAGTGACAGGCCAAGAGAATGAACTGGAAAAGGTCTTTACTGGATATACAAAAGAAGCAGACTGATCTGGATAATGTCTTTTTATTAGATTTACAAAAGAGGCTTGTTGAAGCCTCAAAGAAACCTAAGCAATGGGGCAAAGAAGAATTGAAGACATCGAATATTTGAATAAACTAAAGATATTCAGAGGTAAAAGGGAGGAATATAAATTTGGTCTATTTGATCAAGACACGTTTTCATGAAGTTCTGACAACACGCTATGGACTTTTTGATGACACCAGGATTGAAAAGTTGATGTCTTATGGATTTGCTTATAGATACAGGATTTTGAAAGAATAAGGTATCTGTTTGTAACCTTATAGGGGCAGAATTACAAAATTTATTTATAAAGTAAATACAAATACTGTTCAAAGTTATACAAGAAAATTTATATAACTTTGAACAGTTACTAAATGAATGTTGTAAGTCAAGGACTACCTGTAATGAAATTGGAAATCACTTCGTTATATATTTATTTTATTTTTATTTTTATTTTTTTTTATTTTTCTTTGTTCTTTTTAAACTTTTATCTTTGCATTTTTTGCTCTGCTTTTTTCTTTCCTTTCTCTGAGTTTGTGTATGTACACGGTATGTACACGGTGTATTACGTATATATGTATGTATGTGTGTGTGTATGTATGTATTATGTTTTAGGTCTCTCTCATGGATGCTTTTTATCAAGTGGGATTCATTCTATGACTGCCATCAGTTCTTCTTGCTATGTAACTAACCCATTTCCATTTCACAGGCAGATAGATATTTTGGATAATTTTTTATTATTTTGGTAGCATTATCCAAGTAAATGAGACCTAAAGAGAAGAAGAAAGAGACCTAAAATAGAAGGTCTCTTCTTTAGAAAGAGACCTAAAATAAGATGGATCGACAACATCAGCAAGTATTGCGGGCCCAATTGGCAAAAAAAAAAGCTCAGGACCATATTTATTGGAAACATGAGGAAGAGGCCTTCATCCTGCAGTGGATAGACAATGGCTAAAAATGATGATGATGAATATATGTACATGTATTCACACATATCTATACACACATACACAAATACATATACAAACATATAAATAGATGTAGATGTAGATGTAGATATATAGATATAGCATCTACATCACAATTTTTACATTTCCCTCCCTGCTTCTTGATGTTATCTGTCTTTAAACATTTATATTCTTAGAAGAAAGAAAACCAAGCAATTGTTAAACAGAACTCCCAGCCCCTCAGAGTTTGGCAAATAACATTCTGAAATATCTTCCAGCCCGTTTAGATATTTGGCGTGTAAAATAGAAGGGAAAGAGCACAATTTTTAACAAATCTTTGAAGAATTAAAGTTTTAAAGGAAAATTTAAAAATTCTCTTTTATACATTAGAGCATTGAAAACATTTTCCACAATATACAGTACTTGCACAAAGGAATAAGCCAGAATTTTAAATAATCTTGGTTTACATTCATAAAAAAGCAATCTAGTACTTGAAGCCCAATCTCTCTCCACTTAGTTGTTTCAACTAGTATTAATGAGGAACCCATTTGGAGGCAACATTCCTGAGTTGCTTCTCTCCTAAAAGATCCCATCTTGCTTAGAAGTGCCAAGCTAAATACCCTGAATTTACTAGTTTTGCTAAGCTTTTCGGTCTTACCAAGTCCCTGAACACTAAACTGCTAATCTACCAAACTGCTCCTGATAGTGATAAGAACAAGTAAGAATGACTATGGTAGATAGTCGTGGGTTTTATGTGAATTTTTCTATTTCTTCCCAGTCTTCCGATAAACCAGCAAATGTTATCTCTTTCTGTTAAAAAAAGGCAGAAGCCCAGAAATAATAAACTTCTTAAAACTACTTAAGAGCTGATATAAGATTCTAATGGGAAAATTTGCAGCTTATATTCTCTTTGGTACCATATTGTTGTTATTCTGAGGCTATGCAAGGAAGTTATACTTTAAAAGAGTATAATTTTATAATATAATTTATTTTATTTTAAAAACCATAAACATCCATCAGCACAGCTGTTACCTTAATGTCCTTTTAATTTATATTTTTCCCCATTGGAAGAAGGTTTCCAAATACTTAAGTGTGAAGCCTCCATTTCCTTTTAAATTATTCACATTTTATAAGCACTGGATTTGAAATTGGTACTTTACAGGAATTGTGGATTGGCTCCATTAATCTTTGGTTCCTGTTTCTTTATGATACAACACATTGAGTTTTCAATATTGCTGTCCTTCTTTTCTGTTGTTCAGTGAGAAAGCCTTTATTGGCTTTAAACTTTTTATGCTTTATTCATTCTTCAGTAACTCTAGCAGAATGGATGATGTACAGTATACTTGCGCTACAGCTGTTATAAAAACCAACTAGGTATGATTAGCTGAATATCATGACCATGTTGAGAAGTCTGATTCTTAACAACGGATTGGGTATATGGCTACAAAGGTCACAGGCATTGCTTCCTTTAGTCCTGGCCCCTCTTTTGGATTCTTACCCCGCCCCAACACACACACACACACATGTTCAGTTGGATAAAAAGCCCTTGTAGGAAGATAATTAGATTGTATGTTTAAACACAAGCATCCCTTCTGCTTAAACATGCAATTAACCCAATCACCAGCTGCCACTGACTTGACCATAATGGAGAAAATGAGATAGTCCCCTGCTGGAAACGAATGTTTCACTGTCTGGATGCTAAAATGGTGATTAAAGTACTTTTGGGGCTTTGAACACTTTGCTTATATTAACAGGACTAAATCCAATCTTCGTATTAATACATGGCATTTGGTGTGGGAAAATAAATGGATTGATTTATCAAGCTAATCATTTTGTTTGGTTACCCTAAAATCCTGATTTAAAAATGTAATATTTATTTTCATTTTAGGAGGAGAGGTTCAAATAAATTTAGCAACTTAAAATGATAGTACGGTGGTAATGAATATTTTTAAAAACACAGGTCTGATATCTATGATTCAATCTACTATTCTTAATTTACATTAGTATGTCCATTTAAAGATCCTACTTGTTCCCAAATATTTGTATTCCCTTATAAAAAAAAATAGGTAGAACACAGGATAGAGATTTTTGGCCCTTTGTTATATAGTTGCCATTTGTAAACAAGGACATTTTGAAACTGACGCTATATGTAATATGACATTTAATTTACTCTGAGAATGGCTTCATAAAAATTTTGTTTAATATAGTTGAACATTCTGTTTATTTTTGTCCTGCACAAGATAATATATTGAAAATTATTGTGGTAGTATAATGTTTATTTTTAAAGTAGGTCACATTTTAAAAATCTGATATTTCATTGAAATGTTTTCTGTATTGGACTTCAGACAATGAAATGCAGAGATTATCCAGGCAGAGATATTTTCACAAACTTGGCATGACATCTTAAAACATTTGCAATTTGGTGCTGATAGATAACACATTTAAATTGAACTCAGTTCTCCTGCAGAGTTGATAGATTGCAGGTTTTGGTTTTGCTTTCCGAAGTGTTAGGCATTTTTTGAAATCTTTATGAAAACTATATAGAATAAGAAAAAAATGGGTAAAAAGAAACTAAAGTTTATCCTCAGTGGTAATTCAATGGACTAGCAACAGTGCTCTGGGAATAGAAGTTTGTTTCTTGGGTTCCTTGATTGTTTGAACAAGGTGGAACTCTTCTCGGAGATATTTAATAGGACAGCAATGCAAAGGCCCAGCATGATGCCAATCAGTTTCTCTTAAAAGTCTTCCCTCAAAGAAATGCATCTGAGAATTGCAAATATGTTTCTTTCTCACTGTGTTTGCCTATGAGTCAGCAAATAGTTGGTAGGTCCCCTTGTGAATTATTAGCAAGACAGAAGACTGGGAAATCCACAGGCTGCCTAGCAACTTACCACCCAATCAGGGTACAATGCTGGTGACAAATGGCCATCACATTAAACAGTTTTATGTGCTAGAGTCTCTCCAGAGTAGTGTAAAGCTACTTTTAACAGATACCTTAAGTCTCTTTGTTAGACTCTTGCCTAACTTTTCATACTGCACAGAATTTTGCTTCCAACATTTATAAAAACATGGTGGAACATTTATGACGTGTAAATAAAGTCTACATTCAAGTTTGCAGTTGTCATGGGCACCTCTATAACATATGTAGAAATGTTTCCTGATGAAGAGCAGTCTTTTCTTGAAAAGTGATAAAATATTGATTAGTATATTTTCTCTAAAATTAAGGCATCCTCTTCAAACATTTGTTTATGAAGGACTCAATTATTATAGTTCTACTTGAAATGGGAAGGTAAACTAAAGGAATTTAGAGCTGACTTTGAGGAAGGAAGAAACAAATGGATAAGGAGGGACTTGAAGAAGAGATTAAATGGTCCAATCCAGATGGAGAAGGATGTGTGAGAAATTCAAAATAACTCCATCTTGAATCTCCTGTGCATTGCTTGGAGTGTCCAAGCATGGGTGTTTATCAGCCAGTTATGACATCACTGAGTTGGAATTTCTTTGGCCACGCCTTCCTCCTTCCGGCCGAGCCTCAATTTTTTTCCAACTCAGCCAGAGGAAAGACTTATTTGAGTTGGCTCTTCATTTTTGCTTAAATTTCAATATATAATTGGCCAAATTAAAAGAAAGAAAGAAAAAAACCGAGCCTCTTTAAAATTGGCTTGGGTGGCTGAGGCAGTGAGAGTGAGCTGTGAATCAGTGCTCTGCAAGGCAGGATAAGATCGCTGTGGTGGCAGCCATTACTCCCTGATTCTCATCAGCAGCTGGGAACGTGAGGAGGTCACTTTGAGCCTCAGAGATGTCCAAGGCTTGAATTAAGCTGCAGATTGTTGCTGGAGCACAACAGATCACTGGAGGGAGAGTGCTGACTGCACGGCCGATAGCCGCCATTTTGTTGGCGGTGGCCATTTTGTTTTGGGCTTGCAACACAGCAAAATACAGATTTAAAGGCAGTTGGGCGAAGATCTGGAATCTGGGTGCCTTTGCACGCAAGTAGACTGTGTTTTCTTCTTGGGATCAGCATTTTTGTGGCCTGGGAGTCTGTGTAGCAGCCTTGTTTTGTCTCTTTAACTCCTGGAGTGCCCTTTGATTGCTGCTGCTGCTTATTATTATTGCAAACAAACCATGTTGCCAGTTTAGCAATTAAGAGACCTGAACTACGCTGTGAGTAACCCCCTGTTTCTTATTACCTTATTATTTGGGTTGAATCTCTCAATTTGTGTCCATTGTGGCCAATAGCAGTGATTCTGAAGGGTCTTCTACACCTCAACCTCAGCCAGAAGGCTCTAACATTAATAAGCCAAGATTGAGATCCAGTAAGCCTTCTGTTAGCACTCAAGCTAAACAGACTAAATCCTCTGTAGCTGCTGATAAGGATGCCCTGAGAAGGCAAAAAGCCTTGGAAAAGCATTTTGCAAAAGCTCAACAACAGGCTGCAGATCCCCTGTGGGTTCAAGGGATCAGGGTGGGGCTTCTCATATTTTTCCCACTGTTATAATAAATCAGGAAATACAGGAGGAGCAACCTAACTGGTCTCCCACTATTATTCAGGAACAACATGGGTTTCAAGCTGTTCCTTTTCAGGAAGGTTATATCTTACCCACTGTTCAGCCCCCTGCTGAGCTTTCTCAGGTGCCAGGCAGACAGGGCTCTGTGCCTTTGGCCACCTTTACGCCCACAGCAGCAGGATTCCGCTTTCTGGAGCCAGTACAGCAAAGTTTGTCCTCAGAATTACGTTTTGCCATTGTTCAAACCATTACTCAAGGTATTGATGAGGCATTAGCCCAGAGAGGTATTTTGGCTCCTTCCCATCCTGGGCCTTCTAGGGCAGCCCCTGTGACTCAGCCACCTAGGCATAGGGATCACAGGGAGGAATCCTATCAGGATACTCGATCCCTTCACAGTGAGGATTCACCGGAAGGTGAGGAGGAATTGGGTGAATTTGAGATGTCAGGGGATGAGGGCATTGCTCAGGACAAACCAGTTTACTCTGGTATATTCCACCCACATCTTTTCAGAACCTTATTAATTAAGGCTAAAATGACTGCTAATATGGGCCAAGTGGATCAATCTGCTTCAGCTCCTAAGGATTCTCAGGATCTTTGTGCTAGCCTGTTTTCTGAACAGGTCACTACTCAGGAGGTTATCCCATCTCCACAATTTTTTGTGGATACAATTAAAAGACATTGGGAACATCCTATCTCTGTTCCTCCTCCTAGTAGCATGGATAAAAAGATGTATTCAGTGGAAAAGGAACTTGAGGATCTTCTCCAAATTCCTACTGTGGATTCTCCCTTGACTAATTTGGCTTCTGCTTCTATTCTTCTCTCTGATAACACAGAAGGGTTGAAGTCAGAGGATAGGAAGGCGGATTTGGCCGCACATAAAACTCATCAAGCTGCCGCTTGGGCTATTAGATCTGCTACTGCGGCTTCCTTTATGGCCAGGACATCTCTCCTATGGTTCAAGCAGCTTCAAGCCAGAGCTTCCCCGGAGGATCTCCGCCTACAGCAAGATCTTAGTAAGCTGATTGCTGCAACGGAATACACAGCAGATGCCTCTATTACTGCTGCAAAATTTGCCTCTAGGGCTCTAGCTTCTAATGTGGCATCTAGACGTTTGTTATGGCTACACCAATGGCAGGCAGATGCCATGTCTAAAGGGCGTCTGGCAACTGCACCCTTTAAGGGACAACAGCTCTTTGGAGATGTGTTTGATCCCATCCTGGTGGAAGGGAAAGACAAGAGGAAGGTGCTACCCCAGCTGCATAGGAGATATGATAGGAGGCCAACTCCTTATTATCGTAGGCAGCCCTTTCGGAATACGGAGGTGGGATTCCCCGCCTCCCAGCCTCAGAGAGCTTATTTCCAGGGAGGAGACAGGTCAGGGTTCCGAGACAGATCTCGGCAGCCACAGTCCAGGCGCCCCTACAGGGGTTCAGAGGGACGCCCTTACCACCATTCCAAGTGACTCTTGGGCCCACATCCCTATGGGCGGCAGGTTAAAGATGTTTGCCGACCAGTGGAGGGATTCCACCACGACACATGGGCCTTACAAACTGTAACTCTCGGACTAACTTTAGAATTTTGTTCCAGACCCCCTCATCATTTCATTCAGTGTCCAGTACCCAGGAAGGCCACCAAGAGGGCCATGATGGAGACCGAGATTCAGCATTTGCTGGATATCTCAGCCGTAGAACCAGTATCAATTGGTCAAAGGGGTTTGGGGTTTTACTCCGTACTCTTTCTGGTACCCAAGAGCTCGGGGGGTCAAAGGGCAATTTTGAATCTGAAAGACCTCAATATTCATGTAAAGTACAAGAGGTTCAAAATGCACTCACTACATTCAATCCTGGGAGGCCTCAGACAAGGCGATTTTTTGACATCGATAGATCTCAAGGAGGCCTACCTCCATGTGCCCATAAGGATATCCCACAGGAGGTTTCTCAGGTTTGCCTTTGCGGGTCGTCACTGGCAATACCGAGCCCTTCCCTTTGGCCTGTCGTCAGCACCGCGCACCTTCACCAAATTACTAGACGTGGTGGCGGCGCGATTGCGAGCCCATCCTGTCCGCTTACAGTGCTATCTGGATGATGTGCTGATCCAGTCATCGTCCACCGGCCAGGCAGAACGGGACCTACATCTCACCATCCAGACTCTGCAGGATCACGGCTTCTCAGTAAACTGGGAGAAAAGCCATTTGACTCGGTCTACCAGACTAGTACATTTAGGGGCGGTAATAGACACCCAGTTATCCCAGGTGTTCCTGTCATAGGACCACAGGGACAGTATAAGACAGCTAATAAGGCAGGTTCAGGCGTCAAGGTCAGTGCCCCTCCTCCTTCTTTCCCAACTGCTGGGGAAGATGATATCTTGCCTGGCCATAGTTCCCTGGGCTCGGTTTCACACCAGGGCCTTACAGTGGTTCCTCCTTCCCAGTCAGAAGTCAGGGTGCAGCAACTCACTGGTCAGGATTAGGGTTCCTCCACAGGTGCTTCGCTCCTTGGATTGTTGGCTGTCAGAGGCCTTGGAGAAAGGATGTCTGTTTCGGGATCCTCCCAGACTGGTATTGACATCGGACGCCAGCCTTTTTGGTTGGGGGCGCATCAGGGGTCCTCCGTGACTCAAAGGCATTGGTCTCAGGAGGATCTCCGCAATGATATCAACTGGCTGGAGCTGAGGGCAGCACACCTGGTGCTTCGACACTTTCGGACCGAGCTGTCAGATCAACATGTTCTGTTGCTAACAGACAACATCACGGCCAATGCGCATGTCAACCGTCAGGGAGGCACTCGTTCAAAAGACCTCATGCGCAAAGCGAGGAAGCTGTGCCTCTGGGCGGAGCGGCACCTTCTATCCTTGAAGGCGGAGCACATCGCCGGGACGTCCAACTCTACAGCAGATTGGTTGAGCCGGACTACAATAGACCAGGCCGAATGGTGCCTTCACCCGGACTTGTTTCATCTTATCACAGCTCGTTTTGGGGACCCGATACTGGACTTGTTTGCTACCCCACAGAATGCTCAACTGCCGTGGTTTTTCACCAGATTTTGGACTCTGGTGGCAGAAGGGGTCAATGCCCTTCACTGCCCGTGGCCAACCGGGTTGTTGTACGCATTTCCCCCGATTCCCCTACTCCAGAGGGTGATCGGCAAGATTCTGGAGGAGCAGGCGGAGGTGTTGCTGGTGGCACCGTATTGGCCGAGACGCCCATGGTTCGCAGACCTCATCTCACTGTCGACAGACCGACCCTGGATATTACCACCGTACCGGGTCTCCCTCAGTCAGCTTCTACTTACCGGTTCGCAATGAGAGCGTGTGCGCAGATCATCAATTATGACGTCTGGCTGGGTGGCCGGAGCCTCCCACCATTTTTACTACCAGTTCTAAAGAACCAGACAGAGCCGGGAGCAACCCACCACTGCTACCTCCAAGACAAGCTGAACCTAAGGCAGGTCAGAAAATTAGAAGAAAAAGAAAATACTGCCCTCCCCACCCATCCATACTTATGCTGCTGCCGCCGCTGCTCTTAATGCTTATATCTGATCACAGCACCCACCGTACAAATAAAATCTATTTTAAAAAACACACAAAGTCTAGTCTGCTCTGAACATCCTCCATGAAAAGTCTGTTCCGATCGTAAAGCTAGATGAGGTTCAGGAATTAATCAGTCCTAGTACTAATGTAGAGTATGTAATGTAATGTAACTACATGAGAGAAGGTAATCCGACACTTGTTCTCACTAGGAGAAGAAAGCCTGAATGGCTCTGGTGGCAAGTTGCTGCCAATCCCTCTGACCTTGTTAGAACCTGACCTTTATCTGCAAACTTTATATTTGCAGATAAAGTTTCTCATATCCATTCTGAATTAGATTTCATATTGGTTGTGGAATCTGTAAGTGTGCCTTAGGTTGATCTTGTTTCTGAGAATGTGGACCTGATAACCTAAGAATGTGGACATGATATATGGGAGTTCAGCACTTCCACTTTTTATCCTTGTCTATTGAGATGAATTAAAATGGATTTCTGGATTATCCTGCTTTTGCCTTAAAACTCCTTTAGAATACCCTATGTAGCCCATTTCAGCTAACCTTTTTGCAGGTAGCTTAGTAAACAGTGTTTTCCTAAATGTGCCATTCAATGGTTGCATTTATACTTAATGATTAATGCTGTCCTTTATTTTTTAACTGATAGGTTGACTTTTATTTCGTAAATGTAGTTTTGTGACTCTTGTAATACTAGCTAGGTCTAATGTATTTTAACATTAGCTGATGTGGCGTGAACTGAGATTCATTGGAATAGAACAGAGAACAGGTGTTAGTGATTGATTGTGGGAAAAAATCAGTTGCATGTCAAACTGCTTCCAAATCAGGCTTTGTAATATTCTGGTTCATATGTAGAATTTAAGGTGCTACAGGATCAAGACATCATAGTTTCCTATGTTTTCCTAAAATTTCCTTTATCTTTTTCTCTATCAGGAAGGATGGAATAGCTGTATAATGGTCTAAAACATAGAAAATAGACATCCTTAAATAGAATATATAGCAACATTATTTTTTAATTGCTACAGAGAACAGTTTTTAATTATCTCAAGCGGTTGTGTTACTTGTACTGACTAGCTACATCCCCTGTGATCTCTGTAGAAAGTTGTCTCTTCATTTTCGTACTGGCAAAATAATTTAATTTTATTGTTGCTTGAATCTTTTATAGAACTGCAAATCTCATATGCTGCTTAAAGTGTTTTTTGCAATTACATTGTATAATTTTACAGAAGATTCCAGATTTGGTAGACTGATAACACCCAGAAATGAAATATATAACAAAAAGTAATAAAACCCCAAAGTAATTTCTGTGTGGTTCATTTTTCTTGCTGCTTTTAACTATCGGCTATAGATACTTTTAGAATACTGAACATGGATTGGGATTAGAATATTCAATTGTGAGAGGACAATTTGCATGCATGTTGCTTCAACAGAGATTTATTTCATTTTCTATGCTGGATTTATGAGTGTGCTCTAAATTTGCTATTAATGCTCTGAGATGAGAAGGTAAGATTGCGGAAAGAGTTGTATATATCAGTTCTACTAAACTCGACGAGTATTGCATTAAGCCCAGCCTAGATATGCTTTGTAATTTACAATAGGTCCTTAATTAATGTCTATTTTTCAGTAACCTTTAAAATCTACAGGTTGCTGAATTCAGCAAGGGTGCCGAATGAGTAGTACTTAGAACCAGGGGTGAAATGCGATGTAGCGATGGTGGCAGGTGGTTCAGAGAACTAGTAGTAAAAATCCCTGCCCCCCCCCATTCCCACCCATTCGCCCGCTTGCCGCTTCTTTTAAAAAATTATTTTAAAAGATTAAAAAATAGGCTCTGACGATCCCAGCTGAGCCGGGGGACTGTCAGAGCCTTTTTTTAATTTTTAAAAGCATTTTTTTTACAACCTATTCGGCCAATAATCTAAAGTAGAACGGTGCTGTTCTACTTACCCCATGCCTCCTTTTGGCGTGCACTGCACACGCGTGCACCTCGCATTTGGTGCGTGGTGTGCACTGTGCATTCGTGTGCGCAGCAGCGTGCATGCGCAGCCAGCGAACCGGTAATAAACCGGTTCAGATTACACCACTGCTTAGAACCAGTCCTCAAAGTTCCAGCTGTGATCTGGGTGCTTGCCTGTCGGCCCAGATTTCCAACTATTGCAGCATCCTGCCTTTATGTGGTCATGTTTTGCAACTTTTCCTAGTAGCTTCTCACAAGAAAATAGGGAAGCCAGCAGGTAATCAGAAGAAGCAGTCACATAAAGCCCTTGTTTAACAACTATGGTAATTAGCTTAATGATGGTAAAGGGAACTGCTGGAATTGCCATTGCTAAGTGGTGCATTTATGTGGCATTGTGCTTTATGACTGCATCACTGGTCCCAATTACTGTCATTAAGTGAGAACAGCCAGCACTTCTTAATGTCACTGCTTTCATCAGCCTGTGTTCAGGGAACAGCCTTGAAGATGGAGACAAAGGAAGGATATGAATATGAATAGAGAGCACACCTGTATGTTATATTTCAGGTCTTTAATCTTTTTGAGATGAAAGGTCATTGAGCTTTTCAGTATCAAAAATGAATGCTGTACTAATATATTTCACAGAAGGAATATGTTTTAGAGTGATTTTGAAACAAGTGCAAGAATATTTTATGTACAACACTTTTCTAGAAGATATTTGCCATCCTGAATATTATTTTGGGACAAGTCTAGACATTGAAGGAATTTAATTAACGAAAAAACCCTACCGTTTTGTTTAGCCAGGCCCAAAATAAAAGCGTATTCAGTTATTTTTTTAATTTGTTCTTGTTTATTAGTCATAAACTAAGTGCACTTTTTCTGTTTGTTAAACTACTACTAATAAACTAACATTAATAAAAATAGAACAGCAAATGCTGAGAATTTGGCCATTGAAATATTTCTGTTTCTTGATAAATATTCTTTTTACTACCTGATTAGACTAAAGGGTTTCATGGAAGCATTTCTTTACATTGTGAATGCTTCACAAATTGGCACATGAAATCTCAAGCCAGAAAATACAATTTATAATTTCTAAAATGTTTCCCTACTTGCCAAATGTTTATTCAACTCAGTGTGGCAGACCAGTCTATTGCTACTTTTTCAGTGCTGTAAACCAAAATATATATCTAAAATGAGATTGTACATATAATGTACAGAATGATTTATCCCAATTTTAGCAAAATAAAGACAGTGCTTTAAAAAAGAAAATGAGGCACCCATGACTAATATATCCCTAAAGTGTTTAGTTATTTAAGCATCTTAAAATGTGTTTTTGAAGCCCTGAGATTGATGTGAATATTTTTAGTCTTGTATATAAATTGCTTGCATTCACCTTTTTTTCATTTTGCAAGCTGCATAAGCTAGCTTGTATCAAAACTAGGGATTTTAAAATATTTTGGGGCTGGAGAGCCTGTTTGTATTTAAACAGATGTTAAGAGGCATGTTTTAGTGATAGAAAACTGGCTGTATTTGAGTTAATTTTTCCTTCCTTAACCTGTCATGGACTCCCATCAAATGATCTCTCTGGTTTCCAGGGATCACACTTTAGAAACCTTGTTGATGATGACCTTCTACAAGTTCAATTTCCAACCTCCTTTCCCCAGCCACTGGCCTTTGGGTCATATAAATGGTTGGGAATGGGGAAGGAGTCATGCTAATACTACAGGTAATCCCTGAGTTACAACAGTTCACTTAGTGACTGTTCGAAGTTGCGCTATAACCCCGTCCAAGTACTTAAGACACAGTCCGGAGGTTACGAATGTTGCAGCACCACAGTAGTCATTCACCCTTATGAATGACCACAGAGACACTGCAACATTTGCCCTGCCTATTCCTCCCCCTGTCAAAGACTCACCTTGCAAAGATCTAGCGAGCTGTCTCCTCTCCAGCCTCTCTGCCACAGTCTCTTTGTCTGCTCCTGAACTCCAAAACTCTGGCTGTGGCAGGCAGCCTTGGTGAGTCTCGTCCAAAGGCTTCCAGTCTTGGCATGGAAAAGCATTTGCATGTCTATGGGACGCTTTGAGGCAGTGCGATTTTGCCACCTCAAAGCATCCCATTGGCATACAAACAAAGTTTACAGTCTCCAGGAGAAAAGTGTTTGAACACCAATGGGGCGCTTTGAGGCAGCATGATTTCACCACCTCAAGGCATCCCATCAGCATGCAATCGAAGCTTCCAGTCTCTGGGCGAAATGTGTTTGCACGCTGATGGGATGATTTGAGGCAGTGAAATCATGCTGCCTCAAGGCGCCCCATCAGCATTCAAATACTTTTTGTCTGTCTGCTGGAAGTTTCTGGGGGCCATGATCTTGCGCGACTTCAGGCACCCATCTGCTTTTGCAGATAATGAGTGCCAGAAGTCCTGCAAGATCAGGGCCCTCAGAATCTTCCAGTCTGTGCACGAAAAGTGTTTGCACGCCAACGGGAGGCTTGAAGCAACACGATTTCACTGCCCCAAAGCCTCCTGTTGGCATGTAAACATTTTTCTGCACTGAGACTGGAAGCCTTTAGAGGAGACTCACTGAAGCTGCCTATGTTGTGGTCTGCCAGCAACCTGCGGTGCTGGCAGTGGAGTCGGACAGTGAGGAGGCTGGGGAGGAACATGGGCCAGTCCAGGAGTCTGGGGAAGGCCCGGAAAAGGGCTCTGCATCGGAGGCAGAGATGGGGCCAGGGCCATCTGGGAGTGATGCACGGACTCCGGACCTCTAGAGTCGGACAGCAGAGAGGCAGAGGAACAGGAGGAGCCTGTTCCTAATGCGTGCATGTGCAGAGCTGCCAGAAGGCATGGACAGTTAAAACCAAAGGGATGACTCAGGAGTAAGGCCTTGAGATGATTGGCGCCTCCTATAAGGCTTCAAAAAGGAGCAAAGGCACGTGGGCCCTTTGCAGGAAAGCAACATTGTTAATTCTGTTCCCAGTCGGCATCTCTGTTTGATTCTGGAATCCGTGTGGCTTTGCCAAGTAGGTCTTTGGCAGTGTATCAAGGGAGATAAAGGTTGGTGATTATCCCGAAGGACTTCTCCCAAAGGACTTTTCGCAAGTAATTGGGATTTAGCTGTGAATGAACGTAATTCACAACTGTTGCAATAAAAGAGGTTTTTGGGACTAGGGTGTTTTAATGACTCAGGAAGCCTAGGTCACAGCAGCCTGCTTCTCCAGAAGCAGCAGGCAGCCTCAGTGCATGCTCGTCCTGTTCTCCCTCTGCTCTCACCACTCCACTTTTGGAGCGCCAGAAGTAGGCAAAGAAACTGTGGCAGAGAGGCTGGACAGGAGACAGCTCGCTAGATCTTCGCTAGGTAAGTAAATCTTCACAGGCCTGCCTGTGGAAATCTGGCTTGGCAGGAGGGGGGGGGAAGCAGTTGTGGGAGCATGAGGTATCTCAGTGGGTCAGGGAGGCCTTGGGTGATCTTAAGTAGATGGCCTGTTCCATCACTAGGCTCCTCCCCACGGCCTTCCCCATTCTGAGATACCTCATGTGCACTTAATGACCTGTGCATTCAATTAGCGAATGTGTGGGCAAAAGGAGGGAGTGATTGCGGTCAAGTTATGCGATTCACTCCTACGAATCCTCAGGATACGAATATAGTAGGCGGGCTCCATTACATTCGTAACTCGAGGACTACCTGTATATTATTTGGTAGCTTAATGCCAGGCGCTGCCAGTCTTTCTCCAAAGAGTTTTGACAGTAAGGAATGGCTGAAAATAGAAGTCTGGAATGCAGCCCAATGCAAGGATAGGAATAGACTAGGGCATGCAAGAGCAGTCTGTAAGCAGGGATCAAGGTCGATCACTTTAGCTGTAATCCTCTGCATGGAAATGCTCTTTAATTAACATATAGGATTGCATTGCAACAGTGCTACATCATTTCAGCTCATACCTCTGAATAACATTTTTGCTTTTAAAGCTCAGGGCCAGTCTGTTTTCTTCTTCTTGAATAATGAAAACTCTGTTCGCCTACATGCACTGAGAGAAACCTTTGTATCACGCAACTCTTAAATGTCACTTTTATGAGAACAGGGCAAAAGGTCTAGAGTTTAGAAGCAGGATACATGCCTGAAAGCTATTCTTTTTTTTCCTTTGGAAAACACTCTGAAAACTACTGAACCAAATTCCTAGATAAGGAGGAACATTTGTCGCTGCTTTCAGAAAGTATCTTCTTTTTCTTTTATACATACAGTATGTAATCTTTTGCTCCTGATAAATACATCGTAACCATCCTGTATTACTTGCTGATTGGGAGTGGCAGATAACATATTATTTTTTGAAGTTTATTTCAAACTCAGCATAAACACAAGAAGTTTTAATTAGCGGCACCTGCTGTTTTACTGAGTTTCATGGAAAATATCGGATGCATTGTAACAATATGCACAATATGCATTTTTTAAAATTCTCATCTCTTTGGAATTACTTACAAGAGATTCTGTAAGCATCTTTTAAATGCATGAAAATAGGCCTGAAGAAAATAGAGAAACAGCACTTTTGCAACAAAACAGGGAAAAAAGTAATATAATAGTGACACAGGAAATTGCTTTGTGCTATGTAAGGCTATTGATCGAATGGCTCATCTCCTTGTGCAAGTTCTCATTAGGAGTGGTTCTGGAGTGTTCCAGTGCAGAGTTTTGGTTTTTGTTAGCCCCCATTAGCTCTTGGGACAGGCCGTTTGATATATAGTAATATAGTTATAGCCCTCTAACTATAGAACAGCACTTCAAGAGAGAAGATGACTTTAGTTTTGTATTCAGTAGGAGTTATCTATTAATACAAATATGTAAGGAAAGCATGCAGAGCACAACTTCATTGAGTTCTTTTGGACCTCTTTTCCAGCACCAACCATAGAAAGTCTATATTCTTCTGGTCAGCAGCATTCTGAGCCACTTCTCAACTATCTCTCCAGTGCAGCTGCAGATTTATATGGATCTTTTTAAAATTGCAGATTTTATTGATCCGATGGGTTGTTTGTGATAATTTTAGATATTTAATACAGGTTTTTTTTTTAATAAAATGGGCTCATTAAGAATAGAAAGACGTCAGGTGAAAAATCTGAATTCAAGTAAAAATAGTTAATGTTTTATTAAATTTTTCATTAATAGAGTAGAAATGATAGCCATAAACCTTAAATTTGAGGTAAATTTGCACTCTAAATTATGATGTGGCTTGTAATTACCATGATTACCACAGGGGTGGGTTCTACTTCCCTTTACTACCAGTTCGCAGTAGGGCCGCGCGCAAGTGCAGAAGCTTCTGCGCATGTGCAGAAGCGATTTGATGAGGTTGGGGTCAGTGGGCGAAGCCTCCCACCAGTTTTACTACCGGTTCTATAGAACTGGTACGAACCGGGGGCAACCCACCACTGGATTACCATTAGGCCATAGTAACTGGTTTATACAACCTAACACATACTTGAGTCTGGAATTATAACCATAAAATCATGGTAAGTAAGTCACCACATGACTACGCCTGATTATATGACTTTTTTTGTGGTGGTCATTAAGCTAATACAGCAGTCACTAACCAAACACGGTGATGGTTAAATGAACCTGTTTTCTTCTGTGGGCGTTTTTTGGGTTTTTTTGCCAGAAACTAGAAGTAAATGCAAGAAACCAGCAAAACCTGCCAAAAATCATGGTTATGTGACTGCAAGACACTGCAAATGACCATAAACGCAACTGCTTGCCAAGTGTCCAAAATCAATCACCTGACCATGGGGGGTGGGGGGCTGCTGCTGTTGGAACTCTGAAGCCAAGTTGTAAATACCCTTTGGATACCCTGGGGGGGGGGGGGGAGCAAATGGTCACTACGGGACTGATCTTTAAGCAATGGCTACCTATACATAGCCTTGTTATAAATCATGATGTTCAACAAAAGTGCCATAGACATCAAAATTTGCAATCGCCAGAACTTCCTGAGACTAGATCATGTGAATTTTTTTCTTTGATATTTATTTATCTGTCCCAACTTCTGCAGTGCTTGTATCCAAGATATATTATACTGGAAATGTGCATGTAAAGCTCTGCAAAGCAAACTGCTTCCATTTCTCTTTTTTGAACCCATTATGGTGGTCCTATATCTAGATGATGTTGGCAGATATCCTTTATGACCTAGTTTCTCCTTTTTTCAAAAAGGGCATCACTCACCAGAAAAATTCTTTTGTGTCTTTTTGAGAGACACAAAAGAGAGACTGGCTTCATACTGAGCTTAATAGAAATAAGAAAAATCTTTGTATTTTAGACTTAGGGTGATATGTGACTTGGCCACTTGTATTTGTTCTACAAATTTGGATTCTGAAGGATAAACACAGGTCCCATTCTTGAATCATTAAAGCAGCCACATCCTTTGCTATACTTTTTTTTTAAAATTTGATTTATATGCCGCCCTTCTCCGGAGACTCAGGGCGGCTTACAGTGCGTTAAGTAATAGCCTTCATACTTTTGTATATTTATACAAAGTCAGCTTATTGCCCCCACAACCGGGTCCTCATTTTACCCACCTTAGAAAGGATGGAAGGCTGAGTCAACCTTGAGCCTGGTGGGATTTGAACTTGCAGTAATTGCAAGCAGCTGATCTTAATAACAGTGAATTAGTCCACTGTGCCACCAGGACTCCTATACTCATACTACTTTGAAGTTTGTCAGTCTGTGTGTCTGCCAATTCCACCCAGAAGCATATCAGTACAGGTATACCTATGCACATATGTACATATACAGTGCACTGACAATCAAGAACAGATTTTAAAGTAGCCATGTGAGCTTTCCAAAGGATGGGGCTGTTAACACATCTCAGAGGGATATTTCAGTTGTGCTAACATGATTTGCAAAGTGCCCCTTTAAAATGCTTTGCACAGTAAGAGATGCTATAGTTAAAATCTAGCATATGTTTCAATGATTGAAATAATATACAAGCTGGCTCAAATTGTTTCAGGCTATAGTTTTTAATTTAGAGATTGAGATTTGTGCTAAAAATGGCATTTCTAACTATCAACCTATTTTTTTTCTCTTTCTCAGTCTAAAATAACCAATAAAAGATGACACAAAAGTTATAAGAAGTTTGTTTTTGTAAACTGACTTCCTCACAAATAAAATGCAGAATAAATTATTGCATTCATACTGCTCTTCCACAATCATGAATTAATTGAGGCATAAATATTAAACCATAATTTGACATAAGTATAAATTGTGGTTTGGCTTTGAGGCATATTTCAAAAGACTTTGTTTGCAGTTCAGAAATCCTAACCCTAACCATGGGTTATGAATCTGCATCTTGACAAAACTGTGGTTAATCTTAATTATGTTTTGACATTCTGTTTCTAGTTTAAATTAATCAGGGTTTAAACTAGGATAAATGAAGTTAATATTGAAACCATACATTTATCATTTGATTCTTATGTTCATTCTACTAAATGGAAAAATCTTAATGAGTCAGGCTGGCAGTTTTGTTGGATTAATTAATATGTGTTTTCATCCTTCCCTTTCCCCTTTCCCTTCACTCCCCTCGTCAAGATAGCAATTTTTTAACTTAAAGTTAATATTATTGGAGTACTGTTTTTAGCTTTTTAAATGGTTCTCATTTATTGGTTCTAAAATTTATTCTTGATTTTTTTCATATTTAAAAATAATTCCCTATTGAATTATGTAATCCATTCTTCCTTCTAAACTTTTGTTTTCGAAAAAGTACCATTACGTATTTGTTTCCTTCCTGAATGTTTAATATAGGAATGTATGTGTATATTTAATATATTTCTCTTAGGATAAAGATTAACATTTTCCTAAGTTGTTTTCAACTGTTTTGGTTCCAAAGAATTCTTACTTGAAAATTTTTTTTAAACCAAGGAAATCCATTTTGTGACAAATCAATTCCACATTTGAGGAATAGGAAAGGCTTGAATTCAGTAAACTGAAGTACTGCAGGATCTGAAATAGGGTTTTTATACTTTGAATTTTGCCTTTTTTAAGTGGCATAAAATCAATCATTCCAGATTTTGTTTAAGAAAAACCATATCTCCATTTGACCTCATGAATTATATGAACATGCTTTTTGAGTAAAGCAATACAAGTTTATGTATGTTCTTAAATAACTAGATGTCTTAGCTAACTTTAGAAAATTTCAGGTTTTTTAAAATTCACATTAAAAAGCCATATAACAGCTTTTGACATTTCTTAAAGGTGACATCTCTTAGGGGAATAAGCAACATCTGAAACAGGAACAAATTGTGGGAGAAGTGACATTTTGATAGCTGCCACTTTTCCAAATGAAGTAATCCAAAGGTTTCGTGAAGAGGTTAATTTAGTTTGAACTTATTGAATTAATTGTATTATGCACTGTGCAGACAGAAAAATTGTAGAAGATACTAGTAGCAAATGAAGTATTAGAATTTCTCAGTTAATTAAAATCCATTGAGTACCTCCACACCAACTCATGTTTACAATAGTGCAAGTCTTGGGGCGGGGAGGGTTGAGTTAACTTGGACACTTAGGAAATGTATACAGTTTGTGGGGGGCAACATTTCCATAAGTGTTTTTGCCTCCCCTATGGCATACTTAACTAAACTAAAATACCTAAACACCAATGGGCGTTTACTTTGGCATGATGTCATGTTTTCCTCTCAGCTGTCCTTGAAAGCTGATACAGGAAGATTCCTTACCAGGAGAGACAATGGACACTCAGAAACAATAGAGCCTGGGCTTCTAGACCAGAGGTCTTCAAACTTGGCAGCTTTAAGACTTGTGGACTTCAACTCCCAGAATTCTCCAGCCAGCTATGCTGGGAGTTGAAATCAACAAGTCTTAAAGCTGCCAAGTTTGAAGACCTTTGGTCTAGACAATCATACTGGCATCATCTCACCATTATTGCACAAATACCCAGGGCACACAGGAGAATTCTACACTACTCTGTTACTTTCAGATACCAACCCTGCTACAACCAACAATAGATAACTATGCCAGGTTCTGTGCAAGAGCACTAAAAATTCATTGGATGGTGACCTGTACTATAAACTAGATATATTGAATACATAGTTCACCTTAATTAGAGTGTTTTGTAACTCAATATAATTCTCCTTGTACTAAACTTTTATGCTAAGCCCATCTAATGTTCCTATCCCTTCTCTTAGATTCTTCTAGATTTTTGCTTTTTATATATACTTTTATTTTTTTAGTTTATATACCTTTTGTCTAGTCTAGTTTTTTATATTTTTTTAGAGTTTGATCTTTGCTCTTGCACACAGTCATATGTAGAGACATTCAGAGCTGATTTGCCAGGTAGTTTTACAATGAAAACTTGTAGGGTAGGAAATTCAGATTTTCAAATATAACTGTAGTTGTGAGAAGAGTATAAGGCAATATATTGTGCTTTAACATCAATTGGGTGAAATATTCTGGTGCATTAAGTCCTTTTTAGTTCATTTATAAATTGAAACAAATAAAAATCTCCCTTTTTATTTTTGTTTCTCCTGCATATACTGTCAATTGATCATATTTGCTATTTGCAATTGCTGTTCAATTATAATTTTTCACTCTACCTGAGGCCTAGCCAGTCCAATATATGACTTTCATGTTGCTCTCCATTACCATGTTTTTTTCCCTTTCCAGTGCAGTACACAAAATATCAGATTGCATGCAATTTTATTGCATGCAAAAGCCACTTGCTTGTTATTTATTTATTAATTGATTGTTTTAAAGTGTATTTCCCTAAAATGCACTGATTTAAAAAATGCACAAAGGCATTTTAAAAAAATATATTAGCAGCACTGTTTTGAAAACAATAGAACCAAATAATAATAGAACCTAGACAAATGAAAATTCTATTTCTACAGCAAGCAGATTACTATTACCAAGATTTGCCTGGATATTTTTAGACTGTTCATTGTTAAAGGACTAATCTGCTTTGGAAGAATTAAACCATTCAGTAAACAGAAACATGATTAATGATGTTATGCGAAGAGCTTAAAAATGCTGCTAAAAAAAGAATTGCAATTAAAAACGAAATATAACCTGAATGCTTTTCAGCATCTGCCTTAATTTTGAATAGTACTCAACTTGCATCTTTTTCTTGATGAATGCACAAGAATGGAACTGTCATAAACACATCGCTTCTTGCAAGACTTCCATGAAGGTCAAAGAGATGTTCCTGCTTGATAGTACTCTATAAATGTCTTTATCCAGAAAGCTTGGAAATGCAGACATTATAAGTGTCCATATGATAATACTATCAGAGGTACAAAAGAAACAGAGTATGATTCAAAAGTGGCATCATAATATTGCAAAGGGATCAGGTATGTTTGCAGCAGTGTCAATCTGAAATGGACTTTTTGAATTATGAATGCATTTGCTTTTGAGCCCTTTTTAATAGAGGTTCTTTGTATTACTTTAGTAGTTGCCAATATACTTTGGAATTATGAACAAAATTAGATGTGTGACACTTTGTTCTTACAATTATGAGATGAAAAGGATCCTGTGGGATCTGCATTTAATCAGAAGCACTTTAAGTAAAACTGAAATGACATACTCTATATACTACTATATATATACTACTATATATATTGGACACTGAAATCTAGCTACATGACCATTTAGTTACCAAGTGAGAGAGGAAGTAGATTCATTTACAAAAAATTCCGTTAGCATGTCAGGAAGAATTGTATCCCCTGTTGGCTATTTAAAGGGTGTCCATTGTTTGAAACAGAATTAATTGAGAGGTGGGGGTAGAATCCCTGACAGACGACAATGTCATCTGGCTGTAAATAGAAAACCACAGAATTTACACTGGAACCAAATTATACTCGTGTTGCCAAGATCTGTAATAGATATCAACGGAGTGCCTGAAGTGTGACCCCACAGACTGGAAAAAAGCAAGCTTACTTTACAAGCACACCCAAAACTCACTCTTATGCTAAGCTATGACTACTTCTCCATTGAGAGTGGAGACAGCAGCCAGTGTGGGTGGTACTCGCCCAATCAGATTGAAGGACTGAGTCTGCCAATAATTTTAAGTCCCGCCCTTGTTGCCGGGCAGGCCAGCTTTTTGACTCAGTCCTTCAGTCAGGACTGGCGTGTGGGTCTTTAGTTCCTTCTATTTTTCGAAACTTGCCTTCTCTGGTTTGGATTTCTGGTATTTTACGATCTGGCTTGTGTGACTACGTCTTTTGCCTTCTCCTTTGGACTCTGGTTACCTTTGGACTTTCTTGTGAGTTATTCTCCTATAGCCCAGGGTTGGTTGTTGAGGGCTATTTGGAGGGAGAAGTTTTCTCCCTTAGGGGAGGGCCTCCCTTGGGAAGCTTAATTGGAGGCGCGTGGGATCGCGGCAGCGTTATTTTGCACGTTTGGAGGAATCAGGTTCCCTTCTCTGCCTCCAGCCTGCCTCGAATCTCTGGCTGCCTTTTCTGCCATTTTTTTGCGCCGTTGGGATAGCGGCCGCCATTTTGTTGCCCTCCGTTCCGTTTGGAATCCCTCCCAACCTCCTCTCTTCATTTGTTTGCTGGCTCCATAAGACTGTTTAAAATTTCTCTCGAGCCCTGGCCGTTTCGTTACAATAAGGACTGCTGCTTGCCTCTCATCTTTCAGCCAGCGTCTCCCCAGCTAGCTCCGACGCTTGGATCGGCTTTAACAGCCTACCCGACAATCAGCTGAGCCCAGTCAGCGGAGCTTCGCGCTCCCGCCGTTTCTGACAGTGCCTGCTTCTGACGGACATTTTAGACGCTTGGGGAAAATCTATTGCTTTGTAGAGCTTCGCGCTCCCAATTGTTGGCTGCTGGACGTCTCTCCTACTGGGGGCTTATTAAAAGGGCACCTGCTTGACACTCCGCCATTTTGGATGCTCTTTGGACACGCGGCGGCCATTTTGTGGAGCTTTCGCGCTCCCCTTTGCCAACTGGCTTGATTGTCTCTTCACCAGCACTTATTTGTGGAGTTTCCGCGCTCCCTCTGTTATCAGTTGGCCTGTGAGTGTTATTTGGCCTGCAAACGATCACTATGCCGAAGGCCCTATCTAAGTCAAAGCACGGTCGTAAGGCCGGCTCTATTGGTCATGGACATTCTGATAATCGGCCGGTTGACCGCCAAGACTCCAATCCGGCCCCTATTGAGACGCCTCCTCCTCCTACAGCCCCGTGTTCTCATCACAAGTGTCATAGACATGGCAGTGCCCTTTCCAAAGTGGAAAAGCGCAGGGACAAAGTCCTCACGCAACTCTGCGATAAGGCAAGCGCCAACCTTCCTTCTACTGTTACCTCTCCTCCAGTGACCTCTGGGGTGTCAGATTCTGTGCGGGACCCTCGTCCAGCTACACCAGACCAGCTTTCGCTTCGTGATTGCCCCATTACCATTTCCACCACGGATTTGTGGGGTGCTGATTCCTCGGCGCCAGCGACGGCTCAGCCACCTGAGGAAACACACATTTCTCCTTCCCTGCCCCAGGTTCCTGCTCCTTCTCCAGAGCCTCTACCTGGTCCATTTCGTCCTGATCAGCTACAGAAACTTATTGAAGCTGCAGTTCAAAAATCCCTGGCAGCAGGACTGCGCCCTCCCAGTGTCTCTGGATCTGTGCGGTCGGCTTCACCTGAGCACACTCGATCCTCCAATCAGGCTCCGGCCAGGGCTCCTTCTTCCCCTTCATGCTCGCAGGCTACGCATGGTTCTACCTTGTCAGAAGCTGACTATAGCGATTCCGGATTATCTGACAATGAAAATCTCCCTCCGGATCAACCGGCCTTCTCAGGTCTATTTCCACAGGCCCTATTCAAATCGCTGCTTTTCAAAGCCGTTAACACTGCTCAGCTGTCTTCACCTGTTTCTCAGCCTTCTGTCTCTGTTCCTCCAGGGACTTTAGACCCTATGTTTGCAGAACCGGTTAAACCTGTCACAGCCATTCCTGCTCCTCCTCTCTTCTTGGATGTCGTGAAACGGCAATGGTCCTCTCCGGGCTCGGCCCCCCTCCCTTCTTCTACTGACCGTACAAATTTTCATGTCGCCTCTGAGTTGGATTCCCTACTTCAACTTCCATCGGTGGATGCTCCTATCGTGGCTCTCCTGCCTAATTCCAACGTTCCGGGGGATCCCGATGAAGGCTTGCGGCCTGATGAGCGTCGTTCCGATTTAGTCCTCCAGAGGGCGCACCAAGGCGCAGCGTGGGCTGTCAAGGCTGCTTCTACGGCATCCTTCTTCAACCGAACCACCCTGCTTTGGCTGCGCCAGTTACAGGAGAAGTTGTCGCCTGAGGATGCTCGAGTCAAGCAGGACCTCAATAAGATCGTGGCTGCGGTGCAGTTTTCTGCGGACTCAACCCTTAACGCCGCACGTTTTGCTGCTAAATCGTTGGCTTCTGCTGTTGCCGCTCGTCGTTTGGTCTGGCTCCGCCACTGGCAGGCGGACGCCAGACATAAGTGGCGGCTGGCTTCTATCCCCTTTGGGGGGTCTCGACTTTTTGGGGACGCCTTAGAGCCCTTCTTGACTGAGACTAGGGACAAAAAGAAGGTGCTGGCAGCGGCCTTCCGCAGAGGGGACTCCCGCTTCTCTCCGTACCCTTCACGACCCCACTCTCGAGGTGCTGATGTGGGGGGGTTCTCCTCGTCCTTTCCCCCGCCTCGTCCATACAATAATTTCAGCAGGCAGCGAGGCTCTCTGGATAGGTCATCTCGGGGCAGATCCTTCGGTTTCAAACGGCCCTTTCGAGGGGGAGGAGGTCGTCCCATCCGGCGCAGACGTTAATTGCATCTCATCTCCCCCCATAGGCGGCAGGTTGGCCCTCTTTGCCGCCGTTTGGGAGCGGTCCACATCAGACAACTGGGTCCTGGCCACCTTAAAATCAGGGTTGGCCATTGAATTCATCTCCACCCCTCCGAACACCTTTGTCTGCTGTCCGCTTTCTCGTTCTATCGAGAGGAGGTCCCTTATGGACTCTGCGGTTCAGCACCTCTTGGCCATCAAAGCTTTCAGCTTGTGCCATCTGGTCAAGAGCGTACGGGCTTTTATTCCCGGGTGTTTCTGGTGCCTAAGTCTTCGGGGGGGTGGCGACCCATTCTGGACCTGAAACGATTGAACAGGTACGTAGTGTACCGTAAATTTAAAATGCAATCTTTGAACACTATTCTAGCCCGTGTCCGGAGGGGCGATCTCCTCTCTTCTATAGACCTTACGGAGGCCTATTTGCACATCCCCATCCTCCCCTCCCATAGACAGTTTTTCCGCTTTTGTTACGGGGAGGTGCATTACCAGTACAGGGCCTTACCCTTTGGTCTCTCCTCGGCTCCCCGTACTTTTACGAAGGTGTTGGCCGCTTTGGCGGCCACGCTTCGCCTTCGCTCAGTTAGGCTTTTATGTTACCTTGATGATATTCTTGTGTTGTCTCCTTCTGTTCAGCAAGCTGCTGTGGATGTCCGCATAACTGTTGAGACCCTGGCAGCCCATGGTTTTTCTATTAATTTAGATAAGAGCCATCTCTCCCCCTCCACTAGTTTGGTTCATTTAGGGGCCCTTATTGACTCTGTACAGGGTAGAGTTTTCCTCTCTCCCGACCGACAGGACAGTATTCGAGAGTTGATTTCCAAGGTTGAAAGGTGCCGGGCCGTCTCTCCCTTGGTTCTTTCGCAACTGTTAGGGAAGATGGTCTCCGCCATAGCTATAGTGCCCTGGGCCCAGCTGCATGTTCGGGAGCTCCAATGGTTTCTCTTGCCGTTGCAGAAGGCGGGCAGAGGAACTTCATCCAGACCAATTCCTGTTCCATCGGCGGTTCGCAGGTCCCTGCGATGGTGGCGCTCCCCAGCCCTAGCAGCGGGTTGTTGCTTTCTCGACCCCCCGAGGGTGGTTGTGACGACGGACGCCAGTCTCCTCGGTTGGGGAGCCCATTGCCAAGGTCAGCTGGCTCAAGGGACGTGGACTGCATCGGAGTCCCTTCATCCGATCAATTGGCTGGAGCTTCAGGCGGTGTTTCTTGCTTTGAGGGCCTTTCGACACCTAGTTTCCGGAGCTCATGTCCTCATCCTCACGGACAACATCGCGGCCAAAGCGCACCTAAACAAACTAGGGGGTACCAGGTCACGGTCCCTCCTTCTGGTGGCGATGCGGCTGGGACTCTGGGCAGAGCGTCACATTTGCTCCCTTCGGGCGGAACACATCTCCGGTGTGGAGAATTCTCAAGCGGATTGGCTGAGTCGTCGTTGGGTGGACAATGCGGAGTGGCGCCTCCATCCTCGCCTCTTCGAACAGCTGTCTCGGCGGTTCGGCATTCCGTTGATCGACCTCTTCGCGACAAATGCGAATGCGCAGCTGCCACGGTTCTTCGCCCGGTACCCAGACCCTCACGCATCCGGGGTCGATGCTCTGCGGACCCCTTGGCCAGAGGGTCTTTTGTATGCATTTCCCCCAACGTCTCTCCTTCCCAGGGTCATCCGGAAAATCATAGCGGAGCGGGCGGAAGTGATCCTTGTGGCTCCTCATTGGCCCAGGAGACCCTGGTTTGCCGACCTTGTGTCCCTCTCGGTGGCCCCATATTGGCGCATCCCACTCGGGGACGACACTCTATCCCAGGGCGCCCTGACTCACCCGGATTTGGCCTGGCTCAATCTGACCGCATGGCGGTTGAGCGGAGCACAATGAGTGCAGTGAATATTCCGGCGGACGTCGTTCGGACTTTACAGGCCTCCCGACGTTCCTCTACGGAACGCATTTATTCGGCCACTTGGCGTGCCTTCTGCTCCTGGTGTTCCCGGTCCGGCGTTCCCGCTCTTCAACCCTCCATTGTGAACATTATGGTGTTTTTGCAACATGGCCTCTCCCAAGGTCTTTCACCAAATACATTACGTCGACAAGTGGCCGCATTGTCCTCCGTGCTTGTCTGCGGTTCCTTGCCCTCCTTGGCGCAGCATCCTCTGATACGACGCTTCCTCCGTGGAGCCACGAACTTGTCTCCTCCCGTTCTGCACAGATACCCTACTTGGGACCTTCCACTAGTGTTGGAGTCGCTGATGGGCCCACCGTACGAACCGTTACGGACTGCTAGTCTCCGGCTGCTTACCTGCAAGGTCGCCTTCTTGGTGGCCATAACATCGGCCCGCCGCATTTCCGAATTGGCTGCGTTGTCCACTCGTTCTGATCTGTGTGTGTTCCACTCAGACCGTGTGGTCCTCCGTTTGGACCCTACCTTCATGCCGAAGGTGAATTCTATTTTCCACAGATCGCAAGACCTTATTCTGCCTAATTTCTGCCCGCGGCCTTCTCACCCTAGGGAGCGACGTTGGCACTCCCTTGACGTCAGACGAGCTCTTCGGATCTACATTAAGAGGACAGCTGTTTTTCGTCGATCGGAGTCACTGTTCGTCTCCTTCTTACCTGTTTCCCAGGGTTCCAAGGTCTCCTCGTCTACCATCGGTCGCTGGATCCGACAGACTATCGCGTCCGCCTATGATCTTGGTTCTCTTCCACGTCCCTCACGATTGACTGCTCATTCCACCCGTAGCGCTGCTACGTCGGCAGCATGGGCGACCCAAGCTCCCTTACTTGAGATCTGCAGGGCGGCCACGTGGACTTCCCCGGTCCCTTTTATTAGGCACTACAAGTTGGATCAATTTGCTTCAGCGGAGGCCGCGTTTGGACGTCGAGTTCTTCAGAGGGTTGTTGCCGGGGAGGGTATTACGGACCAGCTGGATCCCCCCCTGAGTTCGGGACAGTGAACTTGGGTATGTCCCACACTGGCTGCTGTCTCCACTCTCAATGGAGAAGGGGCGTTGGTCCTACCTGACACGCTCCTTCTCGTTGAGTGGAGACAGCAGCCAGACCCTCCCTAGCTTAGGCTGGTCCTTATCTGTCTTCTCCCTTTCTCTACTTACCTGTGTTACCTGTGATTGTTTCTTATCCCACACGCCGAGTCTGTCTTTCAAGTCTTCGCCAAAAGCTGGCCTGCCCGGCAACAAGGGCGGGACTTAAAATTATTGGCAGACTCAGTCCTTCAATCTGATTGGGCGAGTACCACCCACACTGGCTGCTGTCTCCACTCAACGAGAAGGAGCGTGTCAGGTAGGACCAACGCCCCTTTTCTCCAGAAATTACAAAATGATCCAGCAGAAGGAGGATATTAGTTGTTACTTTCCTGCTCTTAATTGAATTCTAAAATCCCGAATATGAACACCATGGTTTAAAGGTAATAGGAGATGGTCAGAATGGAAATGTTCCATGGATGAGATTTCACGTTTCCATTCCTGCTCTTCTCTCACTCAGTTGCTCATCATGGACCATAATTTCTGCAGAAGAGGATATGGGAACATGCATGGGAGTTAAATAACAGGACTTAAGTTCAGTTGATTTTCCTTTCTTTCTGCTTACCCTGTTTCCCCAAAAATAAGACCTCCCTGGATAATAAACCCAGTCGGGCTTTTTAGCGCATGCATTAAAATAAGCCCTCCCCAAAAATAAGCCCTCCCCAAAAATATTTAAATGCATGCGCAGCCGGTCCCCGCCATTTCCTCTGGTTAGGGTTAGAGAGACAGAGCTGGAAATCAGGTAAGATGACGAGGAGCCCCGTCTTGTTCAACGTGCCCCAAAACAATAAGACCTCGATAATAAGGCCAAGCACTTATTTCGGGGTTCAAAAAAATATAAGACAGGGTCTTATTTTCAGGGAAATACGGTATAATTTGAGCAAGGGTGATGATGGAGTAGACTAAATTTGCTGTGGGGATTGCTAAGAGCAGGTGAGGGGCAGGAAGACCCATGAGGGGCTTATTTTCTCTTAAGATGTCAGTGAATTACAAGTAGTCTTGGACTTAAAACAATTTGTTTAGTGACCATTTGAAGTTACAGCAGAGCTGAAAAAAGTTAGTCCTCGGACATACGACCATTGCAGTGTCCCCATGGTCACAATTCAAGCACCTGGCACCTGACATGCATTTATGATGGATGCAGTGTCCTGAGGTCACGCGATGACCATTTGCGACTCTCCTACCTAGCTTCAGACAAGCAAAGTCAATAGGGGGAGCCCAGTTTTGCTTAACAAGCATGTGATTTACTTAATGAATGTAGGGACTCACTTAACAACCACAGCAAAAAAAGAGCATAAAATTGGGTGTGACCGACTTAACAATTGCCTCATTTAACAACAGAAGTTCCAGTTCCGATTATAGTTGTAAGTTGAGGACTACTGGTAATGGAAGGAGTTCAAGCTTGTTTGGAAAATTCTTTGGAAAAGCTTAAAAGTGTCACTGTTCTGAACTGAAATAAACAAAACTTAGTATACAGTTACAGATTTGACCTTCAATAGAAAGAGAAGATTGCTGATTTTTTTCACTGATGAATGTTTGGGTATCCATAATGTTGTAGTTGTTGTACAAGTCAGATGGGTAGTATAATCTCTGCTTGTATTAGCTATGAGGGTGATGGGAAATACAATGATTTAATCCAGGGATGTCAAACTGGCAGCCCGTGGGCCGGATGCATCAGGTGTAGGCCACGCCCATCTCAGCTCCACTAAGGGGAAAAACATCATGCTACATCATGTGACGGCAATATGACGCCACGAGTTTCACACCTGTAATTTAATCAAACAGCTAGACTTTTTAAAAAATGAAATTTCTCTCAGATTGCAAATTAATGATATGCATCCATGGCAACAGTATAGAAGCAGCTACCTATTGCCATCTTTTCAGGTAATGATTTAATAATGACTGCATTTAGATATTAATTTCGTGATAGTTCCCATTTAGATATTGACCATGACTGATCCTGCTTAGCTTTTTGTGATCAGCGACGCTCAGTTAGATGCTGCCAAATGATATAATATAAAATGGTTAGATTTAAGGAACGCTTTGTGTAAAAAAAAAAAGAGGAAACAAAAATGAATGTACACTAATATAAAAAAGGATGCTGCTCAAATAACAAAATGAGAATGGAAGAAATATGATTTATCTAATTTTAAGAGAAGCTTGAAGAGATGAGGAAGGGTTTAAGGATAGGGTAAGATAAGATATGCACTGGCATTCTAACAGATCAGATCTTCAGTAAATGATGATTGGATAAGAAAGATTATTATGCTGCAATTTAGCTTTTGCTTTTTGTCCGCTAACTTTTTGGAGTTCCAGCCTGTTTTTTTTTAAGTCCAGTGATATTAATTATGTAATCTTCATCTGGTCTTTTGCATCAGTGGGGAAGACAGTATAGGTGAGAGGCGTAAAGCAGCTAAGAATTGCTAGGTCCAGAAGAAGAATAATTAAGATTAATTAGGACCATTATCAATAAATGATGCAAATATTTTCAGCATCCAAGGCCAAGAGGAAAAGTATACAGAAGTCTTTCCCATGTAAAGACAGGAGAAAAACATAAGATTTAAAATTTGGGTCTGTGTTGTTGAATTCTGTAGTAATTGATAATCTTCATCATTGGAGCTTTCTGTATCTGCAACATAAAAATAACTATCCAAATTTAGTTCTTTGCTCTTCTAAACCTAGTTGCTGAATGTTAAGTTCTGGATAAAAATATTCTACCCTAAATTGGTTCTTTAATATTGTATATTGAGATACTGTTGCCTATTACAAAAACTTAAATTAGGAATTTTCTTTGAATCACTTATCTCACATTTTCAATTTTAGACTCTGTAACTTAATTTGTCTCTTGCCCCACGTATGATTTCCCCCCTGTCTTTGGGGATAGATCTGTTGTTGTTTTTAAATTGCTGGGTAATATATGTTTTTATTGCTGTTTGCCTTCCTTCCTAAACTACAATAAAGGAGTTCTTATAACAAGAAGGTATATCTATTAAATTGCATGGTGAGATAGTAAATTAATGCATAATTTTGTGACTGATATCACTATTTTTGAGTTGTAATGACAGTCCAAATATAATGAAGATTATGGGAGACTATTGCAATAGAATCTGGCAATTAGAATTTTGAAGCTAGAGATAATTGAAATACCTTTTGAAATACTAATTCTATAGTTAATATATATTCAAAATTATTACATTTCTTGCTTTATGTAGATTCTTTCTGTGAACAAATAATTTCATATTAGTGGTTGCCATATGGCAAAATTTTGCCTCTTTGAATTTCCCAGTAGCTTCAGCGTTAAATGCTACTGATTCTACTTAGCCTTTAGGCTTTAGATAATTGCTTTGTTAATGGAATAGTTAACTCATATAATTAAAGCAATTGTAGTAGAATTGCATTTTGTTGCCAACCAAGCCTCACCATTTTTTCTAGTGGTGTGACAAGTTTTTAAGTGTATTATAATAGTTATATTTGTACATTAAAGGTTATTTATAGTACAACATTTGGTTTAAAGTTGATGAATAAAAAGTTATTTTGTGGCGAAGGTTGTTGAGAGTGTGGTGGCAAGACAGCTTCCCCGGTACCTGGAAGTTATCTATCTGGACCCGTACCAGTCGGGCTTCAGGCAGGGGTACAGCACAGAAACGGCATTGGTCACATTGCTGGATGATCTCTGGATGCCTCGGGACAGGGGTTGTTCCTCTGTCCTGGTCCTATTAGATCTCTCAGCGGCTTTTGATACCATCAACCATGGTATCATGCTGCAGTGGTTGAGGGGGTTAGGAATAGGGGGCACCGTGCTGCAGTGGTTCGCCTCCTTCCTCTCTGACCACTCGCAGTTTGTGTTGGCAGGGGGGCAGAAGTCAACCTCATGGTGCCTCGCTTGGGGAGTGCCGCAAGGGTCGGTCCTCTCACCCCTTCTGTTCAACATTTATGTGAAGCTGCTGGGCGAGATCATCCGTGGTTTTGGGGTGAGAGTCCATCAGTACGCTGATGATACTCAGCTGTACATCTCCATCCCAGACCACCCCAATGATGCCCTTGATGTGATGTCTCACTGCCTGGAAGCCGTGCGGGTCTGGATGGGGAAAAATAGGCTCAGACTCAACCTTGCCAAGACCGAGTGGCTGTGGCTCCCGGCATCCCGATATAGTTAGCTGGTGCCATCGCTGACTATTGGGGGTGAATCTTCGCCCCCCACAGAGAGGGCTCATAGTTTGGGTGTCCTCCTGATGCACGGCTGTTAGAAGAGCATATGACGGCCGTGGCCAGGGGGGCTTTTTATCAGGTTCGCCTGATCCGCCAGTTACGGCCCTTTCTGGACCGGGACGCCTTGCGCACGGTCACTCACGCCCTGATCACCTCCCGGCTGGACTACTGTAATGCTCTCTACATGGGCTCCCCTTGAAGAGCACTCAGAGGCTCCAACTGGTCCAGAATGCGGCCACACGGGTGGTTATGGGTGTGACTCATTGTGCCCATGTGACATCTCTCCTGCGCAAGCTGCACCGGCTCCCAGTGGTCTTCTAGGTGCAATTCAAGGTGTTGGTCACCACTTTTAAAGCGCTCCATGGCTTAGGACCTGGATACCTTCGAAACCGACTTCTGCCACCAGTAGCCTCCCACCGGCCAATCCGCTCCCACAGAGAGGGGCTCCTCAGGGTGCCATTGGCCAAGTTATGTTGGCTGGTGACACCCAGGGGGAGTCTTCTCTGTGGGATCTCCTGCCCTGTGGAATGAACTGCCCCCGGAAATGCGCAAGATCTCCAACCTCCGTGTATTTCGCTGTGCCCTCAAGACCCTGCTGTTCCGCCAGGCCGGACTATCAATGTAAATGATTTTAAATTGGGTGTTTTAAATTTTGGGGTTTTAATTTGGGCCAAAATTATTTAATAATTTTTTTTTAATTGATGTCTGTATATTTTCTGTGTTTTTAATAGGCTGTACACTGCCCTGAGTCCTTCGGGAGAAGGGCGGTATAGAAATAAAATAATAATAATAATAATAATAATAATAATAATAATAATAATAATAATAGTCATATGTTCACTGGATAGCTTAAGTAGTGTACTGGAAATTATATTTCAATATATTCAAAATGTGAGGGGGAAAATGTAAAATCATCACAAGATAATATATGTGAAATGCTTTCTGAACCCTAACGTAAATGAATATAACAGATATTTTATTATGTAGCACTACAATCAGGGAATTATGGGTGATCACAGGTGGGTTTGTGTCTGAAATGTATGCATTGAACCAATTTGAAATTATTCCTTGTGTTAGTGTAAATGTCTATTCATTGCAGAAACATAATTCTTACTAGTTGTTGTGATTTTTATAAAAGCTGTTTATTTTCTTCTCTGTTCTGCCCTCAAGTGGCTGTGTGAATCATCATGTTACTTCAGACTGTTGAATCTAACTGCTTAGTATAGATTGACCTATTCATAACCAGCCTACATTATTTATCTATGAAGTCTTCTGGTAATTAGCCAAGCCTGGGAGGAACCTCATCCTAGCAGATCCCAGGGTGCTTTGCATGATCTAGGTATCCTGGAACCTTTAGTTTATTAAAACTTGATCTCTGGGCCTCAGCCACTGTCTACATCAGTTAAATTACAACTCCTTTTTACCATGTTGTTTCTTGCCATTTTACATTCATTGACCTCATCTGAAAATCCAGCAGTTTCTGTGAACTGTGAGAATGCATGTAAGTCAAAATCCCTTCTCTTTTTCTTCCCTGTAACCCAGTAAAAATGATCCTGGATATTAAGAAAATCTTGGAGTGGTATGAGTTTAATGTTGTGAAGTTGGAATCCCATTTACCTGACACCTCATAAAATCAATATTTAAGTCAGTGAAACTAAATGGATGGTGACCGAGAACCAACAGAACACTTTGCTTTTTGATTCTATTTTGTACCTTAACTACACAGCTATCTTATATCCAGATCAATCAATAGAAGCACACCATGTACTAAACTGTCATGGTGCTGTTTTATTTTAAATTGATGTTGGGTCATTTAACTTATTTTTGACTTGGTCTTGGTTTGTAATAAAGCTTATGTATACAGGTAGTCCTTGATTTACAACTACAATTGAGCCCCAAATTTCCATTGCGAGCAAAACAGTTGTTAAGTGGGTTATGACTTTTCTTGCCACAGTGGTTAAGTGAATTACTGCAGTTGTTAAGTTAGTAACACGGTTATTAAGTGAATCTGTCATCCCCATTGACTTTTCTTGTCAGAATATCACAAAAGATGATCACATGACCCTGGCACACTGCAGCCATCATAAATAAATGCCATAAATACATCCCATGGGGATGCTGCAACAATCGTAAATGTGAGAAATATTCATAAGTGCCTTGTAACTTTGAAAGGTCATTAAACGAATGGTTGTAAGTCAAGGACTACCGGTATATCCTAGAGTAATTTTTCAGGGAAAATTAGGATTTTAAAAATTGCCTCTGTAGCATCTGATTTTACTATTTTTTTTCTGTATCTGGCAAAAACATAATAATTGGAGCACCAAATCATAGCAACTGATCCCCCCCGGCTCCCCCTCTGCCCCCCCCAGTAATGGGTTCCACTTACCTTAGCTACCGGTTCAGAATCGGGAGTGTGCATACCCGTGTGCTTGCTTTGCTTGTGCGCTGCGCTTCTGCGCATGCACAGAGCATCCGTGATGACGTCTGGGCGGGTGGGCGGAGCCTCCCGCTGTTGCCACTACCGGTTCGCCCGAACCAGGGTGAACTGGTAGAAACCCACCACCACCACCACCACCCTCCCCCCAATTGTAAGCTCTGGAGAAAGGAGAAAGTAATTAAAAACTGCATCTGACATCATTACCCAGCATGGTAAGGCAAATACTTGCATCTGTTGACCTAAGATAGTTTTAATGTAAATTGTGCACTGGGTGAAATAGTTTCTGTCTGTGTTTTATTTCTAGTCTATCCTACATTATAAGACAGCAGTAACTGTAGTACTTTACTTTTGAGCACAAAATGCTGCCCACCAACTAGCCCAGGAAAGAAGGCCAACCCTGAGTACATATTGGCAAGCTGTTATGTGGCTTCTTTGATTTTGCCTAATCTATGTGATTCCTAAACCCCCTGTAAAATTGCATTCCTTTAGTCTACTCCAAGGTTACACAGCAATTATCACAACTAAGCAAAGTTTCGAACTGGTTCTATTAACAACCCACTGACTCTTGTGTTAGTATATATATAGTAAAATAGTATAAATTTTATCTGCCAATTAAAAGTGGAACTTTTGATGTTAAAAAGTCACTTCTGCAGAGTCATGTGACTGATAGGGGATGCTATGTTTGTCTTAAAGTAGCATGATTTTTTCGCTTAAGAGAATGAAGATTTTACTTTTTATTTTTCAGACTCCTAACAAACGAAGTGCCTCTTTAAAAGAAGTTACATTTTCACTATTGTCCATTTTCAACCCTTAATAATTCAGTTTTACTGAAGGCTTATATCAAAAGTTCTTACTTTTGTTCATACTTTTTAAGATCCTTTTCCATTTCAGACCTATTGTTATTCTCACTTTAGGCTGTAAGAGTTGTTTGGCCATGTTCTTTCCTTGTGCACCTTCACGGAACAAATCAATTTTGTAAAGGTCTTTTCATTGTTTATTTTAATACCAGGGTTGTAGTTCTTGGTTAGCTTCCAGTAGGTTTCCTGTTTGCTCCCCTAACATTTAATAGAGACAATTAGCATGGTGAAAAGTCATGGCAGTCTAAAGTAAAAGGAGTTGGGATACATTGTCTTGTTAGGCATCTTGTCAAAAATTAGCTTGTAATATTTTCCTTTCTTTGTTGCCTCCATAGCCACTTCTGAAGTTGTTTCCCCATTTCTGAAATTAATCTTTTTGTCACATGTGGCTACAGTTTCGGCCTTAATCATAGTACACTCATCTGACTGCCTCTTTTTCCAGAGCTGAAAAAGAAAACTGCCGCAAAGTTAAATATTTCAATTGTGATGTAGATATCAAAAGAGATTATATTTTATAATAGTTGGCAGTGGTACAATTTTCCCTTTAATATTTTCTAAAGCCAGTTTTATTCTTGTTGCTATTAGATTCTTATCCTGCCTTTTTGAATATATATTTTGGTCAACTCAAGGCAGCAAACTTTGTTAATACTCTGGTTCCTGGTTTTTCCCCCCTACAATAACAACCCTGTGAAGTGGGTTGGGTTGAGAGATAGCGATTGGCCCAGTCACCCAGCCAGCTTTGATGCCTAAGGAAGGACTAGAACTCAAAATCTCTTGGTTTCTAGGCCAGAACCTTAACCACCATACCAAACTGCCTTTTCTATACATTGTGTGTGTGTGTGTGTGTATGTATGTAATGCTATACCATATTGAACTGGTAATTCAGAATGGCTGCACTGAATGAGAATCTCTGCTTTCAAACGCTGAAATAGCCACTGTGTTTCAATATTTTTAGGGGGACGACGACGACTCCTAAGCAATAAATATTGCTGAATAGAAAGCATGAGAGAAATGTGGCTAGCAAAGGCCAAAGCAAGAGCTTTCCTCTAGTTAGCATCCTTGGAATCAAATATATTGTGTATTTGACTAAAATCTCATCAGATATCTGCTGAGATCCTAGGACACAAAATCAGCCATTGTCTTGTCTTGAATTTCATGTTAGCACCCACGAAACGATGCAAGAACTTTTGTGGCTTTCAGTATATAACATAAGTAGCCAACTCCTGGTATATGGAGATGCCCTCTCTTTTGTTGCTCTCAGATTGATTTCAGCTACTGGAGTGGATAGAAATTAAAACCAAAATTATTGTGCTTTCCAACTAATGTGAGTGACATATTTCAAATTTTTGTTGATTCAGTTCTTTTTGTATTTGAAAACAGTGCATAGTAACAACTTTAAACAGCATGCAAATACATCTGCCAAATGTTTCAGTGACAACAATGTAAAATTAATTACACACAAATGAAATTGGCAAAGTAATTGCAATTCTACATCATATATTTATGAGATAGGCTCTCAGTGTAAGTTTCCTGATGGTACTTTGCAATGAGCTTTCTTAACTGCTACTGTAAATGGAAAAGGAAATGAAAAGTTATGTTAAATTGCTCATTATGATGGCTTCCCTCCCTTCCTGGAGGTTAGATGATTTAATAATTTGCCTACTGAAAGCTAAACTCCCGGCTGGAATCAAATTGAGAGGTGTCACGTTTAAATATTGAGAACATCTTCAAACTGTGTTTCTCAGGGAGCCATGTCATTTCTCCCTTCTCTTGGGAGAAAAGAAGGAGGAAGCCCAAGTTGGCCATGACTTGAGGGGCCCGGAGAATATCACACAATCCACCGATAGCCATGGCAACTGACCAGATGAATTTGGGCCAATCTTTTTTGTTCAGCCTAACTTGCTACCATTTCCTTTGGGAAAAAATAGGGAGCACTGTGTACATCACCTTGAATTCCTGAATAAAAAAGCAGAGGGTATATTTACAAATCTGTAAAGTCTGACCTGGTTAGTCAATACAAAGAATACACATTTCTTAAAACAATTGCCTTATTTTCCTTAATGTAGGATAGATAGTGCCATTTGAAGAAATATTAAACCTTGGTTGATTTATTGTGGCAATGTTTGTTTAAAAATTTCTAGGCAATTTGTTTTAAAGGAATTATTTTTCCTTTAAAAGTCATTACCTATACTTCCTTTATCTTTATGGTAATGCCCCTACTCATTTGCTACCCTTCTTTTTCAAGTTCAGTTGTGTATGTTGGTGCTTTTGTAACTTCATTGAAGGAGGAGCTAATGGGCTCAAAAATCATGCCATTGTAGCTATTCTCTGAGCAGCATATTCTGTCATGCTGAATGGAGCAGGCTTTTTGGATGAGCATTTTGCCATAGCTAATTATACTCTGTAATGCTGGCAATTTATTTCAGGCTCTCAGTGAACTTTAATGGGGATCCTTATGTTTTATTTTATTTTATTATTATCTTGTTTCTAGAAGTTATTCCTCTTAGTGAATACCCCAATTGTTTATCAGGGAAAATGTTGCAAGAAATGCACTACTAAATAGTGCTTATTTGCTTTCAGTCATTCCTCACAGAGGGACATAGCAAAATTTTCTCCTTTTTAAGATTAAGGGGAGGCTGCATGATACATCTTTTTGTGGATCACTACTCAGATTCAATAAATCAGGCAGACATTTCAGTGAGTCATGTAGAAAAATGAGCTGTCTCTACAAAATGTCAAATTCTTTTTCTTGCACAGTAAGAGTTAGCAATTTCAGTTACCAAGAAGCTGAACTTTTGTATTTAATACAGATATATTTAAATTCCTGGCTACCAAAGGAAACACTTCCCTTAGTGACTTTGGTCTTAAAATATAAGAATTCTATTTGGTTTTTTGATTTCTAGATATTTAGTAATAGAGTTAATTTATGAAAAAGAATGGCTAGATAAAACATTTTCTTACAGTTGAAAGCCTGAGATAAGACTGTAACCTGAATAACTATTATGGGATTGGGAGATTGTATTGAAACTTATCTACTTGCAAATGGACAGAAATACAGTATTAGGTGTTTGTATACCATAGTTAAAATATGTATCTGACCTTGAATTCATCTCAAGGGAACTGAAATTCATTCAGTAACTCACTAAGCAGTTGTGTGCATATTTAATGACAACATCTAATACTGTATGCTAAGTTTTGCTTCTTACAATGGATCAAGATAGGTTGACAGTAAGAACATACTAATCAGAATGCAAATGCATGGTAAATAATTAGTTGATTGGGCTTGGATGTAATTGCTTTCATACTGAACAGCTATACTACTATAGCTCATATACGAAGACAAGCATGAGACTATATCAAAACACCAGTTTCAGTACAGTTTCAGTACATATTTTTAACTATAAGTTCTGTAGCCTGAACTTGTAATTTGGGAATAGCCTTAATGAGTATATCCCTGATTCAAATGTCTGTGTTACAGATATAGTACATGGCCTGAGGCCTGCCAGTCTCTAAATGTTTTACTTCTCAAAAATGTACAGTATTCAGACAAATAACATTGAGCTGAGACTTCATTTTTAGTAATAACAGATTACTGAGAACCCTTCAAGGCAATATTTTTGTCTTCCTATTTCCTTAGAATTTGATTTGCTTGAAACAACTGTTTGGTGGCATTTAGATTAGATTTCTGCTAAACATCTGGAACTGCGTAACAGGAGAGCTTCTCCATTGTGGGTGGAGACAGCAGCCAAGAATGGGTGTTCTCGCCTGTTCAGATTGAAGGACTGAGTCTGTAGCAAAATTAAGCTCCGCCCTTGTTGCTAGGATTATCCAGCTTTTGTCTCAGTCCTTCAGACTGGACAGATGTCTCGGATTTGATCTCTAACCCATTGTTGGTTGCTGTTGGAATATTTGGATTTGAATTCATTGAACTGTGAGTGCCTGAGAACTCTGTCCTCTCTGGACTTTGTTCTTTCCCTGCAGGCTTGCTTGCCTGGAAAAGGGATCCACCCCCCCCCCTCGGTCATCCTTTTGAAATTCCTCCATTGAACTTGCAGGCGTTCCGGAGAGGCTTCGATTATCTTGCCTTCTGGGGAGGGGGGGGGGGTGCTTCGGCGCTGAACGGAGCTTTGAGCTCCCAACGTTCGGCTTTGCAGTACGGGCCAGGTGCTTTGTGACTGACTGGTTGGGTGGCGTTGATTCCTGCATCTATTTGGAGGCTGTCAGTCCCGTGGAACCGCTTGTGGAGCTTCGCGCTCCCATTTTGCCTGCCTGCAGGTTTAAAAGGGCGTCTGCCGACATCAGCTGCATTCGGGAGCCACTTTATCTGTCACATCAGGAGCTTCGCGCTCCACGGTTAGCGGCCAGCAGCCATTTGAATCCAGGAGCTCCGTGCTCCATTGACTGTGCCAGGCGATCGTTTGGAGCCTCAGGAGCTTCGCGTGCTCCATTGCTCGTGATTGACAACTGCATTGTTTGTGAGGAACTTCGCGCTCCGTTACTGGACTGTTGGCTGCCATTTTGAGCATTTCGGGGGGTTCACGCTCCATTCCCTGGATGTTTGGTGCCATTTTATGTTTCTGGAGATTGGTGCTCCCTGACCTGATTCTGGGCTGCACTTGAACTTGGTGTTCCTTTTAGGATAGTGCCTTGCAGCTGGACTCGGAGCTGACCCATGAGGCCTTTATTTGTGCTCCTGCCTAGAGCTTGGGGGGGTTTCCCCTCTATTAGCTTTCTGGCAAGTCCTGCCCTGAGTTTTGCCTTCAAGCTGAGGCAGCCATTTGCATTTTGCTGCCTGACTGGCGGCCATTTTAAAGTGCCATTTGAAGTGCCAATTTGACATTACCATTGTGAGACCTTATCCCTAACAGAGCATAGTCTCTCTATTTGCCTTAAGGATGCCTAAGGCACGGAAGGCCAGATCTACTGACCAGTCTGATAGAGAGCCTTTGAGTGCAGACACAGGTGCTTCTCAGGCACTTTCTGTCGTGGTCGTGTCCTCCAAGGGCAAAAGCTCTCATTCTCATCAGACCCCTCCAAGCCTCACCTCAGCTGCAACTAGGATGAGAGGCGCAGGGACCAGGCCTTGCAGAGAATCTGCAATAAGGCCAGTAAGAGTAAGGCAGGAGCTCACAGGAGCTTCCCCAGGTTCCTTCCTCTGTGGTGACACCTGATCAGGTCTCCCTTCGGGACTGCCCCATTTCTGTTTCCATTATGGCCTTGTGGGGATCTCCTATGACCTCAGCTTCTACCACTCCCCCTCTCCCTCTAAGGGGATCTACGGAGGCCGTTACAGGTCAAGCTCCTCCGATGCATAATAGAGAATGTTTGCTCCCTGATAACCTTCAACAGATTTTTTCCAGGGCTCTTCAGATGTCGTTGGAAGCCGGCTACCTTCGTCCTGGCGGAGATCCTTCTGGGGGATCAGTGGCATCTGCTTCTCCTGTGAGGGACATCCAGGATGATCTGCTGTCTTGTCCTGAATCAGCGTTGTCAGCTATTTCGCACACAACCAGACCAGTGACCCTTGACGAGGTCGACCACTCAGAACTGGATCTGTCTGATGACGAGGGTCTCAAGCCAGAACAACCGGCCTTTACCAGTCTTTTCCCTCCAGCAGTTTTTAAATCTTTACTCCCTAAAGCATCTCAGGCGGCGCAACTGGGCCCTCCGGTGACTGGAGAGGTGCCTCCAACGCCCCAAAGGTCATTTAACCCTCTTTTCTCTGAGCCAACTAAACCTATCAATTCTATTCCAGCTCCTCCAGTCTTCCTGGACATTATTCAATGCCAGTGGTTGTCGCCTGGATCTGCTCCAGCTCCTTCTTCCCTAGACAAGCGTTTCTTTAATGTGGCTCCCGACATGGCTACTCTGCTCCAAATCCCCTCAGTGGATGCCCCTATTGCAGCCTTAGTGCCCACACTGCCATCCTGGGAGAACCTGATGAAGGTCTTTGTCCTGAGGAATGCCGTTCCGACCAAACTCTCCAACGTGCTCACCTAGGGGCAGCTTGGGTGATTAAATCTGCCACCACAGCCTCCTTCTTCAACAGGGCAACATTGCTCTGATTGAGTCAGCTCCAAAGCAAATTGCCCCTGAGAACTCCAGGCTGCAGCAAGACCTAGATAAAATCATCACAGCAGTCCAGTTTTCTGCAGACGCCACCCTCAACTCTGCCCGCTTCGCTTCAAAGTCTATGGTTTCAACAGTGGCGGCACGCTGATTTGTTTGGCTTCGACATTGGCAGATGCTCATCACAAGTGGTGTCTGGCATCTTCCCCCTTTATGGGGGGGGGGGAGCAAGTTATTTGGCTCTTCTTTGGAGCCTTTCCTCATAGAGTCAAAAGATAAATGCAAGATACTGCCTTTTTTGCAGCGCAAAACTGACACTCGATTCTCTCCCTTTTTTCGCAGGCCTCCTGTGATGGGATCCGATTGGGGCGCCGAAACTTCCCGTTCTCAGGGGTCCTTCGTATCTAGACAGCGGGGGACCCAAGACAGGTCATACAGAGGTAGAACACTCCCTGGCAAGTGGCCCTTTCGAGGGGGAGGAAGCCATCCTTTCCACCGCCAACGATAGCTGCATGTCTGACGTTCCATTGGCAGCAGACTAGCTCTATTTTCTGACCAATGGGACATTCTCACGATGGACTCTTGGGTCAGGGATACGGTAAGATCTGGTCTATCCCTTGAATTTCTCTCCACCCCTCCGAGTTTCTCTATTCGCTGCCCCGTGTCTAAAGATGGGCACAAAAAGCCCTCATGGATTTGGCCGTGAAACACCTACTGGACATTCATGCCATCCAACAGATGCCAGAGAATCAGATGGGCCAAGGGTTTTATTCCTTGCTCTTTCTGGTCCCCAAATCCTCGGGTGGGTGGAGACCTATTCTGGACCTTAAAAGACTGAACAGCTATGTGGTTTATAAGCAGTTCAAAATGCAGTCTCTTCAATCTATTTTGGCTGGCATCAGGAAGGGCAACTTCGTCACTTCTATTGACCTCACTGAGGCTTACTTACATATCCCCATTTTTTCCCCACATCGCAAATATCTGCGGTTTTATTATGCTGGTACACATTATCTGTACCGTGCCTTACCATTTGGACTGTCTTCTGCTCCCCGTGCCTTTACTAAGATATTAGCCGCCTTGGTGGCTCATCTTTGGGCCATCCCTGTCCTTGTCCAATGTTACATGGATGACATTTTAATTCAGTTCTCTTCTGAACATCTTTTCTTAGAGGATCTCCAAGTAACTATGCATTGTCTCCAAGAGCACGGCTTCTCTATTAATATAGCGAAAAGTCAAATGGTTTTGTTGACACGTATTCTGCATTTGGGGGCAGTATTGGATTCCCTAGAGGGTAGAGTCTATCTTTCTCAGGAGTGATAGGTTAGCCTTAAAGAACTTGTAGGTAAAGTTCAGAAGGAGTGTAAGGTTCCCCTGGCCTTGCTGTCTACCTTACTGGGTAAGATGGTTTCAGCCATCCACATTACCCCGTGGGCTCGTCTTCATGCGAGGAACCTTCAGTGGTTTCTCTTGCCTTTTCAGAAGGTGGGCAAAGGCAATTCTCAAGCCAGGGTCCGGGTTCCCCCCAGCGTCAGAAGGTGCCTAACCTGGTGGAGGTCTCCAGCCATTTACAAAGGGCAGCTCTTCCATGAGCCTCACCGTCTGGTATTGATGACGGACGCCAGCCTTTCTGGTTGGGGGGGCTCATCTTCAGAAGCAGGTCACTCATGGATTATGGTCAGCCCGCGATCAACGCCAGAACATCAATTGGCTAGAGCTGCGTGCAGTCTATTTGGCCCTCAGACACTTCCGTCGACTGGTGACGGACCAATATGTGTTGGTCCTTACCAACAATGTGGTCATGAAGGGCCACATAAACCGGAGGCACCAGATCCACAGGCCTGATGTCGGAGGCTTCCAGACTGGGTCTATGGGCGGAGCGTCACCTGCGTTCCCTGGCAGTGGAACACATCTTGGGGACGTCCAACGTACAAGCGAACTGGCTCAGCCGCCAGACTATTGACTACGCGGAGTGGCGCCTACATCCTTCAATCTTCCAGGACCTGTCGAACCTCTTTGGCCTTCCAGAGGTGGATCTGTTCGCTACCCCGGAGAATGTTCAGCTTCTCCGCTTCTATGCTCGGTTTCCAGCTCCTCGGGCAGAGGGAGTGGACGGTCTTCGCAGTCATTGGCCAAAGGGGCTTCTTTACGCCTTTCCCCCACAAGAGTGTTACAGAAGATACTGGAGGAGCGAGCAGAGGTCATTCTTCTAGCGCCACACTGGCCCCGGCAGTCTTGGTTCACCAACCTCAAATCATTGTTGCTGGGTCCCTCAGACTGTGGACTTGCTCAGCCAGGGGGCGTTGCTCCACCCAGAACTTCGGTGGCTCCAACTGACCGCCTGGCACTTGAGCGGTGTGCTCTGAGTAGGGACAACATCCCCTCCAGGGTTATTCGGATCATCCAAGCGTCCCGGAGACCGTCCGCATTTATTTGACCACTTGGTGGGCATTTTGTGATTGGTGTGACCGTATGGGGGTTTCTGTCCTTCAGGCCTCAATTGTCCATGTCCTGATTTTTCTCCAGGACGGGCTCGAGAGGGGACTTTCACCCAATATGCTTCAGAGGCAGGTGGCAGCTATCTCTACGGTCCTCACTTGTGGGTCCCTTACTTCCTTGTCCCAACACCCTCTTATACATAGGTTCCTGTGGGGAGCCACTAACTTATGTCCCCCCATGGTGCACAGATATCCCACCTGGGATCTGACCATTGTTTTGAACTCCCTTACAGGAGCCCCGCACGAACCCTTAAGGACTGCCAGCCTCCGTCTGCTGTCATGCAAAGTCACCTTTTTGGTGGCAATTACCTCCACCAGGTCGATTTCAGAGATTGCCGCCCTTTAAGTATGAAGTGACCTTTGCATTTTTCACTCTGACCGCGTGGTCCTTCATATGGACCCCTCCTTCATTCCCAAAGATCAATACATCTTTCCATCGCATGCAGGACCTGGTCCTCTCAAATTTTTGCCCGCATCCAGCTCACCCTTTAGAATGGCACTGGCATAAGTTGGGCCCTTGATATTTATCTCAAGAGGATGCTGACTTCCATAGAACAGAGTCCTTGTTTGTTTCCTTTATTCCAGTGTCTTTAGGTTCCAAGGTTTCCTCCTCCACGATTGGCAGATGGATTCGGCAGACGATCTCCAAGGTGTACGAACTGCGTTCCTTGCCTTGGCCATCATGTCTGACAGCGCATTCCACGTGCAGTGCAGTGACTTCTGCGGCCTGGGCCACCCAGGCATCCTTGAACGAGATCTGCAGGGCAGTGACATGGATGTCTTCTTCGTCCTTTGTGAGACATTATAAGCTGGACCAGTTTGCCTCGACGGCATTTGGCCTCAGGGTTCTACAGTGGGCTCACTCTGCTACAGAGACTTAGGACCAGACTGGGTCCGTCCGCAGTTGGGACACTAAGCTTTGGTATGCCCCATTCCTGTCTCCTGTCTCCACCCACAATGGAGAAGGGGCATTGGTCTTACCTGATACGCTCCTTCTAATTGGGTGGAGACAGCAGCCACCCCCTTTGCATGTCTGGTCTTCTTGTTAACCTTTCTTTCTTTCTCCCGAGACATCGAGTTTGTTAATCGTCTTTGTCAAAAGCTGGATATTCCTAACAACAAGGGCGGAGCTTAATTTTGCTACAGACTCAGTCCTTCAATCTGAACAGGCGAGAACACCCATTCCTGGCTGCTGTTTCCACCCAACAAGAAGGAGCATATCAGATAAGACCAACACCCGTTTTATGGGAAAACCTGATTTTGAGAGCACAAATAGTGTAGCTGCTCAGTTTTGGAAGTTTCCAGTCCACTTTCAAAGGCAGCTCCACATACACTGCTGTAATCCAAAATAGGCATTCTGAGATTGTGAATAAATTATTTCAGGATTCCTTCTGTCCATGTAAGGTTATTTTTTATTTTATTATATTCCACTGTATTATTTTTACAAATAACTCAAGGTGGCAAACATATCTAACACATCTTCCTCCTCCTTCTCCCCCCCCCCCCCCCCCACACAATAACAACCCTGTGAGGTGAGTTGGGCTGAAAGAGAGAGACTGGCCCAAAGCTGCCTTTCATGGCAAAGGCAGAACTTGAACCCATGGTATCCTGCTTTTTAATTTGGTGCCTTAAGCATTAGATCAGATAGGCACTTTGTTATAATTGCTGTATTCTCCAAAGCTGATAAAAACATTGGACCTCCTTATCTACCATAATGACTGTTGTCAAGGGTAATCCAGAAACTGAGCTTCTGAACTGAGTGAAAGCCACTTAACATAACTCAACAACTACCCACAAACCAGGGGTGAAATTCTCCCGGTTCAGACCGGATCGCCTGATCTGGTAGTGATGGAGGCGGGTGGTTCGGAGAACTGGTAGCAAAAATCCCTGCCCCCCCCCCAATTGCCCAGCTGAGCCACGCAATCATCAGAGGCTTTTTTTTATTGTTTTTAAAAGCATTTTTTTTACAACCTCTTTGGCTGAAAAAATGCTTTTAAAAGTAAAAAAAAAAGCTTTTTTTCTATAACCTCTTCCGCCGATGAGATTGTAGAAAAAATGCTTTTAAGAGGAAAAAAAGCCTCTGTTGATCAGGCAAGTCAGCTGGGATCATCAGAGGCTTTAAAAAAAGAAAAAAGAAAACCTATGATGATCATGCAGCTCAGCCGGGATCATCAGAGGCTTTTAAAAGCATTTTTAGAAATAATGGTTTTAAAAGTAAAAAAAAAAAGTTGGCCATGCCCACTCAATCATATTACCTCCCCCACCAAGCCATGCCCACAGAACCGGTAGTAACAAATTTTACATTTCACCACTGCCACAAACACTCTAGGGAGAGACCCACATTAGTATATGGTAGCCAAAAATCACATTTTTGTAGCACCTGTTCCAAGTAACATATTTTATTAAAAGGTATAAACTTTTATGAGCTATAGTTCACCTCATCAGATGCATTGTGTAGTGGAATAGATTTAAATTGGGGTGAAGGGAGAGAAAGGAGAAAACATGTTGGTTATGAAGATGCAGGTTACACTTGAGAGACACTACAAACATCTTATCAATTAACAATTGTGTTAAAAACCCAATCTGACCTTTTGAGATCCCCTGAAAACTTACGCTTTTTAACTAAATTCATTAACTGGAAAAGATACTACCAGATTTCTTCTAATTCTTGGCACCCACAAACAGAAATATTAGTCTATCTGAACTGAGTATCAGCTCATTAGCTCAGTCTGCTAACTCTGTTAACAGATCATCGTCAATTGTATATTGGATTGAGTGTATTGGATGCACAAATGTCAAAACCATATTTAATGTTAGATGATATATTTCTAATATTCTTGATAATGGATGATTTTTGGAAATTAATGTTATTTAGTGCCACTATCTTGACAGAGGAAACCAAATTTTTGGGTGCTCGCATCAAATTTTAAATGACAATGTTTTTCCTGTCCTATTTTATTACTGTGCTCTTTTTCCAGCTTTCTTACCACTTGCAGAATATTTTTGCTTCATTAATAATTCTAGTCATGCTTCCTGTTCTCAAACGAATGTGTCCTTAGCTACATTGTGTCTGTAAACTTCCATCGTTCTTACCAATATTCAAATCTCCAAAACAAGATTTTTGTTATAATATTTGTGAAGGTATATCGTAATTATCTTAGATGAGGAATTGCTTCCCTTTTGCTATCAAGTGGCACATTTTTTACAGTATGAACTATAAATGAGTTTATAATTATTAAGTGTGTAGTTTACTGAGGTCATGTCTCCAATACTGAAGTCTTTTTCAAATACTTTGCACCTTCTTTTTTACATGTCATGATCATCCCAATAGAAACAGCTGTAGGAAATGAGTCAATTCAATAAATGGAAACCAGATTATTCCTGCCTTTGGTAACCCAGTGAGATCTTAATGAACCTTCTTTTGGACCCAGTTGAAACTATTAAGGAGAAATGCAACAGTTTGCTAATCATAGACAATTGCTGGATCTCTCTTAAAAATGTTCTGTTTTTAAAATAAGTATGTAACCTCTGGATTCCCTATTGAACTACTAGAACTGATAGCTAAATAGCAATTGAATATACCTCATCAGCAGCATCACATTTGGTGAGAAGTAGGTGATAGGTTTCATATTTAAATGTGGCAAAGAATCACAGAATCCTAGTGCTGGGAAGGACTTTGGAGGTCTTCTACTCCAACCCCCTGTCCAAGGCAGGAGACATTATTGCATCCTCGACAAAGGGCTGTCCAATATTTTCTTGAAGATCTCCAGCATTAGAGAACCTACAATTCTGGGAGGCAAACTGTTCCATTGATTAATTGTTCTTAATACTCAGTATAAACCTTCATGTATTATTGCATGTACTGCTGAAAATACTTTTTAAGAGTTACTATTCTGTTTTCTCTTCTAAATAATGTTATTAACTTCGCTGTTTTTTAGGTCAAAGGCTGGCTTAGGAATGTTTTACCAGCACCCATTTAGCTCCAAGTTATCTATAGTATTTTGCAAGCAAACTGTATTGAAGAAGTTACATTTTGTGGATCAGTTACTGAGGTTTCCCTTCAGAGTTTGCATTATCAGGAAAATATAAGGGAAATTTTGACATAGGTTGGATTGATTTCTTCTGACAATTGGCTGTACACATAATTTCAAAGTGAATATTTAGCTTCGATGCAAAAAAAAAATCTGATGGAATAACAAAGGACTTGACAGGCTATAATCATGACAGGAAGCTTGCGGAGTTAGATTAATTAGTCAAGTTATCAGACAAAGGATTGAATTTCTTACAATATTATTTACTCTTTCATAGATACATAATAAAATCTTAAATACAAAACACGTAGCCAAAACCTAAAAAAACATGTTGGATAAATATATAATTAAAATAACAACTAATGCATTGTAAATAAAATTGCAACAGGATAAAGTCTTAGCTAAAAGGATAGCACCCTATAATTAATGTAAAGTAGAATGCCTATATTTTTAAAACATCCTGAAAATCAGAAAAGAGGTGATGAGATAATAGGATAATAAACTGAAATTATAAAGATTAAAATCTAAGTTAAATATTGGAAGTAAATGTCATCAGTTTTGCATAGTAGGTATGAACAGTCTTTGGTAACTCACTTCCTTTCCTTCAAGTTTTCCTTTATAATAAATGGGGAGGAGAAAAGAAAATTGCAAGGATCACTTCCGCTGATTATCATCTAACAAACTTCATTAGGAATTAGTAACATTCCTACATCTCATCTGAGCTCTGAAGCAGCGCATATGAAAAAAAAAATAAGAGTAATTTGGAACTGTTATCTAATTTCAAATGATGTTTGAAGAAGAAAAGCAGAAGGAGAGATTTTTTCTTTAACTAATCTCAGCACCAATGAGTGATACTCAAATTTCTTCTTTGAAATATCTGTGCTTCTTTAGGAAGAAAGAGAAAAGGGCTTCTTGAGAGTATAGAACCCTTTGCAGATTTGATGATAGATTTGAAAGGTAACTCAGCAAGGAGCCAAGATATTTAAAGATCCAATTTTCTTCCATAGATGATTTTCTCTCAAAAACCACAAAAAACACCAGCACCACCACCTTCGTATGTCTCATTTGGGAATATTTCTTTCTGATTCTGTGACATCTGGAAGTTACAAGTTGTCCTCATGTAACAACCACAATTGTGACCGGTTGTTGAGCAAAGAGGTTGTTATGTGACCAGTTTGCTCAACAACCATGATTCCAGCACTCCCTGTTGTAGTCGTTAAGCAATCTCACAGGTGGTTAAGTAAACTGGGTCCCTCTCTGTGCCTGCTGAGCTGGAAGGGAGGGATTTTGAGCTCCATGCCTGTAGCAGACATAAGCTTAAAATTCTCTCCCTACCTCTGGGAGACTCTCTGTGAAAGCAGGGAGAGAGGGACTCAGGGCTCCAAGCTTCTTTGGATTTAGGCTGATGAAGTCCAAGCAGGCACAGAGCTTGGGGTCCTTCTCTCCTCATCTTTGCATGGAGCCTGACAGAAACAAGACAAGAAGGACCCCAAGCTCAGTACATGTCTGGATCATGGCTGCCAAAATCCAAGCATGCATGGAGCCCAAACTCCCTCCCTCCCCATCTACTCAGAATTCTCCCTAAACTCCGTGTCTGTCCAAACCTTGGCTGCCAAGATTCAAGCAGGCACAGAGAGCTCCACAGAGGCAAAAAGAGAAGGACTACAAGTTCTGTGCCTGCTTGGGTTTTAGATGCTGCAATCCAAGCAAGCATGGTGCTTGGATCCTTCTCACCTTGCTGCTATTGAAAGCTTTGCAAATGTGGGAAGAGAAGGATTTTGGGGCTCTATGCTTACTTGTAAATCCAGGCAGGCATGATGGTGAAATCCTGTTCTCCTTGATTCTACAGAGCTTTCTGCAGCGGTGGGGAGAAACCTCTGTGCCTTTTGAATTTCAGCAACCGAAGTTCAGGCATGCAGAGAGGTTGGGGTCCTTCTCTACCCACAGTGAGGTCAGTCCCCAGAGATGAGCAGGAGTCTTTTCGCCAAGTGGCAGCAGCTTGCAATCTTTCTTGTTGGCTTCCTCACTAATTTTCTGGGGACACCATCACAGAAGATTGCAAGCTTACTTATTTACTAGATTTTTATTCCACTTTTATTACTTTATAAGTAATTCAGGACAATGAAAATACATAATACCCCTTTCTCCTATTTTTTCCATAAAAACAACCCTGTGAGGTGAGTTGGACCGAGAGAGAGTGATTAGCCCAAAATCATCAAGCTGGCGTTCATGCCTAAAACAGGACTGGGACCCACAGTCTCCTGCTTTCTAGGCTAGCACCTTAACTACTATACTAAGCTGGATCTCTGGGATATCAACTTGTAAAGTTTTTTTAGAATTGAAATTCCTACATTATTTGCTACTCATTTTTTGGTCTACTTTTGGGCCAAGCAGGTGTTGAAAGCCAATAATATGTGTTCAATTATCTAAGGAGTGAGAAGACCACAACTCCCAGATGTATTTTTTGTCGTCTTCAGTCCTTCTTTAATATTTTGAGTCTGCAAATGGGCAGTTTCAAAATAAACTGCAGTTAAAATATATCACAGTAAAAAAAAATCAACCTTTATGCATGTCCTTTTCCTGCCACAATTCTGTGCATCACCCAGCTATCAGAAGGTTGCCCATCCCTATTAAAAAAACAAACAAACCAAAAGCATCATGGTCCAAGATCCTCAAAGACATAATCCCTGACTGTAATATATCTAATTGCGCTGAAAATATCTCTGATGTCCTAGCCAACTTTGCAAAGTATCAGATTCCTTGCAGTGGATTCTATATTTCAAAATCAGCATTTTCAAACAACATTCTGCTGATGCATGTGATTAGACTACAATTGGGATGGCCTTGGTAGCCAGCCATTATTTCTGGTTGCCATGGCACCCTCCCACAAGACTTCTGGCATAAAGCATAGGACACTGGTGAGTGAGAGAGAGTCCCCTCTGACTTTGCAATGTATTTTGAAAGCACTCTGGTTATAAGAACATGAGAAAAGGATGCCATCACTTTCCATACTTCAAGAATCAGAGAAGAGTTGGGTTCAGTCCCTAATTTTGTACTTTGGGGTGTGAATACATTTGAAGCAGAGTGTAAAGTCAAAAATGAGATTGGTGGAGAATGGTCACTATAATGAGTTCATTTGTGGACCTTTGTCTTGATGCTTTGTGGCAGAAAAAGACTTAGATAATCAAATACGAAATAGACTTAAAAATTAGATAGGAAAGTTAATCATTTGGAACAGTGTAGGGACTCATACATGGCTGATTTTACTACCTCTGCTATGTTAACATTACTAAAGATGCTAAAATGTAAGTATAAGTGGTTTACAACTCAACTATTGCATTTATTGGATTTACTCTATACCAGGGGTGTCAAACTCGCATTGTCATGTTGTTGTCATGTGACATCTCTCAACTTTTTCCTCCTTTGCTAAAATGAGGGTGGGTGTGGCCCGGGGTGAAATCTAAAATTTGTTACTACCAGTTCTGTGGGTATGGCTTGGTGTGTGTGGGGGTAATGTGACTAGGTGGGCATGGCCATTTTTTAAAAAAACTTTTAAAAGCATTTAAAACTGAAGAGGTTGCAGAAAAAAATGCTTTTAGAAGCCTCTGACAATCAGGCAACTCAGCTGGGATCGTCAGAGGCTTTTAAAAGCATTTTTTTTTCTACAACCTCTTCCGCCGAAGAGGTTGTAGAAAAAATGCTTTTAAAGCCTCTGATGACCCCAGCTGAGCCGCACGATCATCAGAGGCTTTTTTTTACTTTTAAAAGCATTTTTTCGGCCGAAGAGGTTGTAGAAAAATGCTTTTAAATGTAAAAAAAAAGCCTCTGACGATCGCGCTGCTCAGCTGGGCGGGGGGTGGGGGGGTGGCACAGGGATTTTTGCTACCGGTTCTCCGAAGCACCCGCTGCCATTGCTACCAGATCGGGCGATCCGGTCCGAACCAGGAGCATTTCAAATGTGACACATTTGGCCCACGGGCCACAAGTTTGATACCCTTGCTTCTACACCCTCACCCTGCCTTTATTTTTGTATACCTCAAGGTACCATGCATAATGCTTTTTATTTTCCCCAACTACAACAACTCTTTGGACTGAAAGAAACTGGCCCAAATCACCCAGCTGGCTTTCATGTCAAAGTTTAATTAATTTTAAACTTAAATTGGAGATTTAACTTAGTACCTATAATTACATTCAGTTGGTGAAAAATAGATGTGCTGTTTTAAAAATATTTTGGAAAATACTCTGAGGGTCTTTTACTAAATGAATATTACATTTTTGAAATCGTTTAAAAAATGAGTATGGTACTATATTAAATTTGTTAAGGATTATTTCAAGGAATTTTATTTGAAATACTTCAAATATTTATTTGAAACACATTTTATTAGTAGTATTTATATCATGTAAAAAGTTTTAAGATCAATCCAAACTTTATTTTCTCTACTTTCTTGCTATTGGACAATTAATTCTAAAACAATATCAAATTGTTTGCAGTAAGCTGTTGAAGAAAAGATTAACTTTTATCTATTTTCTGAAAAATTCATTAAAAAGATTATATGTGACATAAAATACTTTAAATCTGAGAAAATCTGTGATAGAGCTTACGTGTTTCAAAAAGCTTCAGGTTTCTCTAACTTCAAACTGTGCACTGTTGAACCATTACCAGGCAAGAACAGTTAACCTTAAATTAGTAATTTTAAAGATCTTATAGTCTTCTGGTGGAACCATGTTGATTTGCATTCCACTTAATGGGATTATTCTCTGGAGGTGACACTAATAGAGCTTTATGCTTTAATGTGCTCTGTATTTGCAGAAACCTATCTTAATTGTATGATGATTTAAAAATAGCACATAGAACATAACATTGTTATACATAGGGTAAGTGTTAAGTGGGGGAAAATTTATTTAAAAACAAAGTGCAGGTTACTGCACTGAAAGTCAAACACTACAGTGATACCTAGCTTTTCATTTGGCCTGTGGAGGAAGATCATTGCTGAGAAGGGTCTCTTCTTTCTAATGGAGTATAGAGGAAACTCTCCTCAGCAAATATGAACCAAGAAAGGTTTTTTTTAAATATTCCAAACTGGTTAAAGTTTGATAAATATAATTAATCATTACAACACAAATTGGCTACAAGTACTGGTTCTTTAAAACCTGTAAAATATTGTTTCTGAAAGATACTCTATGGACAAAGATGTTTGTAACAACACTTTTAAGCAATGTACCAGTATTCATGTTTGTGGGTGGGTTCATGTTTTCATATGTTGTTGCTTTTATTGAGAAGTGTCTCTTTCTCAGGATTACTACTCTAAAGTAGTAAAGAGCTAAATAGGTCGGTGACCCTGAGGACAACACTTACCAGTTATTTAGCTCTAGGACAGTGATGGCTAACCTTTTTGCCATCGCGTGCCAGGAGAGGGGGGGCGGGGGGGTCGTGCGCACACGTGCCCACACGCATGTGCGCGCAACCCCCCTCCCCCCCCTCCTGGCACATGATGGCCTGGTAGGCCCGTTTTTCTTTCTTACCTGGCTCCAGATCCTGTCTATTTATCTGGGAAGGGCGAAAACAGCCTTTCCCACTCCCTTGGAGGCCCTACGGAGGCTGAAAGTGGGTCAGGAAGTGACATTTTTTGCTGTCCCCAGCCTCCAGAACCTCTCTAGGAGCCTCTCTAGGAGTCTTTGGAGACCGGGGACAGCAAAAAACGTCACTTCCTGTCCCACCGGAAGTCAGGAAATGGGCCCTTTCAGCCTCCGTAAGGCCTCCAAGGAAGTGTGAAAGGCTGTTTTTGCTTTTCCCAGATAAATAGAGAGGATCTGGAGCCAGGTATGAAAGAAAAACGGGCCTTCCCCACCCACCCCAGTCCCTCCAGAGGCAGGAAACAGCCTGTTTCCCTACTTCTGGTGGGCCCAGAAGGCCCGAAAATCAGCTGGCCGGTGGGCGCATGCGTCCCAGAGCTGAGCTGGTGTGCCCACTAATATGGCTCCGCGTGCCACAGGTTCACCATCACGGCTCTAGGAACTCCAGGGAGAATTAAGTTGGTAAGGCTGAAAGGAAAGGATGATGCTCAGAGTAAGCTAGAAGAGAACATCAGCTGGTAAAGCGCTGTTTGAAGCCTTCCTATAAGACATAATTCTAAAATAGAATCCAGGCCAGAAGCAAGTGGCAATAGCAATCACTTCTGTGTTGTTGGCTAGAAAATTGTATGGATATGGTTGAAACGTTTAAACAAGTTTGGGTATCAATTGTGATACAGAAAGAAGGGGCCAAAAACTTTTCAGGTCTACCATGTTCAACCTCAGGTTCAGAGGTTACTTTGAAAGAGAGGTCAAGTAGATCTATCTAGACTTGATCATGAGAAGATCTACATTTTCTCCAATTTCTTGCACGATAAGGAGGATGCCTGATACACATAAACTATGGTTAGATGCAAAGTACCCACTGCTTTTTGTTGGATTCTATCTGTATTCCATTTCTGCTCATCAGTAAGTCTTTTTCATTCCAGATGCAAAGTTTAAAAGCATTTGTTTTTGCTAATATTTTTGTAAGGCTATGAGTTATAATCATTACAGTTGTTTTTAATAGAGATGATTTCTATGAAAAAAGTCTTGCTTAAAGATAAATCATTCTATGCATCTCTTTCTCCAATTTATTTAAAATATCTTTAACGTTGATTTGGTTATAAGTTCCTTTTCCCAGATCTTGGTAAATTCTTTCTCAGAACCTGACTCAGGGTTTTTGGTTCTTTGCAGTATTTGGCCCTCCTGTGGGAATTGGCAATGCATGCAATGCATATCCAAGTGATGATGCATTGCTTAAAAACCTCCCGAGCCAATTATATTAGGCTGGATTTTCAGGTCAGTTAGGATTCCTGCGGTTTGTGTCATTTGGGCAGGAGTGTGAAAATTGCCATCGTATCTCAAATGGGGAGGCTGGAAAACTGCTGTTCAGTAACTTGAGTGAGCAGCATATGCAAGAGCCCTGAAGCTTACTCAGTGAGATTTATTTTTAGAATTGGTAAGAATATTTTGCACTATATACTTTATCTGTGTTTGAATTTTTTTTCCTAACCAAAAACAGGGAATAATTTAAAAACTTGCTGTCTTGCAGTTACTGGAGTACTTAAAAATCTGAGCTTTTAAATACTTGAAATATAACTATGAAAACCACATTTTGTTTTTTAGAATAAATTTATTGAACAAATTTATTATTATAGCAGTGCAAGATTCAGTATTAATGTTGGTCAGGTAATATGACCAGCAGATTAGCAAAGAACAATAAAGCTTGTCTCATAAAACAGATTCTAATTACTTTCTGTGATTTTCCATCCACCCAATTCTTAAAAATCTAATCAGGATGTTGGTTGTCTGAATGCTATAATTTCATAAATAAAAATAGTGATATTCTTATACATAAGTACATGAGTCTTGTGGTGGAGTCAGTGATCCAGAAGCTGGGGTGAGCTGAGAGGCCAACATAATAACTCAAACTAAAATGTGCCACAAGTAGAAAATAGGAACCCAGAGTGCATATAATAAAGTGTGCCAGATGACAGAAGCAGGGAAATCAGCCTCAGACCATATAACAGGTTTGTCTTCATTGTTTTTGCATAGCTGCATATTTCTCAGTCAATATAATTAAGTAAATAAATACGACACGATAAAACAATTAAAAAGCAATCCATTAAACATAGAATATAAAACGCCTTGAAAGATTATAGAGCAGGAGAAATGGGAAGTGAATTAAAAGAACTGAGGAAAAAATCCCTTTTAGGCACAGGAAAAGAAGACAATATGGGGCCAGTAACCTCCTGAGAAGGATGTTCTGTTATCAAGGGGATAGGCCTGAGATGGAGTATCCATATCCTGAGTAAACCACCTGTTGTACTTCAATATATGAGTTATATATTGAGCAGATTCCCATCTAAAGGGAATGCAGAAGGAATGTGTGGGGAAAGTAGTCTTTCAGATACAGTTGTAAAGTACTGCTTAAACAAAAGCATTTTTTCCTGCATTTCAAATGAACTAGAACAGTGTTGGTGAACCTTTTCAGCACTGAGTGTTTCTGGCCCGCATGCACGTGCAAAGACCAGGTGGTCGGTGTGCATGCGGGTGCCGCAAACTGAAGAGCAGCTGCCCAGTGCGCATATGTGCTCCGGGAAGATGATCTTCCGGTTTCCAGTGCGCACATGTGCATTGACCACCTGGTCTTCTGGTTTCTGGCACCCACATATGCACCAGCCACCTGGTCTTCTGGTTTCTGATGCATGGAGACCAGTTGGCTGGTGTGCATGCATGCGCCGGAAACCAGAAGATCATCTTCCCAGTGCGTACATGCACACCGGGCAGCTGCTCTTCTAGTTTCCGGTGCTCCAGCGCATGTGAACACCAGCTGGCCTGCACGCGGAACCCAGAAGAGCAATGGCTGACAGCTCACGTGCCCGGAGAGATGGCTCTGTGTGCCATTTCCGGCACACATGCCATAGGTTTGCCATCACGGAACTAGAAGAAGATCAGGGAAGATCATTCAATCAATACTGTATTATAACATTCAGATTGATTCCATACTTTGCCTTATCATATTTTGTATTTGCTAGAATTTCTTTGTCATCTTCAAAGCCAGCCCCATGTATTATACATATTTGATTCAAACTAAAGCAATTTCAATCATGGATTTATAAGGAAAGAACAATTTATTTATGTAGTATTAGTATTTTAGTATTATTATTTTAAATGTACAGTATTTCTATCCATTATTATTAAAAAGAGTTCTATGAATTTAATTTAAATAAAATTTCTCCATGATAGTTCTTCATTTGATGCACACTGCATTACTAAATATGCAGATTTTAACCCACTGTAGTACTTTACAACAATGAGGAAGATATACTTTGTAAACCTTTTATTTGCTCCACTATTTGAGATAGAATAACAGAATAACAGTTGGAAGGAATCTTGGAAGACTTCTAGTCCAACGTTCCCCAACCTTTCCAGGTTGACAACCCAGCATGGGGGGATGCTGGTATGGTTTTGTGTGAGGGGCAGGTGCATGCCCACTGCTTGTGCAAGAGGGCTGCATGCATATGTGTGCGCCCCATCGCCCACCATTCATACAGACAAGGGGTGAAATGCTACCAGTTCGGACCAGTTTGGCCAAACTGGTAGTGATGGCGGCAGGTGGTTCAGAGAACTGGGAGCAACAGCAGTGTGAGGCTCCACCCACCTCCCGGAAGTAACCTGTTTTTTACCCTCTCCGCATGCACTTCCGAACCAGTAGGGAAGGTAAGTAGATTTTACCCCTGATATAGACCTGTTGTGAATAGGCTACAGCATGGTAGTGGGCCATGTGCTATTGTGCTATTAAAATAGGGAGATCTACAAAGTTCTATATAATTCAGTGGAACAGAAATTGGCTTTTTTTTGGAAAAGGTATTCTTTTGTTGATTTCTAATCCTCAATTACTGTTCCACTGTTGATGCTAATAATGGATGCCTTTAGAAATAGCAGGACATTCTATTAACTGGTTCAAATTAGAATTGATGCCTGTAGTTGAAAATTCGGTTATCTATCAATTTAAGGAATATCAATTCTGTATTTGTACCAAATCCATTAAAAATCTAGGGATGTGTATACCAAAAGATATAATTCAATAACATGTAATATAAATAAAATATAGATAGAGGTTTCTTCAGATATTAATAGATGAGAGTCATTAAATCTCACTCTTTGAGGAAAGTTGAACGTTCTCTAAATGAATTTTAGTTCTCCCAAATTAATTTATATTCTGAGAATAGACACAGACACAGACAGACAGACAGACAGACAGACAGACAGACGGATAGGATAATGCTTAGAGCCCCAACTTTAGTGCAGGTGATCAGGCTTCAAATACTGACTGGTACTTACCTTACCAGTAGGGGTCCTTGGCCAAAGACCCTTAACATTTCACTTTCTACTCAAAATATGAGAGTGACATGAATCAATTTAGTTTTTCCCCGCACCTCTTCCAACTATGCTTTCCCTTGTTCTTGCTTTGTACGGTTTCACCACACAATCACATAGCACAGCAATATTTATATGTGTGATTTCAGTGTTTGGTGCATTTCTAAAAAAAACCCAAAAATTCTGTCTTCACAATTGGATGATTATTTATTGATCTATAATTTGCATCAACATTTGTTTTCTCCCAAAGCCAGCATTTTTTTAAAAAAGATATTCTAACATGACTTCTAGGAGAACTAGTATGTGAGCCATTCCCTTGAATTTGGCTTAGAGTAATGAGTTATAGTGAGTGTGTTCTACCTCAGTTTCTAGTACCTGTTTGTGGCATCTCCATTTCCATCTTGGTAATTGTTGTATTTTAAACAGCTGACTCTAGATAAATTAAGGGGAGGGGAGGAATCCATATACAGGTAGTCCTCAATTTACAACTTATAACCATTTGTTTAGTGACTGCTCAAACACTGAAAAAAGTGACTTCTGACCATTCTTCATACTTATTATGACCTTTACAGCATCCCCTTTGTCATGTGATCAAAATTTGGATGCTTGGCAACTGACTCATATGTCCTGGGGTTGTGTGGTTACATTTTGTAACTTTCTGACAAAGTTAAGTCAATAGGGAAGCCAGATTCACTTAACAACTGTATTACTAATTTAGCAATTGTAGTAATTCACTTAACAACTGTGGTAAGAAAGGTGATGGAATGAGGCAAAACTCACTTAACTGTCTTACCTAGCAACAGAAGTTTTGGGCTCAATTGTGATCATAAGTCAAGGTCTATCTGTATGTAGAATGGATTCCTTTAACCAAAAATTTTAAAAAATGGGAGAAGAGAAATGTTTATGTATGGGAACTGCATTTTATATTATATAATTTATAAAAACATATGTTGTCTATTTTTTAAGTATACTTTTCCATTGGATTTTAAGTATACTTTTCCATTAGACAATATACAAACAGACAAGTAAAAAAAAAGTAAGAGTAAAAAGAGCCTATTTACGTATCTTGGTTCCTGAACCAAGAACCTTAATAAACTTTCTGGGATTTATAGGCTTACTCCAAATATAATGCAAACACTGTTTTTGGTTCTTTGTAAATGAGTCTAGAATTACTGTCAGACTTGATTTTTATTTTGTTTTGTACTCTAGATCATTTTTTGAATTCCTAGCGTGAACACTGTAGTTTGTTTTTTCTTAACTAAACAAATCTTTGTTTGTTTAGTTTATTACAGTCATAAGATCTGATATAATAAAATATCTAGTATCTAAAATATCTGATAGTCTAAAATATCTAATAGTAGAACTGTAGAACTGTTACATTAATCTATATGCACGCCATGTACACTATTCTCAAACGTCGTTAATATATACATAAACAGAAAAACAAATCTCCAGATGAATGTAAATAAAATTACAGTTAAAAAGTAAAATAAGACACAAAATCAAAAGTATTTTTTTTAAAGAAGGAAATATAGAAAAGGGTGTGTCTATGAATCTTTAGAATGCAAAGATTTTGTACATCAATAATATTTCTATAGTGTTGGTACAAGACTATGTACAAGACAAAAATTATTAATGTGGCCAGTAATTGGAAGTATTTTAATATTTTTTACTCTGCAGTTTTTAGAGCTCTTTGTTTTTGTGCTAGCCAATGAAAGATGTATTATCATTACCCAGTACTTTGTAATTACTTGGCAGGTAGCAATAGGAATTAAACCAGTGTCTTATGTTGCATTAATTGATATGAAATAGAAAACAGAAACAATAAAGCAACAGTCACAATATTCATTGTGAAAACTTGTTGGATTGATTGATTTATTTACTTACTTACCTAAACCAAAAGGATTGACAGTGAGATTTACTGAGTTCAAATTTAAAATTTTCCAAAAGTTTAAAATTTTCAAGAGAAACTTCAAGAGTCAAGCTTTAATATATAATTAAATAAATAATATAATTTAATAATGTAAGAACTTAGCCTAATATTGATGAGATTCCTTTGAATCAGGGGTGGGTTCTACTTACCTTTACTACCGGTTCGCAACGGGGCCACGTGGCATGCGAGCAAAGCAAGCGCGCGTCTGTGCTCTTCTGTGCAAGCACAGAAGCTTCTGCGCATGTGCAAAAGCATTTTGATGACATCAGGGTCAGTGGGCGGAGCCTCCCTCCAGTTTTACTGCCGGTTCTATAGAACTGGTGTGAACTGGGGGCAACCCTCCACTGCTTTGAATATATATGTACCCTATTCTCAAATGTTTTAAATTATCTTAATGATGGGATAGTTGAACATGATTCATTTATGACCAAGTTGGAACTTCTGACTAACTCATTTTGGCTTCAGCCTGTCAAATTTGAACCTTAACAAAGAATTATAAAGAGTTTCTACAACGCTCAATAGAAGAATAAGAGTTCTGTTCGGAAATGAAAATGAAGCCAGATAAGAAATGTGTCAAGTTGATAGATGGTTACAGCAAAATTCTCAAGTTAGAACATATTAGTAATCATACAGAGACTCCCTGTTTTCTTGAACAAATGGTACAGCCATCACTTCTCTCAGTCAAGTGATTCAGCTTTTTGTGCCAGCAACATATGATCCCACATGATTCTGGCAACCATGTTTTTAATTCTCCCAGCTGCTGCCAGGAGTCACTTTTTCCCCAAATACCTTTCCTTTCCCTTGTTCAAACAAACAAACAAACTACCAGGTACAACTGGGGTTGGTGCCACAGACAGATTTGAAAGAAGCCATGTATACCTTTATACATTTTGCCTCTTTTTCACTTCCTGTAGGGCCATAAAGATAACATTCTAGTGAACCCTTAAAGAGTTACAACTGAATAGAGTTGAACAGCCTCTGGCCATGCATCATTGCTGTCCTAGATAATTGGTTTAGTAACTAAATTCACCTTTTACCATCAAAATTCCAAGAACAAATTTAAGGTAGAACTCTCTGTTCTATTTTCTGGTCACAGATACTGTTAGTTACTAAACAAATTGAAGCTTATGGTAACTCCAGGCAACTGTAGCTTCTCATGCTGGAGTGCTCCCAGTGGTCTTATGCCCTATGACTCCACTTTCCACTAGCACAATAGTCTGGAATATTTAACAATTAAATGTCTAGGACAGCAGTGATGCATGATGTCGCAGGCATAACCAGAGGCTATATCACTCTATTTGTTCAGCAGCCATGCAATTTTGATGAGTTGATGGTTTTGTCAAGAGTACAATGATGACTTCTGGGAACTGTCAAATAATTAATTATACTCTTAGGATTAGCCACAGTATGTGACTTAATGCTTCAGTGAATGAAATATCACTGTTTTTGGAGCATTTTAATAATCTTGGAGGGAGAAAATAACTGTAATCTGGCAATTAAATATTAGTTGGGAGCAGTTTGTAACTTCCTTTCTATATATAGCTAGAGATAACTCTACAGATGTTGCTTATAGACAGGAAATGCAGCTCCCTTTTTTCTACTCACAGTTTACAATGTTTTTGATGTCAGTTGTACAATGTCCTGTTAGCCTGCTGTGCCAATCTTTTAATAGCATATGCCTGAAATGAAGGCTGCTTGAATTAAGTCTCTCAAATTTGACAAGCTGTCTTGGAGGATGTGGCTGTCATAAATGTATAAGGTATGGGGAAGAAGAAAGAAGGAGATCTGTTTATATTATATGAGCAAAGCAAAATAATAATAACAACATGATTTGATTGTGCATTGCATTTCTTATATAGGATGTACATTGCTGGCAGTGGTGGATTGAGCCAGGTTCAAATCAGCTGTGTAAGTTCATGAGATAACAATGAGGTTTTTTTTTCCTTTTCAGCCTCACTGAAAATTCTGTTAAGTGTTGACTATAACTCTGAAAAACAGCTTTCCTGAACCTTGTGTGTGAGCTCTTAAAATTTTCAGCAAAGTCATGCTGGGGAATTCTGGGAGTTAAGGTTCAGATGTTTGGGATGGGACCCAATAGGAGGTAACTGCCTGAACTGTTATATAATTGTAATTGAGGCAGAAACTAAGCTGAATAGTGTAGACGTGTAAATACATGCACTTGTAATTTTAATGTAGATTTCGGGCATAGATGATGTCAGCCTTGCGAGGTAGTCCAGATAGGAATCACGCACAGATGAACTAATTCTACTTTATTCTAAGGTTACATTAACAAAATATTGCAAATCTGAAAGTACATTTTCCTCATCATCTTTAGAGTCCAAAAAGCTTTCAAAAATCCGTTCTGAGACATTTGTCATGCCCATATTCCTTCTGCAGTCTCAGCTACTGCTTATCCAACTATTCTGTGGCTGTGGCTATTCTCCTTGTCTTCCAAGTTTATTCCCATATAATATTACAGAGGGCTTTTAATGCTTCCCATTGAACATCATTTTATGTAGCTACTTCGTTTTTCTTCTTTAATTGACTGCATCTTTACAATAAAGAATAGAAGTACTGATAGTAGGAAAAATAATGAGTGGGCTATATGTCTTCTGCCCATTCTCCTTTAAATAATAAAAACATTGTCCTGAAGAACTCTCCCACTTCCTAGAAAAACATTCAAGGGCTGTGATAACTGTTTATTTGTTTTAGTGCTTGAGATACAAGAATGTTTCCACTGGGGTATAAATTAAAGGGATTTTCAGACTTTATTTGCACTTCAGCCTTTTTCCTAACTTACTGTTGCTGTCTCTAAATTCCAGTCTTTCATTGTCACTAGTAGCTAATGCAGTAAATAATAAAATGATGTAAGACCAGTAACATTGGACTAGTGATATCAGTGAATATTCAAAATAATACAGGGAGTCCTCAACTTACAACCACAGTTGGGACCAATATTTCTATCACTAAGTGATGTGGTTGTTAAACAACTCACACTCAAGTTTATGACCTTTTTTTGCCATGGATATTGAGCAAATCCTCCATTGATTTTGATTTTGAGAAGCCCACTGGGAAGGTCACAAATGTTGATCATGTGACTCCAGGATGTTGCAACCATTGTAAATACATGCTGATGGCCAAAAACCTGAATTTTAATCATGTGACTGTGCAGACACTGTGATAGTGATAAGCAGTGGTGAAATGTAAAATTTGTTACTACCGGTTCTGTGGGCGTGACTTGGTGGGGGGTAATGTGACTGGGTGGGCGGGGCCAACTTTTTTTTTTTACTTTTAAAACCATTTTTTCTACAACCTCTTCAGCTGAAGAGGTTGTAAAAAAAATGCTTTTAAAAGCCTCTGACGATCCCAGCTGAGCTGCGTGATAATTATAGGCTTTTTTTTACTTTTAAAAGCATTTTTTTTGGCCAAAGAGGTTGTAGAAAAAATGCTTTTAAAAATAAAAAGCCTCTGATGATTGCGCGGCTCAGCTGGGCATGTGGGGGAGGGCCCACAGGGATTTTTGCTACTGGTTCTCCAAACCGCCCACCGCCATCGCTACCAGATCGGGCCATCTGGTCCGAACCGGAAGCATTTCACCCCTGGTGATAAGGATGAGGACTACTCATAAGTCAACTTTTTTCAGTGCCTTCATAACTTTGAACAGTCATTAAATAAATGATCATAAGTCAAAGACAACCTGCACCAAATTTTGAAGTAAGAGTATTTTCTCCTGAATTAATATAAACATATCTTCACCCTTTCAGAGCATTCCTGAAAAATGCTCATCTTTTTTGAAGATGGGAAGCACATCAGCTCTTTTCCAATCCTCAGGTAATTCCCTGGTGTTCCAAGATGTTTGAAAGATATGTTACAATGGTTCTGAGATAACATCTGCCAGCTCCTTCAGAACTCTGGGATGTAAATCATCAGATCTTGGTGATTTATATTCATCAAGATCAGATAGATGTTCTCTAACCATTCTCTTGCTTATTTTAATTCTTATTTCTAGTCTATCTATTACAGTTAGATTTGGACTATAAGTAGGTTGGGCTATAGTTTCTTTTTGCATGAAGACTGATGCAAAGCTCTGCTTTCACTCTACTGCCAGTTACTTCCTTGCCATCTTCTGTGTTAGAGAAGCGGACCTACTGTTTCTTTGTCTTTTTTTATATGTTTCCTTGTTATTTATATGTTGAAAGAAACTTTTTAAAAAATTATCTTTAACTTTTGTTGCAAGTCTTTATTCATTCTGAGCCTTAGCTTTCCTGACTTCATCTTTGCACATTTGGACTATATGTTGGTATTCTGCCTTAGTTATGTGTCCCTCTTTCCATTTTTTTGTACTTGTCCTCTTTGTCTTTCAGTTTATCAGAGAGATCTTTGTGCAACCATGTTGGTTTCTTCTTGGATTTCTTGTTTTTCTTTTTCAGTGGCATTGTGCTAGACTCGGCTTTTATGATCATATTTTTCAGAGTTTCCCAGACTTCTTGAGTTGTTTTCCCCTTTAGGATTTTCATCCATGGAATTTTTCTTGGGCTCTCTCTGAGTTTGTTAAAATCAGCTCTTTTAAAGTTTGAGACACTGGCTGTATTGTGTTCTCTTGCTTGCGTTTGTATTATATTGAATTCCAATATGACTGGGTCACTGTTGCCCAAAGTTCCGGCAATTTCACCTCCCTCCCACTTCTTCTCTATTAGTAAGATTTAGGTCTAATATAGCTTTTCTTCTAGTTCTCTCCTCTACTTTTTGTATGAGAAAGTTGTCAGCTAGGTTGGTTAGGAAACTATTTGATCTCCCACTTGCTGCAGAGTTTGTCTTCCATTGATATCATGGTAGTTAAAGTCTCTCATTACTACTTTGGTATATTTCCTACATACATTTCTTAGTTGATTAGCAAAAAGTTCATCTATTTATTCTGCTTGTATCTAAATGACCAAAAGCAACTATCCCTTCAAATGTTTTTGGAGAATAATTTCACCTATGATGATGTTTTTGGAGAATAATTTCACCTATGATGATAACACATCTTCAGTTTTCTGTGGACTTGATTTTAACAAATGAATATAATACAATTGCCAAAAAGAGAAACTAGCTTCTTCCTTTGCATCTCAGTCTCTCATTTTTCTGCCACATTTACAGGTCCTTGTTGGTATTTCCTGTGCATTTAAGATATAAAGAATGTTATAGTTGCTCTTCAGCTTTTTGTTATGGTACTGCTGCCTCTGAAATTTGGGCTTCCTTCCCACTAGTAGATCGTGTAGGATGCTACAATGTAATTTAATGTTTTAATTAATTTATTTCAAATTATCTGGCATGTCTTTGAAAGATACAAATCTAAACATAAAAATGTAAAAGTTTAAGAAATGAGTTTGTATACTATGCCAGTTCCCAATCTATTTTCTAAATCTCAGGTTGCTACTTATTCAAATAAAAGTGCATGCAAAGATAAATTTAAAAAATAAGATATTCATATAAATATTATTCTATTAGTGTAAATAAATGCGTTGGTTTTACTGCATGATATTGACATTAAAGAAATTTATTTCTTCTTGGATTAGAATGGAAGATCACATCTGACTTGTTGCAATCACTGTTTTATCACAATGCAGCTAAGTTAGAATATCCTTCTTTCCCATATTAAAGGTTTCTTGAGTAAGAATGTCAAAACTTGCAAGAGAGATACAACATGAGGAAATCTCAGATGAATGATATACAAAGAACAAATAATTATGAGTACTTTTGGCATTTATTGCAAAGAAACCATGTTCACAAATTGGATCAATTTGTATGCAGCCACAGATGTAATTCAACATTTCTGCACAAATCAGGAAGCTACACTGATTTGCAGGAAGACAAACACTACAAAACAGTTGAGTATTTTAATGAGCCAGATGGTAGAAGTCTAGATCATTCTTAAATCATAACTATTTTTCTTCCTGATATCAAAGAACCTAAATTGTTTCACTTTTTTGATTTCAGTTAAATATGCTAATACAGTGGTTGTCTTTCTTAGATATTGTATTTATCTGAAAGGAAGATAACTATAAATTGAGGAATTACAATTCCTCCAAAAGAGAGCAGTGAACAAAAAACAACAACAACCTCCTTTGCTTCTCCACACACATTTGTTTTTACAGTTTCTGTACTGCAGAAACCGAAACAAGGAAGAAACGTGTACATTGAAAGGGAGAGTCCTGTTAAGACATTTTGAAAATAATTAAAATTCATGGAGTAAATCACTCCTCCCAAACCATGACTAAGCTTGAAAAATCTACATGTTTCAACATGGATACTTGCAGCTCTCACTGGATAATTACTTGGGGGAAACAATCTTACCTTCCTTTAGGGTACATAGATTAAGTTTTACTTATTACAGTTTATTTATTACAAGCCCAACTTACTTCAGAGGGAGGTTACTGTGAGGATAAACTGAAAGAGGTCCCATGTAAGTCATCCTGGAACTAGGTAAAGGCATGATAAGAATCAGCAAAATAAGTGCTGCACTGTAATTTAAGGAGTGAAAGAAATCCTTGCCTTGCATCCTCTCTTTTTCTGCTTAATCATTTTTCATTAACATTTAGCAGCTCTCAAATGTCTCAGATATGAATGCTCCACAATTTGAACACTTATTACTGCAGTCAGCTTGAGGCAGTTTGCAGCTGTGTGTGAATATATGTATGGTTTACCTAACTTGAATTTTTAAATGGAATTGAAACAAGAACAACAAAAACCAAGATGAGGCTACAATATTAGGACATGCATCCCTGTGACAGTCTTCTGAGCCCTATAATAAACAGCCTGTAGGCTTTGAGATCTGGTACATCCATGATGGCGAACCTATGGCACGCGTGCCACAGGTGGCACGCGGAGCCATATCTGTGGGCACGCAAATGTTGCCCTAGCTCAGCTCCAGCGTCCATGCGTGTGCCAGCTGATTTTCAGACCTTCTGGACCCTCCAGAAGTCAATGGGCCGTTTTCGCCCTCCCCGGTTCCAAGAAAACCTCTAGAGCCTGGGGAGAGTGAAAAACAGGCTCACAGGGCCCACCGGTAACCTTTATGCCGTCGCATGCCAAAAGCAGGGGAGATCACGGGGGGAGGGGTCACGTGCACATGGGGGGAGGGGCACGGGGGACATTGAATTATGGGTGTGGGCGCACACGTGCACAATCCCCCCGCACTCCCCCCGCTTTTGGCACGCGATGCCAAAAAGGTTAGCCAACACTGTGGTACATGGTCAAAACAGAAAATAAGTGCTTATAGCATCAAGAAACAAAATTACTCTAGCCTTCAACTTTTGCTTAGGTTGAAAAAGACACATTGAAAGAGGATGGACGACCCTTGGATTTTTATCTCCCTTGACTCTGTTATTTCAGCTGCTGTGCTGGCAATATAATCACTTGTGAAAAAAAGTTCTGTCCCCGTATGTTACATGATGGTCTCAATCTCAATATACCTTTTGATACCTGCTCTAAAAACGTGGATGAAAGAGCTGCTTTCTAAATCAATAAATGATTCCATTAGCTCTCTGTTAATATTTCCAGACTCTTCCAAGGAGACCGTATCCTGATTACTCGCTTGTTTCCTTTTTCTAAATTTCATTATGTTTGCTTAACCGTGGAATCCATATTCACCATGTTTTTGAATGAAAAGTATTACTTAGTTGTTTCTTCTGAAAATTGGCAGAAAGTATTTCTTTCTATTGTTAGTGCCATATAAGGATTTGTACCAGTGATTCATCCATCAGATAGTCAATCCTTCTGAGAACTGATGACATAAGAGGCAGATCTCATGACAATAAATATGCTTGTTCCCAGTTTTGAAGGAACCTCTGCTGTTTTAAAAACTAATAGTGAAAACTGTTCTATCCATGGTCAAAAGTGATTAAAGAACATTCTGGGAAAAGTGTGCTTGTGAAGTCTAATATTTCCAGAATTTCTGACTGTACCGCATTTATATGTGCTCAGGGGAGATTACCTACTGTGTACATTTATTATTCCCTGTTCAGACATGACTCCTTCCAACCTAGCTCTTCAAGAAGTAGAATAAGGTGTCTAGGCCTCAATATCAGGTATGATCAGTCACTTGTGATTGTAGAAATGCAAGAGTTGCCTACTTTCAAAAGAAGCTTTATGTAGTGATTTATGTAGATTGAAAATCAATTTTTAGGTTTAAGAGTAAAATGTGCTTTGCTACCAAAAGCAGCAAACCCTGGTTAAAGTAGACAGCAAAGTCCATAGCTGGATAGTGAACAGAGCAAGAGGTTCAGAAGGGATCTTTTCTAGTTACTTGGACTATAAAGGAGACGGAGCTAGAAATGTATTTTCAGACTTGCAAGATTCTGTCTATATAGCAGTGTAGTTACAATAAAGTAGAATTAACTCATCTGGCTGTGATTCCTGTCCTGTTTACCTGTGAGGCCAACAGATGGGGGATGGCTTGTATAGCTTTTTAGCCATGGAATCATCAGTAGCCAGTATGACTTAATGGAGCATCATAAGATAATTTTTTGAGTGAGTGGGAATGGTACTATAACTACATTAGTCAGATTTCATATCTTGCAAATCTTACTCTCTTTAATGAAGACATGGACTTCCTCTTTGCTGCAGACTCAATAGAATCTAATATGACATTTTAGTCTGGAAGACTGATTAAACAGAGGCACTTTCATAACTATTGACAGCCAAATTTACCCTTAATCATGGAGACTTACTCTCTCATATCCTAACCTAGGCTTATTAGTACAAAATGATGATAACATGTGGGCCATTTTGAGCTTCTGGAGAAAAGGCAGACTTTAAACCTAAAAAATAATGTCAAAAACTGCAATTGATAATGGAAGCAGCTCCATGTTTGAAAATGTGTTGACATGAATAAGTGGAGAGCATCCTTACTTCATCCTCATTTTTATAATGATCATTAATCAGTACAAAGTACTACTTCTCAGCCTTTGGGCTGAGATCAAGTGTAGAGTGAACATATTTACTGTTTCTAAAACAATTGCATCAATCACTATGATACATCATTGATTTTAATAAGTTATTTATTTTAAAAGAAGCTTATTAGTATTAATGGCAGTGTAATGAATGTCAAAGAATTCCATGCCAAGTTTGATTTATAAAGTGAATTTGGCATTTTTCATGAAGTTTCCTTTTAGCTACTAAGTAGTCCAGATTAAACCACAAAGAATGAGACACAATGAGACACCAATGAATCATTTTCAGAATACATAGTAATCTGAGTTCAAAAACGACACAGACAATGCTATTTTTCTTCTTTCTTCTTTGATGGACTTTCCCCCAGTGGTGTTTATGTAATGCATCTCTTCCCTAATTGACATCTGCATTTGTTGCCAAACATTTATACGTTTATAAGAAATGACAAAAATCCCATAGTAATACTTTTTTTCCATTTCTGCTTTTTCCATTCCCTGTTTTTATTTCAGTAAGCAGTTTGGCATGGTTCTTTCCAAAAAGTAAAATGATAGACAAAAGATAGCCTTTAGGTTTTAGGCCATATTTTTTATGTGACTAGGCCTCTTGGGAGTCTGAAGAAATATAGGTAAAATCAGCAATATTGGTTTTTGTTTACATCCATAGTGTTCATAGCCTCCATATCAGCTATATAAACAGTAAAACAACACCACTGAAGCTGGAAACTACAAAAAATAAAAATTGAAAATGAAGATGGCATATTAAAATCGGGAGATGATACTCTGGAACAAGCCTGTCTTTAAAAGCTTCCAAAACATCATCAAAAAGGGGGCTAACCTGATCTCAACCAAGAAGTTGGTGTTTTTCACAGCACAAGAAATACAGCCCCTTCTTGCTTTAGCTCCTCAGACCTGAAAACGTGGGATGGGTGAAGTTTATCTTGATTTGGCTATGAGATTAAGCAAGCTCTGTTGATTCGTTAGTTTAGTTGTTTTAGCAATTCAAAATGGAATGGCTTTTTTTTAACCCTTCATTTAACCCTTCATTATATTACTGTTTTTCTGGATGCTGATTTTTAGTTGTGTTTTGATCCTCTGTATGCCTCATAGAATTACCTTGGTACCCATATACTGCACCTTGTCTAAATATAAATGAATAAATGCCATGATTTTTCTTCACACCTTTTTAATGTGAGTGGTTTTTGTGAAAAAGTAGGGCATCAGAAATCTGCCAAGTCATAAAGTTCATTTTTGCTTGGAAAAAAAAGTTCTCTGAGGTCTCAATTCTGGTTTTGTGGAGCATCAGGCAGCTGATAAAAGGAGTAGCTCAAGAATTTGTGGTGAAATGGTCTGTTTTTATTGGTTTTCCAAACTAGATAATTGTTTTGAATAATGAAAACATTGATTATGTCTGCCAAGAGCCTTAAAATGTTCCCACTGTAAATCCCATATTTTCTAGGTTTAGTGACCATGTTGTTATAATCTGAACTGAAACTTGGCTTGTGACTGTTAGAAGATAAGCTTTCTTTAGCAAATTTAATATAGTCAGCTGTTCCCCAAATTCTGAAGGTGGCAATTTTTCTTTTACTTTAACTAGATAGGATATTACTTTCCAGTCTACTGACTCTAATTAGATTTATAAAAACAAAAATCCTGCTCACTTTAAAAATATGCACATTTTTTATGTTTCATTTGCCACAAGATTTTCCCTCCAAATGGTCTGCTTCTTTGCTTTGGTCAGTAATTGACTAAACACCACCTACCTCCCCTCTTATTTCTCCTTCTATGTGCATATTTTCCTTTGCAGCATTATTCCTTTCAGCTGCTGTTTCCTTTTCTTTGCTGCAGTGCATTTATAAGCGTCTTCGGAAGAATGATTCTATTAGGTTCTTGTGGATCTGATTCCTGATCTGGATTTGCAAAAATTTATGGTAAACATAAAATATATACTGAATTATTCAGTAATTGAAACATTTCCAACCGGTATCACTGTCAATTCTTCATCCTGATGCAACATATTTTTCTTATCAAGATCTTTGTGGCAGTTCTGCTTGATGTTACTATATGAAAGCTAAAGGTATTTTTTATCTTCTATTTTTATACTGTAATTAGAAATGGAAAGCAGAACTGTAATTGGTTTGTCACTTCTTTGTTGAATGTTACTACTTCCACCCCACCCCCACCCCTTTTTGGTCACTTCCTGAAAGTCTGTCAGAAGTGAACCCAGGAACTGAAAAGTCACTCGCAAGCTGTTTCAGCTTAAAATAATTATTTTTTGATAGACACTAATTCTGTGCTTTTTCGCCGGCATCTATGTAATTGAAGATACTGAGAATTGAGATTTGAGTCTGAATTAGATTTATTCAGTAGCAAGTCTTCAAGGACATCTACTACTGCACAGCAGAAGTTGCTCAGGTGGGAATCTCAATGAGTATCAATATGTTTATTAAATAAATGTGTAAATTGAGGTTCCTGAAGTTATTGGTGAGAAATGAGTGTTTTTAAGAAATACCCTAGTCCTGCACTTTTTCAGAGATCTGTTTCAGAGCAGGATGGCAACACTACAAAAATAGGATGTAGCTTGAAAGACTATCACTGGTATCACCAAGTGAAGAGTAAAAAGTTATATGAAGATGCAGGTTTGGATTTAGCAAAGCTTCTTGGAACTTATCGATGGCAGACTCCTCCTCGATTTCATTGGAAGATGACTAAGAAAACAGATGCATCAAAAGCTGATGAACAGCCCTTGAGACTGCAAACATTAATTGCTGATGGCTGTCAAGAAGATCCTGAAGAAAGGGTTGCTATGCCAGCAGGAAGGACATTTCGGGTTCCCTTCTGCAGGTCTATCTCTGAACCTGCTCCACAGTGGAGAGACAGAAATCCAAAACCTCTTCTGCAACCGGAAGGTAGTGAGCAGGACAGTTACTTTATTCGTGGTTTCTTCTCTACAATCTCTGGCAGCCTGTCTAAGGTTTTGAACCGGAGAGAAGAACAGGATTTAGCGGTCACAGATGAAATGGAGGACAAACATATGGATTTGGCTGAAGGTATAATTGTTTTTTTAGTTCTGTTTCTGAGCCAGGTTGCTTCCTTTATAGAGATTATGATTTGAAGTATTTTCTTTGGAAAAATTAAATTGTCTTGTCTCTATTGCATTTAATTTTTTTGTTTTGATTACCTGAGGAAACTGATGTTATATTCTCAGATGAATTGCTTAAACAGTTTATTGTCTTTAACACTGTTAGTTTCTGAGTAATTGTTCAGTGTTTCTAGCCATGTTGGCCCATTAGAATAACAGTTATTAAATAAGTGAAATTATATTTCTTAATTGTCAATCAAGTTAGGTAAACTAAAATTAGAATTAATCAATTTAAGATTCTTTTTAATGGGAAGTAATCATTTTAATGAATAGATAAAACATTGCATTATATTATGTAAGAGATACTGGTATTAATATTTCCCAAACGATTGTGTTAGGCCCAATTAACATTCTATTCTTCTTGCTTTGATGATGCACAGAAAAGACTAAACTCTTTCACTCAAAATCAATTAAATTCCTGTCGCAGGATGTCTACCTGGCAGTGTATAAAGGTGCTTATAGTATAGCAGATTAGAGTGAGTTTTCCTATTTTTTCCTAGAATTACTTTTCCTACTTTTAATTTTCTCAGTTTCAAATTCTTTCTATGCATTCCTCTCACTGTTTTCACACAAAGGCAGGAAATGACATCACTGTGTTCATTTAATAGGAAATTATGCTAAGTAAATATTGTGTAGGAAAAAAAGCAACTTTAAATTGTACCCCAGTCAGTGAACTGATTCATTTTACCATCTGATACCTGTAGCTTTGTCACCTGTCAGGTAATTGATGGATGCTAAAAAGTCAAGTAAAAGAAGATTTAAAGTTTTCGATGGGGAGAGATTTAGATTACTTAGTATCCTACTATCACACTCTGGGTTTCTAAGAAAATTATTATCACAAGAAGAAAGATTCTCTTTTCAATTTAATTACCCATTCAGATTCTCAATACACAATATAATTTTATAGAAGTTATTGATTCAGCTATAACATACTGTATGTTTTTTTAACCTTTCCCTTAAAAAACTTGTCTAAATTTTTCTGATTATTGCAGTAAATGTCTGTAAACATCTGGAAATCATTGAGCCTATGGCTGGTTTGGCTGGTTTGATCTTCTACAATCAAAACCTCTTATTATGAGCGAGCTATGCTGACGTGGGCATTTAAAACCTCTTAATCACAGTCTAGTATGCTTTTGTATTGGGTAACTCTGCAATTACTTGACACAAAACAATAACCATCAAAACTAGACACTTAAGATGAATTTGAAAATCTGTATGAAAGTGTGGCAAAACAGAAGATTCTCTCACTGTAAATATTGTTAGAAATAATTTTCTGAATAGCAGTGGTACAAAAAATGGTATACTTAGTTACAATAATTGGACTACAATGTAGACCACAATAATACAAAATTAAGATTTATCAATTAACTGAGAGGGGAAAATAGATCACAAGTGTGGGGTTTTCTTTACTTTTATTTCTCTTTAATTTCTTTTGAATCCCTTTGAATGTTATTCAACATAATAGAGGGGAGAAAGATGCAATGGTTAATCTACCAGGTTAGAAACTGTACAGGAAACTATGAGTTCTGGTTCCACATTAGGTATGAAAGCTGCAAAGTGACCTTGGGCTGGTCACTCTCTTTCAGCCCTAGAAAGAAAGCAGTGGCAAACCATTGCAGTGCATTTCTCCACTGCTGGTTCCTTTATTTTTGATAGTTGGTCCCAAAAGGCTTGGGACCTTTCAGGCTGTTGTTGGAACTATTCATGCTGTTCTCTTTCTTGGCTCCTTTGGGAAGGTCAGTGATTGCTGGAAAAGTTTCAATATGCAGGTATTTTGCTGGGGCTTTTTCATGCTGTGATGTGACTGCCAGATAATGTTAACTCCACTTCAGCTGAATTCAGCTTCAAGGAAGAAAAGAGCATCTATTAGTATTTGAAATAGGAAGCACAATTGGGCATCATTAAAGCAAACATTGCATGGAGAGCTAGCTCCTCAAAATAGCCAGTCCACTTCCTTATATTGAACAAGTTGGAAAGAAGCCAAGACAGAGCTGATAAATGTCCTTCAACATCACTGAGACAGTTTTTATTGAGACAGAACTCAACATCTAATTATTTGGGCTTAAAATCTAACCTACCTGTTTGCTGTGCTCAGCTAAGCATCTTTCCAAGGTGTGTGTGTTTGTGTGTGTGTATGTATGTGAAAGAGAGAGATACAAACACTTCATGGCTGGAAATTTACTGTTAATCAGTTTGGTGATATAATTACAGCATTTAAAAAAGTAAACGTGAAAACTGTTAAAATATAATTAAAACTGATTTTAACAGTTTACAGTCGTTTAGAGATGAGGTGTGGTTATGTATGAGCCATGCTGAGAATGACTAAGGATGATATCCTTTTAAAAATATTTACAATTTAGCTCTTATAGTTTCTAACCAGTTTAAGATGCTTTGTCCAATTGTTCTAATTGTTTCCCAAATCCATTTTAAGTTGAAATAATGATTAGCTTAGTGAGAATTCAGGTGTGTGGGGTGCTAGTATTAATAATAGCCTAAAGTACCTACTGCTCTTATAGAAAAGAATAGAAATGAAATAATTGGCAATTGTTGAAACTTAAAATACTTTGAAGTACATTGAGAAATCACATAATCAACCCATCTCTTTGTTAGAGTTATATTTCTGTTTTGGGAGGAAAAATAAAGTTGTTCTTTTCCACTTAGGATAGGGTTTTAAGCATGTTTTAATCAAAATGGAATGCTAGCCAAATTGGGCTGATCTTTGATTGATTTATTTTTTTAAAAAAATTGATTTTGGAGGCTCTACTTCTCTATAAAGTAATTATGTTCTTATTTGTTTTATTTTATGCCATTATTTCACCTGAAGGAATACTATATACAGAAAGATACAAGCTCTATAGGGACATTTATTAACTGAAGCTGTTTAGTAATGAGCTCATTCTGTGTTTTGAACCACACAGATGAAAGCATTAACAGCTGGATGAATCCATTGTAGGTCCTCATTAAAACCAAGATTAGTATGGTAGATTCTCATTTATCTGTGTAAAACAGACTGTCTGGGCCTGAATTGTTCATATCATGGGTGGCTCTGAAGCGCCATTCCTCATGTAATTTTCAGGATCTAATTTTCTTTGACCGCATGAAAAAGAAGAAAAGAAGAAGAAAAGCTTGGATTTTATAATACAATACAGTACAATCAGTCAGACAGTGTTATTTTTCTACACAGGTTAGATTGATTTTTCTTTTACTTTTCATCTTAATATAACATAATTTACATATGCATCTTAAAATTTATATTAACTTTTATCTATTCTTTATTCTATTATCAATCCACCTGTACCAATCATCCCACACCGTATAATATTCTGAGTCTTCTTTCTCATTTAATTCTAATGTTAATTTGTTCATTTTGGCACATTCTAGAACCTTCTGAATAATATGTTCCTCTGGTGGTGTGTCCTTTCCTTTCCAATATTGGGTGTATGCTATTCTTGCTGCAGTGAGTATATGTATGATTAGATATCCCCCCCCCCAAATATTTCATCTTTAGTATTCCCAGGAGGAATGTTTCAGGTATCAGTTTGATTTTTTCATTGGTTGATTCTTGTAGCCATTTTTGAATTTTTCTCCAATACCTCATCACTTCGGGACAGGACCACCACATGTGAAAGAAGGTACCTTGGTGACATCCACATTTCCAACATTTGGGGCTTACATTTGGATAGATTTTTGCTAATCTTTTGCTATTATAATAAATTTCAATTAAAAAAAAGAGAAAAGCTTGGATTTTTTTTGTAAGTGCGGTAGGAACAGATATGGGGTATAGTGGATTATTGATCAACAGATTTAGCCTCAATTCAGATTTTTTTTGTGATCATGACACCCTTAGTTATTTCATGTCGGATGTTGGAGAGAGTTCCTTTCTCTTGGGTCAGTTCCAGTCTCTGGTAATCGGGGAGGAAAGATCTCAGCCTCTACTGAGTAGGGTGCCAAATGGATTGGTGCTCTCTCTACTCCTATTCAACCTTTACATGAGGCTGCTGGATAAGCTTATCTGTCACCTTGGGGTGAAGTATCATCAGTGTGCTAATCATACCCAATTATACATCTGTGCTCCTGGCAAATTAAGTGATGCTGTGGAAGTCTTATCCTGGTGTCTGGAGGCTGTGAGAGTTTGGATATGGAGCAATAGACTTCAACTGAACATCGACAGGATTGAATTGCTCTGGATTTGGGTCACTGTCAGTTCTAGGACTATGCTATCAGTGGTGCTGTGTGGAATTTCACTGCCCCAAGTAGACCGATGTGCAACTTGGGGGGTCTTCCAAGGTTCACCTTTCCTGCTCAGAGAGCAGATAGCAATCACAGCTAGGAGACCCTTTGTACAACTTCATATTGAGCACCAGTTATGCCCGTTTCTAGATTGGGGGGGCTCTACTCATGGTCACTCATATCCTAGTCACCTCCCTGTTCAACTGTTGTAATACATTCTACATGGAACTGCCCTTTAAAAGTATTCAGAAACTTCAACTGCAAAATGCGGTAGTATGAATAGTTATGTGTCTTTCTAGTAGGAAGACACATGACTATCTGTTCTGCAAGCTTCATTGGTTACCAGTTTGTTTCCAGGTTCAATTCAAGGTTTTGACCTGGTTCTTCCTGATTACATCTGCCATTCCCATCAGCAGAGAAGGCATGCTATGAATCCTACCAGCTAGGGAGCTACATTTGGTGGGCTCTAGGTGGCAGGCCTTCTCTGCTGTGGCACCTGCCTTATGAAAATACCCTCTCCCGAAATGGGACTGGCTTCATCACTTTTGACCTTCCGAAGGTCCCTCAAAACCCAGTTGTGTCATCAGGCTTGGGGATGCTTACATGGTAGGGCTGACAATAGTGACAAATACTATAGGTAGTCCTCGATTTATATCTATAATTGAACCCATAATTACATTTGTAAGCCATTGTGATTTTAAATCACAATGACTGGATTGTAAAGCCACATGACTGGAAGTAACATTTTGACTCTTTTTTTTTTTTGCAACGGTCACTAAGCGAACCTGTTCATTTGAATGGGTGCTTTTGCCAGAAACTGCAAAAAAACTAGAATTACAATCACTTGACTGCGGAACACTATGACTGGTTATAAAACTGACCCACCCAATATACAGTTATGTTACTGGGGGTAGTGGGCAGTACAACCATTTATGAGGACCGGAGGTGTTTTACGGGCTGTAAAACAGCTGTGACTTCAAGCTGACGTAAAATGACTGTCCTTGAGCAAGGACTATCTATATTGATCTTTCAAAACCAAGAGATTCCTAAAACTGGGGGCTCCTGCCTCTCTTGTCTGATTGTTTCCTAGCAGCATGTCTTTTTCCCCTTTCCCCAAGGTAATTCCCATATTCCACTACAAAACTCAGCATGACAGTACAGGCAAATGGCCATTTGTCTTCTGAGTTCAGGATTTGCAAGAATGAGAGATGTTTGTTGCTAAGTTGAGTTTGGAAGTCTTTGCAGGCAGCAGAACCTCTTTGGCATGCTCTAGATTCTGCATAAGGTCAGAATTGATACCGCATGGGGCATTCATAGGATTAAAAAAAGATTGTGGAAGGGTATGGTGAATGTAGACACTAGTTTTGTAATATAACCTTTACAAACAAAACACATAACTAGGTTTAGAATATTACAACAGTTTAGTCCATGTATTTAGAGTGGAGAGAGAATGCCCAGTCAGATCCAGTAAATTTCGTTTATTTCAGTTTCTAAAGGTAGCAAGCACAGTTCTGCTTGGAGGGAGTTCTGATATTGGAAGCGACTCTTAAAATGGTTGCTCAGTTAGGTCCGTATGCTAAGGCGGGGCAATCTTTAATCACTGGTTAAAATTTGCATTTTGTTTAATGAGCCTGCCTCCACTAATAATCTTGACCTGATCTAGAGAAGGGCCCTGCAGCATAAACTGCTGACTTATGATCTGGAGAGTTTTTGCTCTGAATGGGCTATGATTGAGCTTGACTGCTGCTGAAACACCAAGTTCTGCACAATGAATTGCAATATAAATTTAATCTGACAACTAATGCTGTTAGGTCCTGGAGGATGAATCTGAATATTTTTCTACCTGAGAACTGCCTAACCACCCCAGAATATTCTCTCAAGCTATATGTAATGTTTTTCTTCTTCTAAATTCTGAAACCAGGTTTAATAAAAGCCCCATATGTGGAATATAACTTGTTTTACTGGATATTTTTATAGGGCAATGTATCCTGTTTTACCGTAGATTTTTATATGGATCTGTGCAATGAATTTGTCATGTCCCTTTTAATAAACTTTCCTTTTCCCCATGAAATCATTAATATCTCTCCCTCCCTCCTTCCCTCTCTCCAGATAACAACATTTATGTGTTTTCTAGATCTTGCCTGTGATTAATCCATATTTCTATTAATTCATTCCCAAATGCTGATCTGCATTGCAGTCTGAAAACAAAATATCTGCTACTTATTGAAACTCCAGCTTCCTCAAATGTGGTTAATACTGTTTAGTAGCCCTCATACACTTCCGCATATCATTACACTTTTTAGATATTTAGATCAGTGGTGGGATTCAAAATTTTTTTACTACCGGCTTGGTGGGCGTGGCATGGCTTGGTAGGCATGGCAGGGGAAGGATACTGTAAAATCTCCATTCCCACCCCACTCCAGGGGAAGGTTACTGCAAACTCCCCATTTCCTCCCAATCAGCTGGGACTTGGGAGGCAGAGAATAGATGTGGGGCAGGGCCAGTCAGAGGTGGTATTTACTGGTTCTCTGAACTACTCAAAATTTCTGCTACCAGTTCTCCAGAACTGGTCAGAACCTGCTGAATACTACCTCTGGTTTAGATGCCCTGATTTGATCTAGTAGATATTTTGGGGGAGGATCGTGATACACTGTTGGGATTGCAATGCAAATTATAAATAGTTGCAGCAATTAGAGATTTAATCCAGTAGATTAATTATAAACAACTCCCAAGTTTTTCACATTGTTTGCCTTCCTGGCTGAGATTTTTGGGAACTGTAATCCAATACCATTGGAAAGCTCTAAATTCCTTTCTTGCTGTTTAACTGCCCCAACATGGATATTTTCATGATGTCGCCAGAGCCAAGCCCCATTCAAAGGACACTTCAGATGATTAGCATGTAATTGAACAAGTAAATCTGGTAATGATAGAAGCATATCTATCTGTGAGAGTTCCTTTGTGAAGTTGCAGATTTGACAGCTACCTGCTACGTGCAGGGTTTGGTTTTTGCATGGAGGCTCTATGCTCTAAACTTGCTTATAATTTTGAAACCTTTGAAAGTGTATATCTTGTAATATTGAGGATAGATAGATCTTTAACACTTAGATAAAGCATACATCTTTTTTTGCACCTTGTTCTTTACTTTTATCAAACAGTTAACTTTCTTGATAATTGGTCATTGTTCCTGAGAATCTTGAATGGTAGTTCATCCAATTTTGGATTTTATTATTGCAACCTGACATGAAGACACTATTTGATAAATGAGAGTTTGATTGAGTTGAGCCAAACTTAGTTTCAACTAATCCTTCCAAATGAAATCTTCTCATGCTATTTTGTCATAAAAATATAAGCTTGAACAGTTCAGCCTGTGAAGCCTTCTCGGAAGCTAACTTACACTGACAGAGATATGGCATATTTCCAGCAGGGTCACCTTATGGAAATGAATCTCCTGTAAAAAGAAGATCCATTGTTCTCAAAGCTATTGGAATCTCTTACTTTTCACAAAAGGGTTTAACAGGGGTTGGCCTTTCCACATCATAAACATATGGAGCCGTGGGGCAGCAGGGTGGATAAAGGCTAGATATTCTTTGGGAATATTTTGTTGCCATCTAGTGGAGATGAATATCCTTGTTCCTTACAGAGAGTTGCAGTATTTCATGTCTCAGTCTCTGAAATAGAGTGAAAGTGGCAAGGGCTCAAAATACATCAACTATATATGTAGTGATAAATCAGTTATTAATTTTTTTATCAATGGAGGCAGAAGGGAACTGATATAGTCAAGATATTGTTTAGCCTATAAGAGGCTGAGTTTTGTTACCATTAATCTTGTGTAAAAGCTTGTATATTACTTTTTGATACATTATATTAGGAAGTATTGAAGATAAATGCTTTGGGTGACAAAGAATATTGCTGTATATGATGATATTTATTACCATTGTTTATTATCATTTATCTCATTTTGTGAAGGAAAAATTGTGAGCTGTAATAAATATTTTTTAAAAAATATATCCAGATTATGCATTGTAGAACGACATGACATTCTAATATCACAATAGGCATAAAATACAATTTGTAAAATCTTAATTTATTTTAAGTCAAAATTTTGAGAATATGTGATTAATTTCAGAAAGAAGAAAAACTTATAGAGCGCTCTCTCTCTCTCTTCCCTCCCACTCCCATTTAATTTCTTAAAAATCACACAAGAAAATATTTGTTTGGTTTTTAATTTCTGTTTGCTTCTGAAGGCAACAGCTGACACAGAGACTGACAAGTAGCTTTTTAAAGCAATACCCTCTATTTATTTGACAGAGGACCTATACCTTATTTCAACAAGTAATAGAGCAGTTATCCGGGGAAATAATTCATTATAAAGCACTGTGGAGTCATCTATAAATCTAAGTGCTATTATTTGGGGGGGGGGGTACCCTCACTAGGATGTGATATTATATGGTGCCTATAACTAGCTGCTGAAAATAAAAGCATTTTGGAAACACCACAGCAAAACAAGTTCTATCTTCCATTGTCGAATGTTCGTCATGGGCTTCTTGTTGCTGCTGGTTTCCAAGGCTACCAGAGTAGCAAATACAGAACAAGCTTTGATATTCAATCCTAAATTAGACATTTATTAGACTTGTGTTTTCCCATGCTTAAGAATATATTAGAGATCCACAAATTCTTAAACAATTCCCCTCTCCCTCCCAATCAAGTTTTTAGGTCTTGGAGAGTCTCAGAACTGTGTGATTGAGGTTATCTACCCTTAACTGAGATTTGGAGATGGAAGGAGAATTTGTCTCAAATGTCACAAATTGCTTTTGTGGTATAAGAAAGTGGCCCTATGGCCCTTGAATTGAAGCTCACAGTTTTTCAATGAAAAACATAAAAGAAAATAAATTTCTTTTCGCCTACACTATTTATGTCAAATTTGCAGGGGTTCATATTTTTCATTATTGAAAATGTGTACCTTCCATTATTACAGTGTACGCACTCTTGCATTTTAATACTACAAGTTTGTTTGGTTCATTGACACATAAAAATGATTATAGGTAGTCACTGCGCTACATGCCTGAGCCCTCTAGTTTAAAGCAGTTTCAGGAAGAATGATATAATTAAAGCTGCTACCGACGTCTAGGGAATAAACTCCATCCCATGGAAGGTCTTATTTAAAATATGGAAATGAAGATCAATAAAACATTATTTCTTCAGCCAAAAATTCATTCAGAGAAGTTTATAGTCAACATAAATAAAAATTACAATCTTTATATGTAGGAATAAACAAAAGAATGATGAAAGATAACAATAAGGTAAGCAACATTATTTCAATGATAAAAATAACGAGCCTGTGAATAAGAAGTTTAAGGGCTTCCAGGCAAGTATAACAAGTGTTTTTAAAACTTGCCTTTACGATAGAGACAGTCTCGGTGTGATCATAGAGATGGAATAGGATGAAAAATGATAGGATATCAAGAGCCATAAACAATGAGAATGTTAAAAAAGATAGAACTTTGAAAGTGATGAAAAACCAGTGAAATAATTTAATGCAAGATGAAGTAAATATGCTTCAGTGGAAAATATTGTGACTATTGGAAAGACCAGCAAGGTTTGACTCCTTATGCATTTTCTAAAATTAATGGAGCTCCATTAATGATTTGGGGGGGGGGGGTGTTTGAATTTTTCCTTTCTGCCTTTCCCTCTTACCATGGATTCACCACCTCCTAGTGGTGAAGTTTGATTTACAAGTGATGCTACTACAGTGGTCAAGGTCAGTGAAAATGGGCTTTGCCTTACCTGAAAGCCCTTTCTGATTGTGGTGGGTCCGGCGGTCATGTATGGCTGACCGCCGGACCCACGAGCAATGAGAATGGGCTTTGCCTTACCTGAAAGCCCTTTCTGATTGTGGTGGGTCCGGCGGTCAGCCATACATGACCACCGGACCCACGAGCAATGAGAATGAGAGCGCTTCTGAGTCATATAGAAAACACAGATTGTCCTATATAGATTTATAAATACAGAAATAACAACCATACATTTCCTCCTGTTTTGAATTTCTTTTGCAGTCCATACAAGCCCATCAGGTGGCTATTAGTTGTCTGCTTGATACTTGGTTTTTAAAAATTATAAATGAGTCATTCCATTCAAAAGGACTCGAGGGAAGTGGGAAACAATATGCCATATACCAAGTCTAATAATAAATGCTTAATTAAATAATATAATCTTAATTTTATGCTTTTATTTTTGAGATCTTAGTAATAATTTCAGGTGTGGGTTGCATCAAGTGAGGGTCTTGTGATGGGTCATGTCAGGTGAGGGTCATTGGAAGGTGTAGCGCTGGTTGGGGGCTTTAATGTGTTGGTTGAGGATCAGGACTGTCTCTGGTTGACTGTGTGGTTGATTTCAATTCTCAGGGGTTCATAGGCTGGTTGTAGGTCGATGTGTCTGTTGATAGAATTGAATGTGGAGTGCCAGGCTTGTGCGTGGTGGGTGCTAGTGTGGTTGGTGATTCTTGTATTGCTCCAATATAAGAAAATGCATAAAGAGCCAAAGCCTTGCTGGTTTTCCTTTCCTATAATTGCTCCAAGAAATAATATTAGATCATTTTTTAGATACGAAATGTAAAACATGGTACAGATAGTCCTCAATTTATTACCATAATTCGAACCAAAAGTTATGTGGTTAAGCAAGATGGTTAAGTGAGTCATGCTCGATTGTATGATCTTTTTTGCCCTAGTAGTTAAGTGAATCACTGCAGTTGTTAAACGAATCATGCAGTTATTAAGTGAATCCATAACTCTCCCCATTGACATTGCTTGTTAGAAGCCAGCTGGGAAGATTGTAAATGATCCCAGGGTGCTGCAACCATCCTAAGTATATGCCAGTTGCAAAGCACCTGAATTTTGATCATGTGACTGTAGGGATGCTATGACAAGCTAAGTGTGAAGACTGCTCACAAGTCTCTTTTTTTAATACCATTATAATTTTGAGTAGTCATTAAATGAATGGTTGAAAGTTGAAGGCCACCTGTGCATCAGTTGAGAAGGTCAAAGAACACATGATTCAATTGGTTTAGACCAGGGGTGTCAAACTAGCGGCCCACGGGCCAGATGCATCATGTGCTGGCCATGCCCACCCCCGGTTTAGCCAAGGGGGAAAAAGTCACGATACGTCACGTGATGACAACGTGATGCTGCGAGGTTGAACCCCTGGTTTAGACAAAGTGTTCTCAAACTCTTCAGTTCACTGAGCCCTTCATGAAGTTACAGATTGTTCAGCAACATCCATTTATTATATGAAAATAATTCAATGAATACTACTTTAATTGATAATACTACAAATAATAACAACAGCACTGACCCCTTGGATAGTCCTTGAGGATATTGACCACTTTCGGAAACTCTAGTTTAGACTGATTTAGATGTCATACCAAAATCTAGTTTGATCCTTTGCCTGAGCTTCTACACATAAAGAGTCACAGACATGTCCTTAGAGAAAATATCTGTTATTGTCACAAATATTCTTGGCTTTCTTCCATCAGTTGTTTCTTCCATGATTGTTTCCATTAATCTATTCACTAAAACTAGCTCTTCCATGCATAAATATTTTGCAAATCCCTAATTCATCCAGCATTGTTTTTACAGCACTTTCTCAGTCTCCCATAATTGGGAGTTTTCTTATGCCATACTAAACAGTATTTTAATAGCTCTGTTGGAGAGAGTTCTGCAGATTGTCAGTATACTGTATTATTTAAGTTTATGAATGGGAAAAGTCACTTACAATGGATTCTTTTTAGATTTAGAATTCTGCAACAGTATTCTGAAGACTACCTATACATAATGTATAGGTTTCTTTATAGAGAGAGCATGAGTAATGTCCCCACTTTAGATTATGCCCTACCTGAAAAGTCCTATAAGAATGTTCAAAGTTTTGTTGTTGCTTCAGTATTTTTTAGAAGAGTAAACTGGAGAAGCAGTTTGATGGCTATTGCAAACAATGGACAAGATTGTTTAGAAGAGGTGGTAACCTTTATTAGAGAGTTTGTTGCTGTTGTGGCAATTTCCTGCAGTCGCATGGATTTTGTATCTATGACTTTTCAACTGTCTTTCAGTTCTGTGATTTTATCAACTCAGTCATTAGAATATTTAATAGACATACGGTAGGTGGATACACTCTATCAGGCTCAATAATATAGATCTAGCCAGGATCTACTTCATTAATTGACTGTAATAATAATCAGTGTGCGAAGAGTTTTGAGTTCTTTGTAAAATGCCTACACATTTGTAATTGAAAATTGTCTGCCATGAATTCTGTTGAGCAAATTACTGTCTCAATTTCTTTTCTTAAAATAAAATATGCCTCATTCTTATACTGATGACTCTGATAAAATAGCATATTTTAGATTGTAGGCAATAGTTCAGTTGAGGTTGTATTTTCCCACACTGTATGAGCAAGCCATGGCAATTCCAGGGTTCATGCATTTTTCCTTCCCTGGATATTTAGTGTAGCAGTATCTCCTTTTCAATAAAAAGAAGACCAGAAGAATAGACTAGCCCAGGGGTTCCCAAACTTGGCAGCTTTAAGACTTGTGGACTTCGACTCCCAGAATTCTGGGAGTCAAAGTCCACAAGTCTTAAAGCTGCCAAGTTTGGGAACCCCTGGACTAGCCCGATGTTCACTATGTTTAATTCTTATAGTGGGCATTATGGATTCCGATCATATCTGCACTAAATCAATACTGTCATTGATTTTTAATGGTGGTATAAAGAAATTGCATCACATGCGCAAAATTTGCTAGAGACTTTCTGGTAATCTACCTTTGTACACCTTTATATTGTGAGCTAAATAAAAAGTAACTTTTTTCCAGTTTGGAAATTGCTTTGTGTGCATCTCCTTAGGTTAAATTTCACATACAATCCATAGTTTACAGTAACAGTAACAGAGTTGAAAGGGACCTTTGGAGGTCATCTAGTCCAACCCGCTGCTCACGCAGGAGACCTGCACTAGGGATTTGAACCGCCGAACTGCCGACCTTTCTGATCGACAAGCTCAGTGTCTTAGCCACTGAGCCACCTAGTCAGGCTAGTTCTTGGCATGGATACTATATAGTATTGCTAAAACTGGTTAGATTAACAAATTGTGATAATTTGAGTAGGATTGCATAGGGAGGGGGATTGTTTATTGGCTTGCTTTTACAAATATGGTAAGCAAGTTATACTAAATGAATGCAGTCCCGACTATGCCCCAAGGGTTATAAACATGCACAGATTTGCTCTGCTGAATCTATATTTAGCATCTGAGTGGGTAGCTGACTTGTTCTAATTATGCTATTTTATTTTTTTTTTACAGATGTGAAAGGACCTGCAACTCATAGACTATCTTGTGGTCAGTCCCCTGATTCAGAAACTATAATATGGGAGACAAAGTACTGTATTCTGACCAACAGCCAGCTTGTGTTGCTGAACAAGGAAAAGGAGGTAAGGGAGAGTTTGTTTCTTCTAACTAGTATTGACTCCCAACAACATTTGAATAGATTTCAGTTTGTTTGTTTAAAGTAAGTGTGTGTGTGTGTGTGTGTGTGTGTGTGTGTGTGTGTGTGTGTGTATTATTTTTTTTTTTTTATATTTATATGCCGCCCTTCTCTGGAGATTCAGGGCGGCTTACAATGCGTTAAGCAATAGCCTTCATACATTTGTATATTAATACAAAGTCAGCTTATTGCCCCCACAAACCAGGTCCTCATTTTACCCACCTTAGAAAGGATGGAAGGCTGAGTCAACCTTGAGCCTGGTGAGATTAGAACTTGCAGTAATTGCAGGCAGCTGGATGTTAAATGCTGCCTTAATAGGAGGCATTAGCCTGCTACGCCACTCAGGCTCCTTATATATATATAAAGTACACACACACACACACACACACACACACATATATGTATGTATGTATGTATGTATGTATGTATATAATATATATTTATTTATTAAGTGTTTTTCTATCGAGATACATGGTCTACCCCAACATGTGAGAGAGAGCATTCTGCTTCCTTTTGCCTTTCAGCTCCAATCCAGGAGCCCTCAAGCAGTCGCATTCACGAAAACCATTTTATACCAAATTTATATTTTGCTGATAAAGAAATAAAGGGAGACTAGTATAGATCTATTTCAAGCTTTTTAGCTTTCATCAGCTAGCCCCATGATGGCGAACCTATGGCACGGGTGCCACGGGTGGCACGCGGAGCCATATTGGTGGGCATGTGAGCTTAGCTCCGGCACGCATGCGTGCGCCAGCCAGCTGATTTTTGGGCCTTCTGGGCCCACCAGAAGTCAGGAAACACACTGTTTCCGGCCTCTGGAGGGCCTCGGGGGATGGGAAGGCCGTTTTTGCCCTCCCCAGGCTCCTAGAAAGGCTCTGGCGCTTGGGGAGAGCAAATAATGGGCCTACTGGGCCCACCGGGCCATCATGTGCCAAAACCTGGGGGAGCACCGGGGGGGGCGCATAGAATTATGGATGTGGGCACACATGCGTGTGACCCCACCGCACTCCCCCCACTTTTGGCATGCGATAGCAAAAAGGTTAGCCATCACTGAGCTAGCCATACCCTTGCGCACAGTCACTCATGCCCTTGTCACCTCCCGGTTGGACTACTGTAATGCTCTCTACATGGGGCTCCCGTTGAAGAGGACTCGGAGGCTCCAACTGGTCCAGAATGCGGCCGCGCGGGTGGTTATGGGCACAACCCGATGTGCCCACATGACACCCCTCCTGCGCGAGCTGCACTGGCTCCCAGTGGTCTTCCGGGTGCGATTCAAGGTGTTGGTTACCACCTTTAAAGCGCTCCATGGCATAGGACCCGGGTACCTTCGAGACCGACTTCTGCCACCAATAGCCTCCCACCGGCCAGTTCGCTCACACAGAGAGGGTCTCCTCAGGGTGCCATCGGTCAAGCTATGCCGGCTGGTGACACCCAGGGGGAGGGCCTTCTCTGTGGGAGCCCCAGCCCTGTGGAATGAACTGCCCCCGGAAATGCGTAAGATCTCTGACCTCCGGGTATTTCGCTGTGCCCTTAAGACCCTGTTGTTCCGCCAGGCCGGGTTATCAATGTAATAATTTTAAATCGGGTGTTTTAAATTTTTGGGGTCTTAAGCTGAGCCGAATTATTTAATAATTTTAATAATTTTAATTGATGTTTGTCTTGTGCTTTTAATAGGCTGCACACTGCCCTGAGTCCTTCGGAAGAAGGGCGGTATAGAAATAAAATTATTATTATTATTATTATTATTATTATTATTATTATTATTATTATTATTATTACTCGGATTTGAACTTAGGCTTCCTGCATGTTGGGCAGTTGAATTAACCTTCTGAGCCACAAGTTCTCCTCCCTTCATCAGCTTGGCTCAGAAGGTTAATTCAACTGCCTAACATGCAGGAAGCCTAAGTTCGAATCCGAGTAAGAGTATGGCTAGCTGATGAAAGCTAAAAAGCTTGAAATAGATCTATACTAGTCTCCCTTTATTTCTTTATCAGCAAAATATAAATTTTATTTATTTCTCCCTGCCACCCTACCCCACCCATCCAGTTTGAAGATAGAAATCTCATGATTGCATATGGCTTCTGGTTGCAATTCTAGGTGCTGGTTAAAGTCCTTCATAGGGCAGGGCTGCTTCAGGGACCACTATTTTCCATATCATTTATCCACCTGGTGAAGTCAGTTAGAGTGGGCATATCGCGGGTCCTCTCAAGTGAACAAAATCAACTTCTAGGACCTAGGAACTATACCTTTTCAGGGAGAATTCCTGCCCTCTGGAATAATATCTTCCCGAAGACCTATACATGTAATCCTCGACATATGACCATAATTTATTTCTGTTGCCAAGTGAGACAGTAAATAAGTGAGATAGTAAATTTGTGAGTTTTGTCCCATTTCACGACCTTTATTGCCACAATCGTAAAGTGAATCCCTGCAGTTGTTAAGTTAGTAACATGTTTGTTAAGTGAATCTGGCTTCCCCATTGACTTTGCTTGTCAGAAAGTCACAAAGGATGACTCTGGGACAATGCAACTGTCACAAATACATGCCAATTGCCAAGCATCCGAATTTTGATCATGACACCATGGGGATGCTGCAGTAGTCATAAGTGTGACTGTCACTTTTTTCAATGGAGTGATATCAAACGGTCACTAAATGAATGGATTTAAGACATTCATTGACTAACCTGACTAACATTAAACACCTATCTGATTGAGGGGTCTTTAGTGATCTCTGAGCTTAGTTGTTTTCTTTCAGACGTTTTATTACCCAAACAAGGTAAAATGTTACCTAGTTTGGGTAATAAAACATCTGCAAGAAAACAACCAAACTCAGACAGCACTAAAGAGCCCTCATTTCAACTCTGAGCTACAAATATTCTCCTTTACCTATCTGGTTTTTTAATAAATTGTTTAAAACCTGTTTGTTCTCTCAGGCTTAGTGATAAGATGGTAGTTGAGTCCCGCTCCCTTTCCCCCCTGTTTTGGGATATCATTTTGGTCTTTTTGTTACGGGGCTAGTGATTCTGGTTGGTTTTATTCCCTTTTCTTTGACGAATGGAATGGAATGGAATGGCAGTAGCAATAGCACTTAGACTTATATACCGCTTCATAGAGCTTTACAGCCCTCTCTAAGTGGTTTACAGAGTCAGCGTATTGCCCCCAACAATCTGGGTCCTCATTTTACCAACCTCAGAAGGATGGAAGGCTAAGTCAACCTTGAGCTGAGATTTGAACTGCCAAATTGCTGGCAGCCAGCAGTCAGCAGAAGTAGCCTGCAGTACTGCATTCTAACAACTGCGCCACCGTGGCTGAATGGAATGGAACGGAACGGAACGGAAACAGACCTCAGAAGTCCTCTAGTCCAACCCCCTGCTCAGGCAGGAAGCCCTATACCAGGGGTGTCAAACTCAATTTCAGGCCGCATCAGGGCTGTGGTTGACTTTGGGGGACCCGTGCGGGTGTGGCTGACTGAGTGGGTGTGGCCTGCTTGTCGCCACTTACTGGGCGTGATCGACCGGGTGTGCATGACCAACCAGGTGGGCATGGCCAGCTTGACACCACTCCTCAAGCTGCTGGCATGTTTCCTCTTTGCATTGAGTAGACCGGGTTGAAGCCATGCTGGCCCAATGTTTCCTCTTCGCATTGGGTAGACCAAGCCAAAGCAATGCAGGTAGACTGGACTGAAGCAATGTGGGCTGGCCCCTTACATTTTCCAGGACGGCCCTGCGGGCCGGATCCAACCACATCACAGGCCGGATTCAGCCCACAGGACTTGTGTTTAGCACCCTTGCCCTACACCATTTCAGACAAATGGTTGTCCAATCTCTTCTTAAAAACGTCCAATGTTGGAGCATTCACAACTTCTGGACGCAAGTTGTTCCACTGAATAATTGTTCTTTTTAATTAGAAGCTGCCAAGACATTTGTCTGAAGTGGTATAGGGTTTCCTGCCTGAGTGTGCAGTTGAATTAGAAGCTCTCCGAAGTCCCTTCCATCTCTGTTAGTCTGTTATTCAGAATAACTTATTGTGGAGTTGGGCAGTATCAAAACTGAAAAATTAAATTAAATTGACATTTGTAACCATCATTAAATCTTGTGTTTTAGCAAAGAATCAGTATTCTTTTCCTAACATTTTGAATGAAATTTTGTATTATCATGATATTATAAAACAAAATATTGTGATATTCTTATATTTTAAATCCATCAATGTTGTAGATATTTTTCATGTTTTGAGTCAAATAGTACGGGAACAAAATAAGAGAAAGTTTGGCAATATCTAGGCGGCAGTTAAAAAAAGAATGTAGATATTATTGTCATTCTCTAGTTTATAATTCTTTTTCTTATTAGACAGTAATAGACTTTAGCCTAAAGAGACCTGAACAGTATGCTGCTCATTTGAGCTGCTGAATTGAATGACACAGATTTAACTTCAAAAACATTTTGATGTTCTTAGACAAAAAGAGATTTTTGCCATGCCTTTGTTCTTTTTTAGTAGTCTAGGCAGCTGACTGGAAATGTAGAAAAATGCATTAGTATTTTATTAAAGCTGGAAAGATGTATGTCCTTTACAATTTATGCAATTCTAAAGGACATTTTACTTAGTAAAAATAATATATTTTATCAAAGGCAATTCCAAGTTGTTTCAAATAGAAGCTTAACGGTTGTAGGTTTGGCTCACCGACCATTGATGTGAAAGGACTATCAAAGTTTACTGGGTATACGATCAAGACATAGGTAACATGCAGTTAATTTTGCCCCAAAGCAGGGCCATAATCTTATCTGGGTACCATTTTGGGTAACTGGTATTGTGCTTGAGGCAAGAACCATAAGCCAGAGAAGTAATATGGACAGCTCTTGATGGAGCAGCTAGTGGGATGAAGAATGAATTCAGGAGTCAGCATAGTAGGATATTTTTCTTTGGGAAACAAGTTACTGAGACTGAAGTAAAGAGCTAAACATGGAAACAGCAGCTGCAATGGACTCCTATAGCATCTGTGTAAGATTTCCACAATCATTGAATACCATTTATTCTACACATGCTTTCTTACCTCTGCTGTTGCACTTCTTGGCAGGCTAGGCTTAAAATACTTGAACAAGCATCTAAGAATCTAGGAACTTTGATAAATAATTTATGGTAGAAAAGCTGAGAACCCACGAATATCTTCCAAGTCCCCATCCCTGATGAATTATACTCTAGAACAGGGGTGTCAAACTCAAGACCCACGGCCCAGATCCAGCCTGCAATCTGGTTGGATCTGGCCTGTGGGGCCATCTTGGAAAATGTAAGGGGCCGGCCTGCGTTGTTTTGGCCCAGTCTACTCGCATTGCTTTGGCCCGGTCTACTCAGTGTGAAGAGGAAACATCGGGCCAGCGTGGCTTCAGTCCAGTCTACCCAATGCAAAGAGGAAACATGCCAGCAGTTTGGGGAATGCCGTCAAGCTGGCCCCGCCCACCTGGTTGGTCACACCCACCCAGTCAGCCATATCCAGTGAGTGGTGTCAAGCTGGCCATACCCATCCAGTCGACCATGCCCAGCCCAACCCCCTGAGGTCAACCACAGCCCTGATGCGGCCCTCAATGAAATTGAGTTTGACATCCCTGCTCTAGAATATGGAAGAAACTGGCTAAAGATCATTTGGATCCTCTATTGTGGGGGTGAAATGCTCCCGGTTCGGACCGGATCACTGGATCCGGTAGCGATGGCGGCAGGTGGTTCAGAGAACCGGTAGCAAAAATCCCTGTGCCCCCCCCCCCATGCCCAGCTGAGCCGCACGATCATCAGAGGCTTTTTTTTTACTTTTAAAAGCATTTTTTCTACCACTTCCTCCGCCAAAAAAATGCTTTTAAAAGTAAAAAAAAAGCCTCGGATGATCGCGCAGCTCAGCTGGGATCTCAGAGGCTTTTCAAAGCATTTTTTTCTGCAAGAGGTGGTTAAAAAAATGCTTTGAAAAGGCTCTGACAATTCCAGCTGTGTTCCTGATCGGCAGAGACTTTTCAAAGCATTTTTTTGCATTTGCAGAAAAAATGCTTTGAAAAGTTAAAAAAAAAAAGTTGGCCACGCCCACCAAGTCACATTACCCCACCACCACCAAGCCATGCCCACAGAACCGGTAATAACAAATTTTACATTTCACCCCTGCTCTATTGATAAACTTTGAGAAATCCTGAAGTTTCTGGGAGGTGACAGAAAGTTGGACAAGAGCAAATATGGTCCCTGACTTAAGAAAGAAAGAAAGACAGAAAGAAGGAAGGAAGGAAGGAAGGAAGGAAGGAAGGAAGGAAGGAAGGAAGGAAGGAAGGAAAGACAGACAGACCAAATAATTATTAAGCATTAGTGAGCATCAATACCCAGAAAGACATTGAAGCAAACAATAAAACTATCTATTTGTAAAAGAAGCTTGAAGACAATGCTATGATTGCTAAGCATCAGCATGACTTTGTCAAAAATAGGTCAGACGAGACAAGCCTTGTCTCCTTCGACAAAGTAACTATTTTATTGAATAAGGAGAATGCTATTCAGCAAAGTGTCTGCCAAGTTCCACATAAATTGTCATTGACAAGCTGTTAAAATGCGGGTTGGCTGGCACTTCAGTAAGGCAGTTCCATAACTGGCTGGGTAGCCACATTCAGAGTGTCAACATTAATAGCTCTAGGTTGAGTTGGAGAGCAGTGATCAGCATGTCCCTTGGGGGTCTTTCTTGGGGCTAAAATTAACATTTTTATTAATGACCTGGATAATGGTATTGATTGGTTGGTTATCAGATTTGCAGATTAAAAAGATTGGGAGGACTGGACAATACATAAGATAACAGAGCGAGATAGCAATGCAATCTGAACAAAGTTCAGGGGGAGGAAAGCTCCCAATCTCTTGAGTTTCCTCAAAGGGATGAAAAACTGGCTGTGTAGCCTTGCATAGGGGATACAGGGGCCTACACAGCCACATGGGGCTGGTTGGTCCCATGAGAACTCCCCCCCCCCACACACACACCTGCATTAACAACTTTTAGTCTCTCCCCATCTTGGAACTCTTCATTTTTGTAGTTTTAGAATGTTGTTTTACATCAAACAAATTAATCCTAAACTATTCAGTTTTTAATGTTGTATTATATTGATTAAATTGTATACTGCCCAGAGCCTCTTTGTGAAGGAGATGGGCAGTTAAGAAGTTTGATATAAAAATAAATAAACAAACAAGTTGGAAGACTGGACTAAGGGGAGCAAGATGTCCTTCAACATAGAATAATACAAGGTGTTACACTTAGAATGGAAATATCTAGGGCACACAATAAGATGGGGATTCATGGATTGGAAGAACCCATCAGATTACAAACTGAATACTACTTACTTTTACTACTACTAATAATAATGTCATGACATCCTAACATCAGGAAGCCAGAACCAGGAACTGTTGGGAACCGGGCCATGCAAACAGTGGGCAAGCACACAAAGCTTCCTTTGCACATGTGCAGGATCTAGGTTGCTCATGGGAAACTATTCCCCTCCCACCACTGCCAACACCACTGCCAGTCAGTGGAGCCCGAAAAGTCAGGGACCACCGCTCTGGGTAGGAGGCCCAGATAGCCTCCATTTTTGTTTTGGCAATGAACAGGTTTATTTCTGGTTGTTTTTGTCTATTGCATGAGAACTAACTTCTAAGGTTCTTGGCAGGAGCCAAGATTCAAAAGAAGTATCAATTTAAGAGTCATAATGCACTTTCAAGCAAAGTCAGGCAATCACCAGAAGTCAGCATTTACTCAAAGGCTGTACTGATAGTTCTCATTTAGTACCTGTCTCATTTATTGACCGTTTGCAGTTAGTAACTTTACAACCAGTTCTCACATTTGTGATCCTTCCAAGTATGTAAAGCAAAGGAAAGCTGAAGTGACAACATAAGAATGGTTGTGGTTTTACTTAATAACTACTTTGCTTAATGACCGAGCCGCTGGTCCCAATTATGGTCACTAAGTGAGGATTACTTTTATATATATTCTTTTATATTTTTATGCTTCTTTTTAAAAATTATAGCCAACCTCTGCTCTATTGACCATAACAAATACAGTTCAATAGATTGATTGTAAAGTTTTCTGGTAACACTTCAACTGAACCTTCATGCAGTTGCTTTTAGACAAAAGTAAGAGAGGTGTGAAGCATTTCAAGGGAGAAAGATGATTTAGAGTATATGTTGGTGTTCATGTAGCATCCATCGGTAGCTCTTTAAACCAGACAATCTTTTTGACACTCATAATTTGGCATTATTAGTGTTTGCCATGGGTAGTGTAGCACTGAAAGTCTTCAAATTTTTAGCTGTTATACATATTTTTGGGAAAGCTGATTTGAATGTTCCTGGCATCTGAATAGCTCCTTAGAGGACAAATTGAATATAGCCTACCACTTTTGAATCAGAAAATTGAGAACAGTAGAGATCTGCTTGCTTCCCAACTGCTTTTCTTGCCAACCATGCTTCATTCCAGGAAATTACTTCTCACATGGTTTTTTTAATACAAAGTGTGAATCAGAATGCCAGCATTACTCTCTTCCCAGATAAAGATTTGCAGTCTCTCTGTGGTCTAAATCAGAATTAGGCAAATGGATTGGTGCAAAAGGATTTCCCTCCCTTGTGTCCTCACCACAGAGAAATTTTGGAAGACACACAGGAGGGGTCAAGAGAGACTCTGTTTTACTGGTATTACACAGGTGGCATTGGATATTCTACAGAATCTGAAGCCAAGGCGCCAAATTGCTCAGTCGGTCCAGTTACGTCCACCACCAAACTGCTATTTTGGGAGGGAAATCCTTTTGCGCAAGTGCAAATCCGCTTGCCTAATTCTGATTTAGACCATATAGGGTCTGCAAATCTTTATCTGGGAAGAGAGTAGCGCTGGCATTCTGATTCACACCTTGTATAAAAAAAATAACTCTTATGTTGTAATCAATTATAACAAGTCTGACTAGAGCTTGAAATGTTTTAAAGTTACTAGAGAAATATTGGCAAGTGGTGAGACAATTATTTATCAGTTGTAAGCTAGTTCCAGTTGATAGTTTCCCACTTAATTATTTAGAAGTTGATGCATTTTTGCAGAAATGGTTTGGAAAAAGGTTTACACTGCTCGAATGTCTTGCTGGATTTTCCATTCTTTTGATGGGAGAAATAAACAAACTGCAAATTAATAATTAACCTTCATAAATACTATGAAATTACACATACCTGTCACTTTGAATATATACTGAGAACAAGCATATCTAAAATCGTAAGTTAAAATGCCGACTCTGTCAAAATTGTGTCCAATTGAAAACAGATATCTTAGCTAAAAGTCCAAAATGAAGGAAATAATTGAAGTTCTTAAGTAAAATTTTTACACAAGGCTGTCATAACCTCCTCATCAGCAACTCTTGGACATCTTGTACTAGAGATATCCTAGTGTTTCATGGAGCAATATTGTAATTTTAGGCTGCTAGTTCTGGATCATGACTTTGAAAATCCTTATTTAAACTCATTTTACAAAAGCTCATCCTATTATAATTCAGTTTCTGTGCTTAAAAATTTGCTGTTTTTTTCAGTATATTATATATGCAACTCATTTGACAGCTCAACTGCCCGAAGGATGAAAATCAGATATCATGCTTTCTGTACTTCACAGTTGAAGAAATAAACTTGAACCACATTTCATATATCAGAAGGCAGTCATAGAAGCTAGACAAAAAAATGAATTTAGAGTTCAGTGTCTAAAATTTCTCATATGAAGATACCAACAGAAACTCACTGTAAGCCACAATCTTGATAGTGGTTGAGCATGCATGAGTATTGCTTTCATCTCAACCACAATCATTATCCCCACTGATTATATCACTGTACATTTTTTTGAAAGGAGAAAATACAGTTGAAAGAACATATAATTTAGAAAAGGGACTCCCAGATGTTATGCACAGCATGTCCAAGGCCATAGGTACCCTTCTAGTCATACAGAGTTAAATCTTGGCTCAGATATCTATGAAGTATCTGTAACGTGCATTAGGGTAATAGCAAAGACTTTTGAACCAGAAAAAATAAGTTGTTCTTCCAATTATTTATATCGAAAGCTGAAAATTGTATCATTCCTGTATTCTTTTCATATACAGGTAGCAGTCGAAGGAGGACAAGAGCAGCCAGCAGAGCCCACCAAAGGGCGTTGCCTGCGACGTACTGTGAGTGTTCCTTCAGAGGGTCAGTTTCCTGACTATCCACCAGAGGGAGCTACTAAGCTTGGTAATTATATAAGAAAACTTCGTGTTCTAAGCTAACATTTCACATTCAAGAAACCACATCCTGCTGTACTCTAAAAATCTTGTCTGAACTAAAAGCCTTTTAGGAATGTTCCAGGAAAGGCTATATAGCAGCGTCATTCTGAATTGATACTGAACTGTTCATTTGCTTTGTGGATTTACCTGAATTAGTAAAGTTCCTGTTACATTTCAAGAAGGAAGCTTTTAGACTACTAAGACTACTTTTGAAGTTTACAGCCTCGGGTTTATAGCCATTTAATCTTGGCCTTTGGGAATAAGCACAGAATCTTTTTATGGTAGTTTTAAATGTCTCCTGCTATTTGTTGGAGTTGCTTAGTTAAGGCTTTAATTTTCTTACAGTGTCGGGGCTCTTAGTTTCTGCAAGGACTAAACTGTCATACAGTATATAAATGTGTAATTTTTAGTATTTGGTATCCCTACTCTGTTTATAGCAGCAGTTCATATAACTGTTGTTTAAATAAGCACCTGGTAAATAAGTGATTATGCTCAGGGGAAAATACTGCAAAATGTAAAGGGAAAAGGGACAGTAAAAATTAAGAAGCCCTGGATTGTAAGAGTGGATTTCCCTCCCAGCATCTTGGTGTCACAGTGCATAAAAAATAGTGCCCTTGGCATTTTGATGGACAGCTGATAGGATAGAAAAAATCATAAATGGTTTTTTTTTCATTAATTCACAAATCTGACATCTTTATTAGGTATATATGGAAAAGGAAAAAAAATTACAGCAATTCAAATGGTTTCCCCTGCTATAATTGCTTAATAGATAAAAACAGAGAAAAATTGGGGGGCATATTCCTCGTCTTCCTCCTCCTCTTTCTTTGCCTAATTTGCCTCGAGTCCTAGTGGACAACCATTTAGATATGAGCTAGCAGTGTACAGCAGCTGCCAAAAAAGCCAACACAGTTCTAGGCTGCATAAACAGAGGGACAGAATCAAGATCACGTGAAGTGTTAATACCACTTTATAATGCCTTGGTAAGGCCATACTTGGAATACTGCATCCAATTTTGGTCACCACGATGTAAAAAAGATGTTGAGACTCTAGAAAGAGTGCAGAGAAGAGCAACAAAGATGATTAGGGGACTCGAGGATAAAACATACAAAGAACGGTTGCTGGAACTGGATATGTCTAGTCTTATGAAAAGAAGGACCAGGGGTGACACGATAGCAGTGTTCCAATATCTCATGGGTTGCCACAAAGTGGGAGTCAAACTATCCTCCAAAGCACCTGAGGGTAAACCAAGAAGCAATGGGTGGAAACTAATCAAGGAGAGAAGCAACTAAGGAGAAATTCCCTGACAGTTAGAACAATTAATCAGTGGAACAACTTGCCTCCAGAAGTTATAAATGTTCCAACACTGGAAATTTTTAAGAAGAGATTAGATAACCATTTATCTGAAGTGGTGTAGGGATTTCTGCCTAAGCAGGGGGTTGGACTAGAAGGCCTCTAAGGTCCCTTCCAACTCTGTTATTCTATTCTATTCTAATTTATGCTGAATTGCATGGGGAAGAATCCTTAATGATAGTTACAAGCATGAGCATTCAACGCATTTAAACAATATATTAAAGTAGGACTGGTTGGTTCTATCCAAGAATGTTTTTCTGAGCAGTCAAGCCCCTTTTTAACAAACTAGTAAGATACACTACATAAAGGTTTCCAAATTGCAAAGAGCACTGATTTCAGCACTTTCCCTACAGCAGTTTTACAGTGCTGTTATAACAAAAAAAAAATCCCATGTAAACTGAGACTGTGTCCCTTTGGACAAAGGTCTGTTGAAACTACAACTCATGTCTTGCTATACTGTATCTTCTACAACAGGGGTGTTGAATTCACAGCCTGCGGGCCAGATGCACATCATGTGCTGGCCGCCCCACCTCCACTTTAGTGTCAGGTAGGTTTCACTTACCTTTGCTATGTATTCACTGGCGCGCCACTTCTGTGCATGCACAGATCGTATTTTATGATGTCCAGGCAGGTGGGTGGAGCCTCCCACTGGTGCTGCTACTGGTTTGCCCAAACCGGGGTGAACTGGTAGCAACCCACCACTGGTCACGTGACAACGACATGAGTTTGACACCCCTGTTCTACAAGGATTCAAGGACCCACCTTATAATGTTTTACCTGGTAAACCACTAGGAAATTCTAATCTTTTTTATGTACAGTTATTATTATCAGATCAGTATTGATTCAGTTTCCTTGGTTCCATAGCCTGTAAAATTTGGCAAACTTGTTCATTTATGAGCCCACCACCAGTTGTAATATTTTATCTTGTTTCAATTTTACTTTTTTATTTATGTATTTCTGTTTTAAATTCTGGTCAGTGAGCATAAGAAAAATTCTATTCTACTAGTGTGAGTTTGAAATAACTTGAATCCTGGAAATTTATGATAAAAGTCATGAGAAAAAATAACTGTCCCTTGTGTTACCATTTCTTTGTATCCAAAACTTTAGTTCACATCCTTCAAAGTTACGAAGGAAAGTTCACTTCACACACGTTCTCTGTATATCTTGTGATATTAAATTTGATGTCACAGACTGCCTGAAAAATAAGCCAGACAATATCAAGATATAAATGCCCCGGTGTCCCTGCTATGTCAGATTTAGCCTTTAGCAGCAGGTCACCTAGATAAGACCTCTAATTAATTTCTTGGAACTTATTAGATGCAGATATACAAATATTCCCTCTTGCACATTACACTACTTGTTTATCCGGGGATAATGCTGCATTGCCTCATTTGCCCTGCTTTGTTGGGATGGTATCATTGAATGACGTTGAAAGGGCACTCTGATCTCTTGATGGCCAGTGTGCTGCTGAAGGGAAGAATGCATAAAGGGGAACTATCAGTGAGCGGAAGGCTACTTGTATCTTAGCCGTTAGCATTTTAGAGTAATCAGAGGAGTATTTGTGAAATGTTTACCATGCAGTATAGTTTTCTCACTTCTGTTTATTGTCAGGAAGGCATTGTAGGCAGTGTTATAAGAAAGAAATGAGATCTTGATTTTTAAAGGAAAACAAAAGTTACAAAATGCATAGAAATCAGTTGAAATGTATTACTACATTGACATTCAAGAACAACCTGACAGTCTTGAAATGAAGAGAAAATCAATGCATCAAGTGCAAGACATAATAAGCAGTAGCAACAGTAAGGTGGAAAGGGCAGAATAAGTACCCAGGAAAAAAATCATGAAGGAAGGGCAAAATAATGCCTCTGAATCGCACTGTTTTCCTATTAGTTTCCCATTAACTCATTAGTTTTGGTTAGTTTAGGATTAGTTGTTTGGGTGAATGTCATAATTTGAAGGTCATGCTTTGCAGTAAGTAAAATGGCGTTCTCTCTCTCTTAAAAATTACAAGGGAAATTGATGTCATACTGGAGAGCATTGGATGTGATTGGAGCAAAAAGAAAAAAGAAAAAGAAAACAGATGGCACTCAGCAACATGTGCTACCAGCAATCCTGGCAACAGCTGTACCTAAAATAGCTTTGGTATGACCACCAAATGCTGGAAGGCACAGGAGAAAAGATAAAATAGCTAAGACAGCAATTGTGGAGTAGAGTTTCAATGTATAGACACGCAGATGATATCTGGCTAGTTTTAATTAGCAAACATTTTATCCAGTGAAAAATAGTAGCTGAAGATTGATGTTGATGTCTATTACATGCCTTACCTTGTGTCCTGCAGTGCTTTGGCAGTTTGATTTGTGCTTTGGAAGGCTGGGTTCAAATCCCTTGATGACAATGAACTTTAAGGTTAACATAAGTCCTGAAAGTGAATGTACGATAGCATCAGTTATTAGATGCAGTAGTGGGAACATATTGATATGGCCTTCATCATTTCAGATTCTATTATCAGGTTTATGTGTTCAAATGCTTTTACTAGGATGAAAGACCCTCCTTGGATATCACAGGAAAATAGCCAGTCACAAGAAGATTGGAATCCTGATCCTGATAAAAGTGAGAATAAATTTAATAAAACAGGAACTCTGGTGATATTCTAAACATTTGATCATGTTATATTAAAACATGCCAATATCAGTAACCACCCTCTTCCTCTATGCGTTTATATAGCGTCTCAACTGGGAGAGTTATCTAATGGCAAACAGTTTGCCTTTGATTATTGATGGGTCATTATTGCACATTGTTGTTATAAACGGGGTGCAGTGTTCATCACCTTGTACAGCTGCTCCTCATTACTTTAATTACATTTCTAACTGCAGAGACAGGATCTAGACTTTCCATTTCTGGCTGATGGTTGCACTAATGTGTATATCTGTATCTGAGTCTTCTTTGAGATAATTGATTATAGGATACATTTTATTTATTTTTTATTTGCTTTTTGTTCACTGAAGGAAGTCATCCTCAGAATCTTTCTTGAGGCGAACTGTTTTAATCGTTACCCTGTATTTATTTTCTAAAAAAATAAATACTTTCTATTTAAATGGTTTTCATATTAAAACTATAACAGGCAGTCTTCTTATAATCAATGTAGAAATTGGTCTTTTGGGGTACTTCCAAGTAGCTCCTCAGTGGTCTTTTGAAAACAAACAAACAAACAATAAGCAGTATGTGAAACTCCTTTAACTATTCTGCTTCTGTATTTCCATTATTACCTCATTTGTTCATCTATAGCCATGATGGCGAACCTATGGTACACGTGCCAGAGGTGGCACGCAGAGCCATCTCTGTGAGCACACACGCCGTCACCAGCTGCTCTTCTGGTTTCCGGCGTGCACGTACCATTTTCCGGGCTGTTTTTCAGCCCCAAAACAGCCTAAAAACTGGCCTGAAAATGGCCAAAAAACAGGATATTTTTTGGCCCATTTTTGGGCTGTTTTTCAGGCCAAAAATGGCCCGAAAACCAGCCTGAAAGTGGCCCCAAAATGGCCTGAAAACAGGCATGCGCGCACCAGTCAGCTGGTCTTCGGGTGTCTGGTGCTCTGGCGCGCATACATGCATGCACATGCATGTGCATTCCGGTTTGGGCATTCGGTGCTGAAAAGGTTCGCCATCATTGATCTATAGCAAGTATTCATGTTTTTATCATTAAATTATTCAATTAAAATAAATAAGAAGTAGCCTTCTGCTTTATCAAATTGTGAGGGAACAGGAATCCTCAGATTCATCTATTAAAATGGCACTTCAGAGGATGGGAACCTATAGGGCAAATCTCTCTCTAATCAAAGCTTCGGGAAAAAAATCTGACACCATAGCAAGCCTGTAATTAGCAGCAGCACAGCCTGCTGTTCCTGTGCTCTAATTGGGAAGAAGACAAAATACCATTTTAGATTCCCTTGTGTTTGGAAAGCTCTAATTGTTGCAAATGAAGGAAAGCTGGCCTAAAATGAGGTCTAGGGAACAGAAATTAATGACCTTACCTTCTTGAAGGAGTCCTGCCTTTTCATTATCTTATATGCTAGAATTCAGGCTTGGTTCATTAGGGATTAACAATTTTACCTAACAGCAAGAAGGATGAGAACAGGGATAGCATCCTATGCTGAACATCCTACCCCACTGGGCTTTTCTACATGGATGCATGCTCATTCTTTTCCATTTAATTTTACATTATATATACCTCAGGTAATTGGAGCAGGTTGGCACCATCTCTTCTGATGTGGCTAAAGGTTTCCGCAGGTCATAGTGTGACCTGCTCCTGCTCCTCCTCCTCCTGTGTGTTGCCACTGCTGCTTCATCATTTTTGTTATTTTCTTTGCCTCCAGGGAACATTTAATTTTTCTTAGCAAAGGCAGCATTACACAACTACTTCAAGTTAAACAAAAGCACTAAATAACAGAAGTATAAAGGTTTCACATACATATAAAGGGGGGGCGTTACAAACAACGCAACAATCATAAAGCTTGTTCTGGTCAGATAACTCTTTCATGCAGATAAAAATAAATATCTTGTTTCTAAGAAGTGGGTGACATCTGATTTTCACTCTCCTTCAGCCCAAAGCAGAGGACTTCTCGCTAGGCCTGTGCAATGCCTCAGGTGTGATTGGAGGGTGTTAGAGATTAATCTGGATCAGACTGAGTCTCAAGCTGAGCCAAAGGACTTACCTGAAGTGAGTGGACCAGTGAAAGAGACATAGGTACAGACTGAGCCAAGTTAGACAAGATCCTGAGACCTGCCATATGCTATAAATTAGAAAGGGAAGAGCAAAGAAAGTCAAGCTGTATACTTGAAAGAAGCAGCATTTTATATTCTTCCTTTAAAGAGAATACATTTAACTCAAGGTTGAAGTGTGGCATCCTTAGTGTTCTCTGAGCTTAGTAGGTTGCTTGCAGACATGAAGCAGCCATCAATAGACACACACAGATAAACCGCATTTACACACCATTCAAAATATGAAATCAAACCTTTATTGTCAATGCACAACATGTGTACAATGAGATTGAATGAGCCTCCCTTGGTGCCCCCCCTCCCAAAACACAGAATACATTTCAATGACTCAAAATAAAAGAAAAAGAAATCCCTAAACCCAAATAAGTAATAACTAGCACCCATTCCATATACATATTTGTATATAATATTATATTATACTGGTATAAACATGTTGCACATTGCGCTGGCCCTGCAAGTCTATCATATTAAACCTAATTATGGTGTTATGTTGCGTTCGGAAGTCTGATGGCCCACGGGTCAAAGCTATTTTTCAGCCCATTCATTCAGCTGGCTATGCTTCTGTATCTCCTGCCTGATGGTAGGAAAGTAAAGAAGTGCTGACCAGGATGTGAATCATCCCTGAGGATTTTCCTCACTCTGCTAAGGCAGCGGGTCCTGGCGATTATGTCCAGTGAGGTCAGGGGGCAGCCCATGGTTTTTTGTGCCATGCTCATCACCCTCTGTAATGCCTTTCTGTCCGTAGCTGTCAAGCCAGCATACCATACCATAACGCAATGTGTGAGGACACTTTCTATCGTAGACCGGTAAAAGGAAGTAATCAGTCATTGTTCCACCTGATTTTTCCGCAAGACCCTAAGGAAGTTGAGTCTCTGTTGAGCCTTCCTGACTACCTGGAACATGTTATTTTTGGCTAAGGTGGACTCCCAGGAATTTGAAAGAGGAAACCCTCTCCACACAGCCTCCCTTGATGTAGAGTGGGGCAGGTGGAGCAGGTAAAGAGACAGTAAAAATGCTAAGAAGGGGACAAAAACCACAGAAAGCATCATCTCCAGCAATCAGCTAAGCAAGGATTAACATTAGACAAACAATATAACAAAAAACAGTTCCCTAATCAAATGACCACAAAGGAGGAAACCACACTCCCACCAATACTGGCAGGGAAAGCTACTACATATAAAGAGGCAGCAAATCCCACATTTACTAGCATTGATAATGTTACCTTGTCAGGTAATGAAATGTCTGCAGTTAAACAACCAAGTTTAGAAAGCTAGGACTCCACATGTTCTTCCTTTTTAGGAAAAAAAAAGAAACAATTGCTCTAATTCCAAAATATATGCACCTTACATGAGCAATTTCTATTCAATTTAGCAATGTTAAACTTCATTCTAATAAGCTAGGAAGGGCAAGATTCTTGATTACATTGAATTAGGAACACTAATATTCTCAATTCCCTCTGATGTTGTGTTTAATGTGTGTCATGTGATTTACTAGAAATTAACAATAAAAAATATAAAAATATTTCCTGTAGCAATGTTCCTGAGAAAGATATATATCCAATGCAGCCTAAGATTAGAGACTGGACACTTGTAGTTTGAGGTAAAAGTTAATAGATATTGGCTTAAATGCTGTTACATCCTGAAAGGACTGATCCATTTGTCCTGTCTGGCCAAATTTAGTCTTCACAATCTCAGGTAGCTTTGGAGAAAATCGCATCACATGGTGTTTCTCTAAATTCTCTACGTCTTTTAGAATTTGCGCAGATTAAGCAAATCGAAATAGAAAGATGTTTAGACATTACACATAAAAATGAAAGTAGGCTGATCTCAGAGCACACCAGGCATCCAGCAGAACATATTGAGTGCATCTGGCTATTTTATTACATTCCTTATTTTGCCATTCTATGAAATATTCTTCTTTAAGGCCAGGTTTAGCATCTCTCAGCAGTTTTATATGGAAGATTTAGTAACACCCTTATAGCTTGCTGAGCCTTTCCCTGCAGCTCCCATATTTCATATGTTGCTATATTGTTCCTTTTCAAATTACAGCTGAAGAAAACTCATCTTTTCTTTATTATTATATGTCCCAGCTCAGTTAGATTAATGTTATAGAAACTTTTTTTAATCAGTGAAGAAAACTTTCATTGCATATAAAATTTTAAAGTTTTGAATGGCATTTGTTAATACCTGAAATATATGACCTTATGTTCTGTTGAATAATATGCATTCTTTAGACAATGTTTACATTATTAGTATTTAAATGTCATTTTATTTTTATATTTTTCTGATTTCTGATATTTAAACTGATTGGTTGATTGGTTAGTTGCAGGAAGACTACGTAGATGTTCTATACAGTCATCAGGATTTGACTGAAGGAAAATTTTATCTTTACTTCTGTTTTGCACACCTAAAAGTTGGAGTTGTTTAGAACAGTTTCAACATAATGTTCCAGCATCATTAGAAGACAGATAATCAATTCGCCTTAAGAGATGGTTCTCTTTTTACTAGGAAAAAAGAATAATTCATAGCAAACTGAAGGGGAAAAAAATAGAAAGGAAGAATAAAATCTTTCAACCATTCAATTGGGAGATCACTTAATCATCTTGTTCATGACAAGCACCTCCAAGTCTCATATAGATCCTTCCCTGTTGCCCCCCCCCCCCCCCAAGACCCTGAGATGCCGAAGCCTGTGTGGGGTAGCAATGTTTCATATCCAGTTTTGTTCTACAAGTTTTGTTCTACAAGAAGGCCCCGCTTCTGACTTAAGGCTGATTCTTATTGATAGATGGTACACTTTTACATTTGTATCATTGCCAGTGAGGGGGAAAAAACCCAGGAAATGGCATTTATTTTTATTTCTCCTCCCAACTTGTCAGGTGTTTCCAAAATATACAGCATTGATTGGGAGGTTTTTCCAAATCATTGCATAGTACAAGTTAGAACAGGTTTGTAGCAGTCACTTGATCTTCTGGGTAAATATTTACAAAAACCAACTACTTTCAGTTCCAGGATTACATCATTTTATTTGGTTAATAACCATGTCACAAGGAGATGCCAAGGGAATTGAGAAACAAGTGGATGGAATAAGGCTTTTATATCATGGAATGGGCAATATGAAGTTATAGTCAAGTTATAGTGATAGAGTCTTGAAAGCCTGGCTGTGTTCCCCTTCCCTCCTTCTTATGCCTCAGTGAAGAAGGGTGAAGCCAGTCTGATCTTTTCTCACTTTCCCTTTCCTGGACTTAACACATGCTGCTGCCCTCTCTTCCTGCTGCTGTCTGGGTCAGCTCCTTCAGTTGCCATGAAGGAGCTGGCAAATCCTGCAGCCTAGAAGTAGATGGAGCTCAGGGCTCCCCCCCCTCCCCCGGGCTGCATGCCAGCTAGTTGGGACCATACTACTATGAAGCACCTAATACATTTTTATTCTGAGACCCACAGTCACTTTGTAAGGTGGCAGATGATAGGGCTTTCCTGGGAATTCTGGATGAAAATACAAGATGTGGATATGGACATTTGTCCAATTCTAGATGGCCCTTCCCTTCGGTCTGGGGTCCAGAATAGCCTCCGCTTCTCAAAAGCTGAGTTTTAGTAGCAAGGGTAGAGGTCATTCCTAAAGGCAAGTGAACATTTCTTTTTTGCTTTGAAGAAGAAAAAAATTAAAATACACATTTCGTTCATTTTTTGAGGAACTAAACTGCCAACTGCCTTTCTTTCAAAAAATCAAATGAAAGAGAGGCAGTAGTGTGGCATAAATTCTCTTTAGAGACTAACCTTGCCTCATACATTGTACTGGGGTTGTCACAGAATAACTGAAGCAGAATAAATGTATGATGCTAACATTCCTCATTTGTCCAATTCCAAGGATTTTTGCTGCGGAAGTGCTATACCCTTCATAGAAATGCCAGCTTATTGACCTACTCAATACAACAGCCAACGAGTAACTGTCCAAGCACAGAAAAGACATGTGAAAAATATTGTGATAAAATAATACTTGAAATTCTTTAGAAAAATCAGACTGATTATTGTGGTGGTTATTATTATTAATAGGTTAGTACACTTCCTAAATATTCCTATAAATTATTGCAGTAATCTTATCAGCACCACTTATCAGCATTATGCCAAGGAAATGACACTGTGTTTTATCCACATAAATGGGACAGTAACTTGGAAAATATATTAAGTCTGTGGTTTTGCTAATTTTAGAATAAATAATGTATGCTGTAAAGGCAAAGGACTGTTTTTCATAGGAAAGTATGATCAATATCACTAGTCTGCATCTTTGGGAAGCTACCAAGCCTCACCACTGATGGTTTTTTAACTAGGCAACACCTGGCTCTCCTCAACATTCCTTTTGACATGGTGTCACTCTGAATTTCCATAGAACATTAAAATGAAGCCAGCCTCCAATGCTTGGCATCATTTAGAGCGCTGTTACCACATACAGTAACTCCCAAACTAGTCTGCCTGTGCCCATCAGCACAAAAAAAGGGGGGAGGTCATCGGATGCCCCTTTTTGCCCTGATATTCAAACAACCTTGCAACAGTCCTATAATGTTAAATTTTGAATTCAGGTAGAGTTTATTTTCAGAGAAACTATTTTCTATAAAATATCAAGTTAAATAAAATGGCTGATAATTTGGAACAGCAATGCTACAGTCTTTCAAATCCTCAGCATGAGTGGCAGGATATCTCCCTTGGAACATGTAATATGAATACACCAAGTTTGATGATCTCAGTCTCTGAGATAGCGGGAGCAATTACTGGCATTTGTAGCTGGCCATTAGCTGTTGGAATGCTGTTTAAATGCCAGGCGCAGCCAATTAAGCTTGGTGACTGATAGCAGAGCCTAGAGTGCTTGTGAGACCAAGGTAAAGTGAATCTGTCAAGTACAGCAGTAACAATGCCAAGTTTTTCTTTCCTAGCATTTTGGGAAGACGGAATGAATTTAGCTGCAGCATTTTCCTGCTCTTAAAAACGTGTATACAATGCCTGTGGCAGCAAATTCACTGGATGGCCTTAGACATATCATTTCTGACATGAAGAAAAGGCAAAGTAAAACTATACTAAATGGACATTTCCCATAACATCAGATTCTGCTCTGGTTAGAATAGTAGAATAGTATTTTATTCTCATTTGATGTAATAAATGAGAAAAATAAGTACTGTACTCTAGAAAATAAATGTAAGTGTAATAGAATAATAACAAGCCCAGTAACCTTTTACTGTAAATTGCCATACAGTAATATAATCAGTGGTTTTATTTAATTGCACTTGCAACTAAGAAATCCCTGAAATTGACTAGCTGAGCAGATATGATAGTTTGAAATGTTCAAGAGGTTAAAAACTAATAGGGTTTATAATGAAAATAGTTCTGATGATGGCTGGGAAAATTCTTTTAAGAAATACAAGTAAAAGGACAAAGAGTCCAGAATTAAGCAAAGAGCTAAAAAGCAACCTGTAAGAAAAGATGAGAGTTTTAGAAGCTAAGGAGAAAGAACTGAGATAAAACCTAATCATAGACAAATGCTTTTTGGAAGTTCAGGTTGTGGTCCACAAGTCCACAGTTACAGGTTCTGCAGAAATTGTGCAAAACATTCAGAGTGATCTGAACTTGGACGGATGTTATGTTTTACTAATATTGGAAATGGAGCTTATTTTTACAGAAACCAGGTTGTCCGGCAAACTAAGAAGGTCCTTTCCTACATTATTTTCTTAATTTGTCAGCGGTATTGGCATTGGTGCGGGAGTTGAATTAAAATATGGTTTTGTTCTATATTTTAATATATATATAGTTACCCTGGAAGCTCATATACATCATTTTAAAGAGGCAAAACTCCAAATATTAAAATGATTTATATGTGTGTGTGTTGAGCTGTAAAATCAAAAAGGGTATTAATCGGTCTGTTGAGACCACCTGTAATGTTGAGATGGACCACACAACAACAACAGAAACTGGGTTCCACTGCTCTTTAAAGAATTCATATGGGGGGAAGACTGATGTTAGAGGGAGAAAGCTTAGAGAGCCTTTTACTCCAAGGGATAATTGGAAAAAGAGAGAGAGAGAAAGAGAGTGTGCCAAGGAGAAATAGTAAAGCAGTGTAAAGACTAAAGCCTAGAGGGATGAGCTCATTGACAGATGGGGGGTGGGCTTTGAGATGGGGCATAATTTTGATCATGGTCAGGTCTACTTACATTCTATGCTAGAGTTTGACACAGAAAAGGACAGGAGGAGGGCGGAATATATCGCTGTTGATGGAATTTCCCATCAATTCATCCAAGTTGCCCAATTATTTTGCCACAAATGTGGACGTTTTTCTATTGTCATTGACTCATAATATTATGATTTATGCTGAGATTTTGATACAGTCAGATATGTATTTGTTTTGAAAGTAGAATTGGCAATCAAGCAAAAAGCAGGAACATTTGTGGTCCAAATTTATGCTTGTCTCTGGTTATTTGCTTCTGTTTTCACTGTATCATAGCAAAGACTCCAATCTTGAGGAGGATGGTTACATTTTCACTTGAAGCTCCACCACAATTTCCATTTTGTGAAATGACTTCACACTGATGAAGAGCTTAAGAGCTCTACTCTGATACTCTTTAATATAATTGTCCTGGGTGGAGTTGATTACACTTTGTAATCTTCTGAGAGAGGCTCTTTTTTCTAAAATAGAACAAAAAAACCTTTTTAAAAAATTTGGAAAATAATACACTGCAGATATATTATGCAGATAAGCACCTATGATAGCTTAAATTTATACACATAGTAAAAAGAAAATACAGGTATGCTGTAACTTGTCACGGAACTTTGATTAAAAAAAAAGAAACCCCTTCTTTATGGCCATGTGAACATTTAGTGGTTCAAATGAACAGATTTTAGCTCTCTGAAAAGGCCCTCAGGCATCTCAAGTTTTGTATTTCTAGTTTCCTGTGAGGTATGATGGCTCAGCCTGACAGCAATTAATATCTTTTATGGGTTCGTTTTAGATGCAACATGCCTTGAGATTATCAGTTTTCTTCTCAAAATGACTGGACGTACTGGGAACAGACTGGATAGCTATTTGAATCTATTTTTTATCAAACATTGACTGATTTCCAGGCATTATGTTATTCTACCTTTCTGAAATCACCTTTAAATACAGTAGCACTCATTGGATTTTTGTCCAGTTTCCCTTTAAATGAAAGAGGGATATTTGCTCTGGAATCTTGTCATTTTACTATTTAGAGAAGATATTTTTCATTTGTTTTATATGTGAGCTAAATGCAGTTCAATGTTGGCCTATGAATGTTCATTTCTATGCTTCCCTACAACATTTTTTCAAATCAGGGACTCACTTTGCAGTATCTATGTGATACACGCGCGCACACACACACACACACACACACACACCCAAAAAACCCTTTTGGCTATCATCAGAAGAGCTTTAAAAACCAATTCCCTGAAGTTGATCACTTTGGGAAGCTGCTATGGTATTTCAAGAATTCTCTTGTTCCTTGATAGTTAAACAAGCTTAACATTGACAAGTGAAGGGTGCAGCTTCTCAGATTACTAGAAAGTTAGTTTTGTTTTCTGACAATAAAGATGAGAATGTGTGTGCTTTGGTGTTCTCTGCCAATTTTTTTTTAAAGGATCTAGCATTTCAAACACTGGAATGTATTGGGGATAGGTTTTGTGCCAAATCACAGCACAGGTTCCTTCTGAATGCCAGATGTTTAATAACAGCAGTCATAAAATACTGTCCAAGGAGAGAAGTCCCCCTTTTCCTTGCAAAGTTCTTGGGATCTTCTTCCACATGAACCTTCTTAGTACTGATTTCATATTGTGTATACAGGTAGTCCTCAATTTATGACCACAATTGAGCCCAAAATTTATATTGCTAAGTTTTGCCACAGTTGTTAAGTGAATCATTGTAGTTGCATGTTAGTAACATGGTTGTTAAGTGAATCTGGATTCTCCTTTGACTTTGCTTATCAGAAGGTTGCAAAAGATAATCACATGACCCCAGGACACTGCAACTCTCATTAATATGAACCAGTTGCCAAGCATCTGAATTTTGATCATGTGACCACAGGGATGCCCCAATGGACATAAGTGTGAAAAATGGTCATAAAGTAACTTTTTCAGTGCCATTGTAACTTTGAATGGTCACTAAATGAACTGTTGTAAATTGTTACTTGCCCCAGTGCTGAAATGGCTTGGTGAGAATGTTAGTCTACATATTATTATTATGGTTGGTTGCACAGTCAGCCAGATACTTAGACTGGATTTGGTATTTTTATCCACCTATCTAGTTCTTTCTAAACATTTGGGATAGGCAGATGTTGTTACTTCATGGCGTTAAAGGTATTGTTGCTATTTTTTAATCCTGTAACTATTCCAAGAAGAATGAGATGAGATTACAAGGGAAACCATTTGCTATTTTTCTTCAAATTTGACTATTTCTGTTCATATTAAAAACAACATAGAGCATAAGCAATTTGTGCTGTCTAGATATTTTGGACTACAGCTCTCATGAATACATTGTTGTATTCCATGCACGGAAAATTATACATGAATCAATAAATTTTGAGGATGTCCTACTTTTCTGCCTGTGAAGCATCAAAAATATTCAGACACAGCTATAGTCATTTTGGAGGGTGTCCTATTTTGCCCCAGAGAACCACAGAATTGATTTGGGATTCAGCCAAACAACCTTCTTTCTTTCTCTAGGTGACTTTCAAAAACAAATTCTGAGAAAGTTTTCAGTAGGGCTCAGTCTGCATGGGGAAAAAAATACTGTGACTCATGTTCACTGCCTATTGTTTCCAGTGGAATGAGATAACTCACCACAGTCAACTCGCTGCGCCCAAGTCATCATGGCCAACTTGCCACAGCGATCTTGTCACAGCCAATTTGCCGCAGAATAACTCGCCACAGGACAATTTAACAATTCAATTTAATTATTTGAAATTTAAAAAATCATTCACATTTCATGCTGTCCCTCTTTTGCATCCTTTCTTTAATGATTCTATTCCACTATTTCTTTGATATTAGTATAACTCTAGTGAGTTATACTAATATCAAAGTGAGTTGGCCCGTGGTGAGTTGGCCGCAACAAAGTGAGTTGGCCCGTGGCGAGTTGGCCGCAGCAAATTGGCTATGGCAAGTTGGCCAAGTGAATTGTCATAGATCCTGTTTATGATCCACATGCTTAATGCACCCTTCAATCCCTAGGACAGTTTTGCATATTTATATTTATTATGCTTGGACTCAGTCAGCCACAAGTTTAGACTGGATTTGGCATTTATGTCCACCTATTGAGTCCTTGCAAAGGCAGATGCTATTGTTTGATGGTGTTAAAGGGATTGTTGCATGATGTAAGCTGTTCCAGGTAAAGTTGCTTTTTACAATTGACTGATGGTGATTTTGTCAATGCCGATAGTGTTCAAGTACTACTCCAGATGCTTTGGGACTGCATCCAAGGCTCCTATTACTATTGGTACCCTGCTTTCTTTTGCCACATTAAGTCAATTTCTATTTGCAAAGTCTTTGCATTTTGTGATTTTCTCCAGTTCTTTCTCTTCCATTCTGCTGTCTCCAGATATTGCTACATGATGATGTTGGTATTGCAACATCCACTATTCAGTAGATTATTTTTACCAACAATTGTTAAATCTGGAATGTTATGTGGCTGGTGTTTGTTTGAATTCTAAGGTCCCAGAGCATTTAAAGCTTCTTCATTTTCCATTACAGTACTTGGTCTATTTCATGGTCCCATCAGTTCTTGTTTGCAGGCAAATGGTATTTGCAGATATTCCAATGCATCATTGTTGCTACTTTGTCATGCCTTGTTTGTAGTCAATCTGTGTGATCTTCTTGCAGTAGCTAACTAAATGATCCATTGTTTCTTCACCTTCATCTTCACCTTTGCAGAGGTGCAGCCAGAATTAACCTCCTGTCTCTTTCTTCAACTTTCCTGCTCTTAGCCATTGCCAGCTCTTGTTTTCTACTTTGCCTTTTACTTTCTTTTAATGTTATGATCATGCAATATTTTGCCTTGCTGTGCCTCCATTCTATTTTTCATATGGTCTTTCTTGTAGGTCAGTTTGGTCTCTTTAGTATTATTAAGCAGTTTCCTGGATACTGACACCTCTAAAAGGGAAGATATCACTAATCCGGTATTTTTATTCACATTAGCTTTTAAACACTTTCTTTTAAGATATTGCCTTTAATTTTTGTTTTGTTTCATTGTATAAAACACTTTAAAGACCACTCTTTTAAATCTCTTATAAATAAGATAATTCTAACATTCCAATCAATATGCTAAGCTTTTATCCCCTACCTCAAACTCAGTTACTCTTGTCCTAGTACTTTTCTGCTCTTTGGTCAGTAACTACACGTAGTCCTCAATTTACAACAGTTCATTTAGTAACCTTTCAAAGTTATAACAGCATGGAAAAATGTGACTTATGACCATTTTTCACACTTACAACCTTTGTAGCATTCCCACGATCATGTGATCAAAATTCAGATGCTTGACAACTGATTCATACTTATGACTGTTGCTGTGTCCCAAGAACATGTGATAATCTTTTGCAACCTTTTGAGAAGCAAAATCAATGGGGAAGCCAGATTCATTTAGCAACCGTGTTACCAACTTATCAACTACAGTGATTCACTTAACAACTGTGATGAGAAAGGCTGTAACATGGGGCAAAATTCACTTAACAAATTTCTCGCTTAACAACATAAATTTTGGGCTCCATTGTGGTCGTAAGTCAAGGACTACCTGTATTGTAACTCCATGACTAACCATATAATGGAATTCACCTGAAGAAAGCATTTACCAATTCTTCAGCTCTAGATGGCTTAATGAACTTGAGTTTAACAGCACTTAGGTTATTATTATTTTTTATCAGTAATCTGGCTGGTTTGGTTAACACTTGGTGCTATTTTCTTTTTGGTATTATTTTAACCAGTGTCAGAGTCACTGCAGATAGGATGCAATAAACTCCAGACTCTTTTCAGCCACAGTGTCCTTTTGGGAGTTAAAAAATTGGAAGCAGAAGAGTCCTTGTGAGTGTTTATATGTTATAGCTATACTGACTTTCTATCTCAGTTTGGAGACCAAGAGAAATAACTGCAGATTTTCACTGCCCACTCCAAGTTTGTATAACCCACACAGTGCTATTATTTATGTACATAATCAAATTACAAAGCCTAAATGCAAGTCATGTTTAAGGTACTGCAGTTGTCCAGAATACAATAAATGTACCACTAGTTTGATACCTAGGACCACTAGGATTCTTGATATTTTGTGAGCTTAGTTGTTTTCTTGCAGATGTTTCATTATCTTGCTCAGCAACATCATCAGTGCAAGGGAGAGTGGAGTTTACTGGTTGTTCATACATAGTAGCTTACCTTTCCAGTAAGGTTGGGGTGTGGTTCCCTCTTGATGGTTCTTTGATTAAAGTACCGTTTTTTCTCTGATTGTTTATTTGGTGTTATTTCCAGGATACCTGATTGTTGGTTACTAGAGAGAATGTGTTTTGGGATGTTTGTTTCCTTCCTTGAATTGTGGTTATGTCTTTCAGACGATATATAGATGGGGTTTACCTCTGTGGGTCTGACAAATCACACACACACGCACACACACGTGTTTGTGTATGTGTATGTATATGTATGTGATTTGTCAGAAGGCCAAGCTTCTGAATATTCCCTAGTAATTTTATTTTAATTTGGTGTAGTCTAAAAGTCAACAGTTTCCAAGCTAAAACACTAAGAAGAGTCCCTCATTGAGGGAGAAGGGCTCAAAAATGTGAAAAATACATACATACATACATAGAATTCTTTATAGAATAGAATTGTTTAGAATAGAATTCTTTATTGGCCAAGTGTGATTGGACACACAAGGAATTTGTCTTCGGTGCATAAGTTCTCAGTGTACATAAAGCTATAAGTGATAAATCATGATCATAGTAATCATAAAAATACATTCATCGTAAATCATAAGATACAACACTTAGTGATAGTCATAGGATACTAAACAATCAACATAAATCATACTAGGAAACTAAATAAAACAATATAAATCGTAAAGATACAAGCAATAAAGTTATATTCATAAGTAGAAAAGGAGATAGGTAATAGGAAAAATGGGAAGAATAATAGTAATACAGCCTTACTAAATAGTTTGATAGTGTTGTGAGAATTAGTTGTTTAGCAGAATGATGGCATGGGGGGAAATCCTGTCCTTGTGTCTAGTTGTTCTGGTGTGCAATGCCCTATAGCATTGTTTTGAGGGTAGAAGTTGAAACAATTTATGTCCAGGATGTGATAGATATTAGATAGTAGATATTTTCACAGCCCTCTTTTTGACTCATGCAATATACAGGTCCTCAATGGAAGGCAGGTAGGTAGCAATTGGTTTTTTATATACACACACACAAACACACGAATGAATGAATGAATGAATGAATGAATGAATGAATGTTGATAATCTTTTCTGACTGTCAGTTGACGTTTGTGGAGGACTCCTGCTTTTTCTTCTTTGGTTACTGGATCTTCATATGTTTTAGAGCAATTTTGTTGGTTTGTATGTTACAATGATGATGAGGGGTTGCTAGTTGTCTCAGATATATTTTTGATGGGGGGGAGTTATTTTCATAGTTATAATGATTGTGTTTCAATAGATTTTATGACTAGGCACATTTTCAGGTCATTGTGTGGACATCCACTGTGTTGGAAGATATTATATAGGTAGTCTGTTTTCTCTTTTTACATTTCTGGGTTACTGCAGTGTGGTTTTCCTGGCTGAATAATGTTCATATACAATCTTCTTGTAGACAGCTGAGTTATTGTTTTGGTAGAGAAGCACCTGGTTAGTGTGGGTTGTTTTTCAATAAACTTGAGTATGTAATCTTTCACTGTTTCTTCTGCTGATAAAGATACTGAGGAACAGGGTAGTTTCTTGTTTTGTTTTTTTTCTCTCTTGTAAACTAGGTGTAAAAAAGTGTATCTGAAACTCAATACTTTTACCCATGGTCACATGATCAAAATTCAAGCACTTGGCAACTGGCAGTTGCAATGTCCCAGGGTCGTGTGATCACCATTTGTAATCATTCCAACTGGCCTCCTACAAGCAAAGTCAATGGGGAAAGCCATATTTGTTTAATGACCATATGATTCACTTAACTGCAGTGATTCAATTAATAATTATAGAAAAAAAGATCATAAAATGGGACAAAGCTCACTTAACAACTTCCTTGCTTAGCAGTGGAAATTTGGGGCTCAATTATCATCATAAGTCGAGGACTACTCTCTTGTCTATCTGTTTATAATCTTCAATTGGCATAAACAGTGCATTGTAGCACAAAAACTTTTGAATCAAAGTACCTCGGATCCACTAACTTAACAAAATCTAGGGCTCATTACTCTTGTTCAATTGCAGTTTTAAGTTGTTTGTTTGTTTGTTTGTTTGGCAAATGTATATAGCTTCCCATATCTCACTTATGTGAAATTCCATGTCCTACACTCCATAATGAGAGGTCAGGTATCCTGAACTTTTGAAAGGAAAACAGATCAAACATCCCAATTGCTTTGATTTCCCTGGTTAGCTTTATAGGAGGGCAAACTCAACATTCAAAGCCTGCCCTGCAGCTTTGTAGTGGATTTCCCTTGTGAGCAATAGAAGCTCAATTCATCAAAGCTACTATCCCTATTTCTATGAGGGGAGGGGAAATCAGACCACTGTTGTAAAATCAGCAAGGGAGTAGGATCTTCCCTCTAACCTCAACAAAGGTTCAGACCCTGCAGGAGGATAAATCTCATGTCTTCAGCTCATGGTTAATTGTAGCAGCAAAACATAAGAGTTATTCTTATCTCTGGCTTAAGAGGGAGTTTTGACTGTTCTCTTTGGCAGTTCTGGATGGACAGGTGGGAACTAAAATCAAACAGTGGCATTCTTAAAATTGCTCAAACTTGATGAACAGCTCTCTGCAGTGGTATTATCATGTCTTCACGTCAGCGCCTTAAAGCAAATGGAATGAGTACTATTTCAATGACTGCAATTTGTTTTTATTCTGAGACTGCCTGAGAATTCAACACAAGAGCAAGCAGAGAATGTTGGTTTGATTGGAATTCCTGCTACTGGGCGGGGGGCTTGGAGGGAAATAAACAAACGATGGCTTCCTTTAATAACAAAAAGTGCATATAGGAAACTAATTTTATCATTGCTTCAGTTTCATAAAAACATTTGATATGAAGTTTGCCGCCGCCTTTGAACATCTGCTATTCTTTTTTTCTTTTTTAATCTTTGGTATACCTACTCAATTCAGATATAAGGTGGTAGCACCTTAGGAATGGACTGGCTAAACTGAATTATCAAGCAGTCATTCAAACTTTTTCACTCACTGACTTCATGTTTTCACTGCCTGGAGCCGCCTCCTGCTCACACACGTGCACACCCCTTTGGGCAAAGGAAAAGAAAAAGCCGTCCCTATTAGTTTGATTCTGTACACACAGACGGACGCCCAGGGATTCCAGCACGCTCCTAGCAGTGGGAGAGAATGCAAGCCAGAGAAAGGGCAGCTATTGTTGAACTGCTTTAAGAAGCCAAAACAGAGAACACAGAGGCTGGGCCTCTGTTCTGGTGCTGACCTTTCTGCATTCCCAGGCAGAGGATGGACAAGGAGCGTGGCTGCTGAAAGTGGTGCTGGGAGAGTGGGGCTGGCAGGAGCATGACTGAGGCATTGGCAAGTTCACGAGATGGAGGATTCAGGTAAAGTCCCTTTCAGCCACTATTGCCGCCCCAGGAAAATTGGGACCCACAAAGAGCGGGACAGTAGTTTTGACAAAGTGACTAAGAAGTTGGTGAGTGGTGTTTTGTTCCTTTTAGGGCGGGGGATTGGGAGGGGGAATGCTAAGTGCTATCCTCTAATATCTGACTTGTGAAGCACAGTATTGTTTCTTTAGAGAATTTTTTCTTATGGCGAAGGGTCAGAGGAATATTTGAACTGTCTTTGCGTTTCTCTTATCAGCTTTGTGGCTCCTTTTTTACCTTTTTTTTTTTCCTAGGCGAAAGGGAAAGCAGGGAAATTTCCCCTTTGGGGAATCAAATTGTGTTGGAGCAAATGTACCAACATAATGTTTCACAAACATGGAACATTCTGAACATTAGAAATTACTGAAAGGTTTGTACATTCTCAGTGGCTTAGATTGTGAACCCGAGCAAGTCATCTTGTTTTAAAAGTGATACATTCACCCTCAAAGTTAACTCTCCAATATTGCAAGTTATTTCGAATTCTGATATAGTTCAGTCCTGTGCGGGCGGGTCTGTTCACAGGTGAAACTTGTTCACTTGTAACTGATGCCTGGGAAAAGATATAGGATTTCAATCTTAAGACAGCTTTTATTCTGTCTGTAACTTGATTAAGCAAGCTGTAAACAGATACAATGTAGGACTGAAAGAGAACAACTATTTTCTTCTTTGGCTATGTCATTAAGATAGAATTTTCCTAACACAAGTTGGGACAAGTAATTGTGTTTAATTAGTCCAGGACATTTAAGACACATTTAAAACCCCAACCCTTATACTGGCTCGGATTTAAAATTAACTATTTCCTCCCCATCTCACCCGCCCCCTCAAAGCAGGAATGATTAACTTGTAATCGCCTTGAATTGTAACAGACAAAACTTCCTGTTATGGAACTGGGGGAAAAAAGTCCTGAAGCTGGATATAAAAACAAAGAACTTCAATTTATTATTTTAAAATAGTTGCAAAGTCAGTTCTTTATCTCACAGTGAGATACACACACACACACACACGCATAAATATATAGAGAGGGAGTAAAGAAATACAAGACCCCATCTCATAGGCAGAAATTGGGGAATTTGAAAGGGAGAAAGACACCCTGCAAAGGGGAATCTTTTTGCAGCCATGTCCTTCCTGTTCTAGACAGTCATGAAAAATATGGCATGTGAGTAAGCGTTTAATAAGGCCTTTTACTCCTCTTTTAATGAAGGCTTTTTCCAGTAATGAGGTTGATGTTATTATTATTCACATAGTAATTTCCTGTCTGCTCCCCTATTCCAGAACCATTTTTAGTGTTCTCTTTGGTGTTCTCCAACCTGCTGCTGGGTTTGGTTGTTCTCTACCATTCAGGCTCCTTTGTGTTGTTTTCTTTGGCTGCCTCTTTGCTTAGAAGTTTTCCATAATTCTCTTTCTCCCTTCAAATTCCTTCTTAAACCCCATCTTTTCTGTGCAGTGATTTGCTAAATCCCAGGCATTATTGCAATGGAATGGAATGCCTATTCTTCCTGGTTTAGCTTTTGTTTCCTTTCCTCTGGAGTTTTTTCCATGGCAAATGTCAGATTGTATGCTCTTCAAGGCAAAACTGTATCAGGAAAAAGTGACATTTTTTTCATTTGTTCCTAAGCTTCATGTACTACAATATGAATACAACGACCCCCATCCCTCTTTCAAAAATACGTTACTGCCAAGTATGACGTCTGGCATGTAAGCCTAAAATCAGTTAATATATACTTGCACAGCCCAATGGGGTTACTGAAACAAAAAGTGACATTTTCAAAATAACCATTCATTTTTCTTTTATTAGACTTTCTAACCACAAATAGATAGATGAGATAGAGGAAGGACCATTATTTCTGTCTGTCACAAGCCAAGATTTCTCCAACAATTTCGTGAGCTACTCTGCATCTTTGAAGGGTGAATACTACTCAACTTTTTCAACATTTTGTAGTAATCAAAGAGAAAACAAGAAACCATACTCACTAGTAACACATTAGAAGTACAGAGAGGGGAAATTAGGGGATGTTCACTAGCGCACTCAAGCAATATAGTATGCTGTGGCAGCATCTTATGCAAGGATGTGCTATAGACTGAAAAGAGACAGTACAAGATAAATGTACATTGTAGAACATTATTGTAATGCTAGAAATTTTGCTCAAATAAATTTCCTCACATAAAAAAAATTGTTTTCTGATGAGATGAGCCATGCTACCATGGTAGCCATTTTATGAATGAGAAAGTTCCTCCCCTGTATCAACTTTCATTGTCAGAATATTTTCTTAAGATGCTAAACTTGTCTAATGAGGTGCAGTGAGGTTGGCTCCTGAATCAGTCAGAAATTGTGGGAAATCTACCTTGCATCTTCTCTAAAAATGCTTCTGACTTTTTAGGGATAATTTGCCTCATAAAATTCAGGAACAAATTATCACAACGGCACATACAGTCCAAAGATAGATACAAAGGAGAGATAGTAGACAACAGAATACTACCTAGATACTTTTTGTTATATGATATTTAGAATAATGACAGGCAGGCATTATCTCAAAATCCATACATTTATTCTGAAAAATAGGTTAGCAATATTTTAATATGAAGAAAATAATGGCTTCCCTGAGACTGACCACTGTATTTGTGATTGAAATGAAATTTGAAACAGGGACTTTAATAGTAGATAACCACTGTGCCATTCTATGTTGAAAACTTCATTTTTCTTTGCAACTTTCTCAGACTTTGTTTTCCATCCTGTGTATATTAATTTATTTGTACAACTCTACAATGTGAATAATTACAACAATAAAATAACAACAGTTATCAAATCTTGTAACAATTTATATGTGTAATTAGACTGACAAGCAGAGGTAGGCTTCACATAATTAAACAACCAGTTCGTCCCAGCACCGAAAATGTGAGTGTGCGCACACACTTGCTTCACTCGCACTAATGCCTTCTGCATCTGTGCGCAGCTTTCTGTGCATGTGCTTTGCTCGTGCGTGCGCTTGCACACATGCACGCAGTTCAAAAACACAACTAAATAGGACAGCATAGCGCCAGGGCAGGTGGGTGGGTAGGGGCGGGGCAGGGGGGTGGGGGTGGGGCGGGTCACAACTACCGGTTCGCATGAACTGGTACGAACTGGCTGAATCCCATGCCTGCTGTCAAGCAACCAGAACATATAGTGCATTTGTATTTTCATAGTTACACTGAAGACAGAACTTTACAAATACAAGCTTGTTATGTATTACAGTAATAAGGCAGGAGTTCACACCACAGTAAGTCACCATCATCTTGCTTTTTTGACATACCGCAGGTGGATGTTCCTGGTTGCACATAATATTTTTGTGTTATATTTTTAATAACTTATAACTTTTAAATTTTTATTTTGTGATAGTGTTTTTCTTTCATTAGTCAAAGTGCAGTGTGTGAAGGCCAAAAAGGTGTTATGGCATCTGAAACACTAATGATCTTTTATAAGTTTTTTTTTTATCACATCCCCTTCATCAGTGACATTCAATTAAATTAACTTTTATCCACAAAAATTCATGTGCTTAACATATAAATTGTTGCTTACATTTGTTTATAGAAAAACAATATTTATATTACAAAAAAACTCTGTGCCAGAAACCATAATGGTATTTTATATCTTGAACAACACTTGGGTAAAGATTCTTGTCATAATGTTAACAATATTGGTCCTTCCTTAGCTGCATTTTATTAGTTCCTTTTCTCTCTCCTTCCTCAACAACTTCAGATGAAACAGATTAACTGAAGTAATTGTGCTTTTTTCTCTAATATACATATACATGTTTGAAATGAAGAGAAACTAACCAGTTTGGTTAAAACACAGATAATCCACATTTATAATCCAAAACTGATGACAGACTCCTTGGAATCTCAAACGCTGAGGTGGCTGGAATAACTCACTAGTTCTGTTTTGTAGGTAAATCTTCCCATTGGATTTAAATCTTCCCACTGGATTCTTCCAAGTCAGAAAGCAATTTGCTGCCACAATAATCCAAATTGTATGGCATGCCTGTACTTTTTCTGAAATTCCAGAATGGCCTTTAGTAGAACGAGAATATCCATGGTTCCCCAAATAGCTGGAGGTTACAAGTTCCTGCCTATCCACCCGATTAATTCAAATTGTGCAGGAATGTTTCAGCCTTCAGTTTCTCATGTGAAGTAGTGCTGGTTCCTTTGATGGCTAAAGATATTTAATGTCATTTATCCCACCTTTATGTCCATCTGTCATTCATTACTATAAGAACGATTATAAGTAGATACATTGATTATTTAAAAAAGAGTTACAGAAAGTATGTCTGCCTTTTCAATCTCCATCAAGCTATATTACCGTGAAGTATCAGTCAAGATGATTTAATGTACTGCCCTGAGCAAAACATGATGTGCTGCCAAGTGGACAACCAACAGGAAGCTGCAGTCAGTCCATCAATTTGTGATTTGAATCAGCTGACTAGTGTTCTGGAATCAGCCATTCAAGAAAATATTGCTCCCTCATATGTTAGAGTTAGTAGTTAGTTTCTTTCTATCGTTCTGAATTCCCTAGTCTCTCTGTATTGTTCTCATGCATGCACATATAAAATGGCTGGCAACAGAAAATGTCTCACCTAAGATTACATGATGAGCCTATGGCAGTATTAAAGTTAAAGGGCAATGCAGAATTCCCCATGAGATGCCAGAGAATTGAAACATAACAATTCCAAAAGAAAGTAACAATACTTTTAAACACATACATACCACTCCGTTGGAATTTGAGAGGAAGTGTTTTCATTCTCTTTGGCACCTGCTGATTGGTTAGGGTATTATTATTTCCAGGTGAAACATTCACTCAGTATACATAGCATGCCAATATTTTCTGGATAGCTGCCTGCCTTTCAGGATGAAGCATGTACTGGAATGAACTTAAGTAAATGAGAAGTAGCTAACTTGTTTTGACAAGCTGTGGGCTAATACAGGAATTATACCATTGGATATTTTACCAAAGCAGTAAGGTTAGACACAATTATAAGAAATAAGTCCTGCCTTAATCTTTATCCTTTGATGCTGCCTAACAGGTACAAAGTTAGCAAGGTAACAGTCACTTTGGGCCAGTCACTCTGTCTCAGCTCTAGAAAGCAGGCAATGGCAAGGCACTTTTGCAATCCTGCCAAGAAAATTGCAGGGACCAGTCCAGCAGTTGCTGGAAGTCAAGGCTGACTTAAAGATATCTCCCTCCATAAAAGCAAATGAAGTTTTGTGATCTATGACATTTGAGAAGAGTAATTATTGGCTTTTAACTTTCTTTCTGATGGACTACTCTGCTTTACAGAAGTAATAACTTAATCTCTGCCAAACAGATGCAGCTAGACCAAACATAACACTGCATAAGAGAAAATATGTACTCTCTGGTTCCTGCCCCTTTCTGATTTGCTTTCCATCTGAATATTAAAAAGATGGACCAGATTGGTGACTGACATAACACGTTCCACCTTAATGCTAATAATATCTAGCTCATTGCATCTAGTTAAACTTGTCAGGTTTGCAGATGGAAGAAAGGAACACATGCTTTGAAGAGGAACACATTTGTTTATGGGAATGTGCTAAGGAATTGTCCCAAAGGTTCTTTTTTAAAGGCAACTGGACTTTGTTTTTCCTTGAAGACATTTCACTTCTTATCCAAGAAGTAACTTCAGTTCGTACCAAAGAGTTGTTGGGTTGTTAGTTGATGTGAAAGCAACTGGAAGCAGTCTTAGAGTCATCCCACATCAGTGGGACATTAGATAACATGGTATATACTAATGTTTTTGTGAAGCTGATCAACCATTGCAATAATATGCTGCATTTTCAGACTTGTCTTAGTTTCCATGGCTATTCTATTATCCTTCTTTAACTAAAGTGCACAAGTGAGGTGTACAGCTTAATGTTCATGGTGTAGTTTTATTTCCTTGTGTTACAAAGTAACTGCTATAACATAGATCTCCAAAAATCTTGTCAGTTGTTTTATATGTAGGTATTCTAAGCTTTGGTTGCCAAACCTGATAACTTGGAGTGAGAAGAAATAAGCTAAATTAACACTTTCCTTCAGTCTCAATTAACTTTAGACATTTTAATACATATTGTTTCAATAATATGGAAAAAAAATATTGCAAAGTTAGTCAGTGAAGACCCCTTGGACTAGTTTGAGTCAGTTCCATGGCTCCATCTTTTGTGGCTTCATAATGCTTAAAAAGATAATGCACTTTATTATAGTTCCACTCCTGCTTTTTGTGCACACAAAGCGTCTCTTGCCATGGCTGTCAAGGCTCTAGTGTTTGCATGCATTATGAATGATCATGCTACTAGACTGCATTATAAAATGCTTATAGGCAAACTTCTGTGAAGCTTCATTTATCAGAAATTCAACTTCTAAATCCACAAGAAAACAAAAGCTGCTTAGACTCCTAAATGTCAGGCACATGACATCTCTAAAAACAATCTCTGGTTATGATGCACATATTGATATTTAGACTTTTCGATATGTTTTAAGTTATGTATTGATACTTTACAATTTGAAGTTTTGAGTGTTTCGCCGACATGGCATAGTTTTTTCTATAGATTCGGTTTCACATAAACAGAGTTTTTAACAAATCAAGTTTGAAATGTACTTGAAGTTTCACTCCATCATCTGTTATATTTTTCCCTGAGAATATAAATTATCAAGAGTGCCTTTGTAAATAAATTCTGGATTGCAAAGCTGCATTGGCTATCTCGTTCTCTGGTTTGGGAAAAGTCATTCTCATTTCAACATTTTCAGTTGTAGAAAAATCTCCTGTGACAAAATCAAAAAGAACCAACCACTATAAATGGAAAGAGAATGTGCTTTAGAGACTGATCACTTGGTAGGATTTAAACAGGGAAAATCAACTATTTGTGTTTATTTTTTTCCCTTCATTAATGGCTAATTCATAATTCAATTACATTTGGTTGATTATCAAAGGTTTTTTTGTTGCTCAACTGATCACCTTGTTCCTCGTTGCCAGTACTATATAGTGCCTGTTGAGGAGGGAGATGTTTATGATTATAGTCCAGACTTATGGAAACACATGGCCAGGGGATTTTCTTGGTGCCCCCTCCACTCTCAACTTCATCATTGAAGAAAGAAGGCACTTTGGTTGTAAGGTTGATCCCGTTTTGCATACTCCCTTCTCATTAACTGGTGAGTTTGAGAGCATTGGCCTGAGCATTGTTAAAAATGTTTGGCTCTATATACAAATGTTATATTTTACAGAATAGTGAAATACAGGTAGTCCTCGACTTACAACAATTCACTTAGTGAACATTACAAGTTACAACAGCACTGAAAAAAGGGAATTATGACCATTTTTCATACTTATGACCATTGCAGCATCTCATAGTCATCAAAATTTAGACACTTGGCAACTGACTAATATTTATCAAGGTTGTTTTGTCCCTGGGTCATGTGATCATCTTTTTTGACCATCAGATAAACAAAGTCAATTGGGAAGCCAGATTCACTGAACAAGAGTCACTAACTTAACAATTTCAGTAATTCACTTAATAACTGCAACAAGAAAGGTCATAAAATGGGGCAAAATTCACTAACTAATGTCTCATTTAGCTACTTAGCAAATGTTGGGCTCAATTGTGGTCGTAAGTCAAGGACTATCTCCTACTAAGAATTGATGCCATCTCTCGCTGGCCATATGCTTTCCTAGCCTGAATGTACTTTTTTTGTTTGTTGTGTTTGTTTTGTTTGCTGACACGCGTTATGATTTTTATATAATTTCCTTCTAAAAGATTATTTGTAATGATAATTAGTAGGGTGCAGGAATTAGTGGGGGTTCTTTTTATGTAGATTTATTTTAAAAGAATAATAAGGGGTCCTATTCCTTTAATGAGAATGATTTTTCTCAAAACATCAGCACAGGTCTCGGAAGGAGATGCTTCTGATTTGTAAGGCCCAGATGTTTCTCATTTGCCAGAACTCATAACTTGCTTTCATTTGTGCAAACTTGAAAAGTGGCCCTTTAAGTCATATAAAACATTCTTACCTCCTCACACCCTCAGTTTTATGTTGCAAAAAAATACAGGATGCACCCAATATACAGCTACAGAACAGGCAGGGGCAGCAGGCAGCAGGCAGCAGGCAGCCTTCGTATACTCTCTTCTTTGTCAACTAATTGGACTCTGTTTCTGTAGCTGTGGTTCCTTTGATTCTCCTAACAGGTCTTGTTTCTGCTGACCCTTTTCTTTGTCTTTCCCAACGGATAGGGGGGAGCCCTATTAACCAAGGAGGCCAAAGTCGAACCAGGGTTGCGTCGGACTGCTTCTCATTCTGATGAAGAAGAGCTGTTCTAATATCCTTAATGCTGTTGTTGGCAGTCAGAAACAGATTCCATTATTGTCGATCAATGCAGCTGCCATGCGGAGGGAGGGAAGGAGGGAGGGACTCTTCCTATTCACAGATTGATCAACCTGCCATTGCATGAGCAAATGTGTTGTAAGAGAGTCAGATGCTATTGTAATTGTAGCTGGAGCAGGAAAGGTCTGGTGGCGATGCAAACCTCTCCGTTGTTGGCAGGATTCTAAACGGTCTTCCTTCGGAAAACTGAAAAACAAAAGCTATGAGAATTTTATATCATTTTTTCCCCCTAAAAGGAGGGCAGTCATATATTACACTTTATTAACTGCATGGCTTTGCTAATCTTTCCTGTAGTGGGGTCATTTTTCTTTGTCTTCCCATGCCTCCGCATTTTTAAACGCTGTTTTGTCATTTTTAAACTGGAGGCCACCAACCTGTCATCTTCTTTTTACTCTTCTGCTTGAGCTGAGAAGCTGACATCAAATCTTCTCTTCTGCCTCTGTCTTTTAATCAGATAAGTCCGTCAGCTAGGGAGACCGGAGTCAGGCCACGGTACACTTTCCTTCTTTTCTACATTCCATTTTATTTGGTTCAGCCAGAAATCCTAAGTACTGGCCTCCCAAGACCCTCCGCGTTTCCCCGCTTTCCCTTCCCAGATTTATGCTGCCATTATCTACTGTATGGAAAAGTTTTCTAGCTGGAGAATGAGTCTCCTTTCTCCTGGAGATGCGGCCGAATGGCTGGATAGCAGCACAGAAGATGAGCGAAGCCTCCTGTCATTTCTTGGTACGGTAGGCTTGGAATACTTATTGAAAAAGAATTAGCAGAATTTTCATTTTGATTTTATGACTGAGAATAGTCTCAAGGCGATGTATGTGATTTTTCTCTTTGGCTTAACATTAAATGTTATCTAAATACGAGTTCATAACCTTCAGTGTCAAGCATAGTTGACACAGATACTTTGAACTTTATGCCATTCTTCTGCCTAGTCTCTCCCCACCCACCCCCATCTGTTCCCTTTAGCCTGAGAGAATCTGTCTAATTTCGATGAACTCATCTAAAGAAATTTATTTCTGGCTTGTGTCCCATTTTTCCTAAAGATTTATGTATCAAGTAGCATGTACTTAGGTGGTGCTATGTTAATTTGTAATAAATGATAATAATGTGAAAATTTTAAAGGCCCCATTAAAGACATTTTAGTTCATCAGTATTACTTACATCCAGGCATTGCAGTTATGTTTTTAAAAAGTAGCCAATTCTGGTTTATGATCTTTTTGATAAAAATGAGTAAAAATTAAAAACAGCGAACTAGTCATATTAAGTTTTATTTTAGGAAATATAAGAATTGCCATATTGGATCAGAGTGTTGTGAAGCCATATAAAAATGTTTATCAGAATTCTTGTTTAAAAAGTAGTCTGGAATCAAGTTTGAATTCTCTTCTACATGAGAAACTTGCAAACGTGCACACAATGTTCTTCATGTTAAATGCACTCTTAAAGCCCACAATGTCTTAAGGATTTTAAGTGTTACAGCAGGTAGGACTCCAAGACTCTAAAATGATTGTCACAAAATCAGAAAATATCTGATTTATTCCTTCGTCTCTTGCAAAAGTTGCCATGTTTTTCAAACTTCAGAAAGATTAAATCTCTTTACAAGGTAACACATTCCAAAGAACCATTCAAGTCTCAGAATTCCCCATTTGCTTACTCAGTTCTAGAACATATTTACCCATTGTTAGATTAGAGTAGGTACTATATGAGATATTCAGTTTTGGTAATTATAGGATCCATTTCTATAATTCCACGTGCTGGAAACTCACTTTTTAACAGAATTTATATTCCCCCCTCTCTTGTAATGCATACAACTAAGTCCATTTTTTAAAAGAAAGAGTGATTTTGTTATTTTATTCCTACAGTAGTCTAATAAGGTAGATGAGGCCAAAAAATGATTGGCTCAAGAGGCAAAATGCTCCTGGGTTGGCACTGAATCCCTACCATTACTAATGAAAAGGATATTTCAATGCAGAGATGGATAAAACTTCTGCTGAAGTATTGAGCTTCACAAACAAATATTCTACTGCCAAATATGACTCTTTCATATCTCCATATGTATATGAAGTCAGTTCAGAGAAAAATTTTAAAAAATCTGAACTACAGATTCTATAAGATTGCCCAACAGCATGTATCTGGATGCAGTACTCAATCCAAGGCAAATGCTGCTTAAGGGTATATATACCTGTAGCCCCAGTGTGTGGGGTTTGGATTGTAGAGACACCTCCTTCCCCTATTCTCGAGGATGGAGTGTCATGATCTCACAAGATAACTCCCACACAGGTTCACAACATATGAAGCTTCATATCATGTCAGATCTACTCTAATGAGATTGTCTGCTTTTCTCTTCCTTCTCTCCTAAAAATCCTCCCCATCCTTTTCACCTAAAGATCTTAATGCCAGGAATTAAATCTGAGCTTGACCTGAGAAACCCCCCATCTCTTTTGCTGGAGAATGACAGTTGATTTGGGAAGATGTGTTTACATTACTGCACAGGTTGTTACAGTTGTTACAGTACATGACCATTTAGAGGCAGGGAAGTTTATTAAATCTGAAAGTCCATTAAACCAAATGTCTGTATTTTGCATCAGTTTATGTCATTTGAGTTAATTTACTTTATGTTAATAATGGTATAACTTATTTTTGACAACATTTATGTCTGTCTGTGAGATTGCTGTAATTATGCAAATCAAGTTAATACATAATAGTATTAACTTGATTTGGATGCAAATTATATTAGCCAAGCTTATCCAAGCTGTTTACCCATTGTTTGGGAGTGAAGTCCAAACTAAAATTTGGTTCATTGCATCTAAAGCTCACTGTATGGCTGTCCAGAAAAATCAAGGCTTGTTTGTCAATTGGATACTGAGGTTATTATTTCATTGTAAATTTTATTTGAAAATTAGCTTTTTATTCTCGGTGTCAATTATATGCAGTACATATTAATCAAGTTACATCTGGTTGAAGAGAAGTAAGTCAGATATTTGTAGGATGTCCTCTGGAATAGATTTTTATCATAGCTTGTGGGTATGTTTACATTACAATAATACGATTTAAAATAATTAAGCCAGGTTGGAAAACTACATCTAAGAACAGAGCTATGATATGTTACTGGGCAACTACCAAACCCAACATTGCTGTTGAAAAGGTTTTTGGTAATAGTACAAAAGTGATTTGCCCTTGTAGTCTTTGGGGAGGAGGGGGGAATCAATTTTCCAGTTTATTCCATAGCACTGATATAGCCATTCCTCCAAGTACAAGCATCTATACTACTTAACTTCCAAGCTGCAACAAGGGAAGCCAAATGCTACAGCTTCTGAGAGTAATTTCTTTCTTTCCTACACTTATCCTGCTTTTTGTTCAGAAGTTCAAGATGGCATATGTAGTGCTCCTTTCTCTGTTTTCCCCATAACAGGAACTCTCTTATGTCAATTGGTTTAAGAGACCGTGATTGGCCCTGAATCATCTGGTGAGCTTCCATTGTTGAGAGTGGATTAAAACCTGAACCTTTCCATTTCTTAGCTACTGCACCATATTTACTCTCAGTTGTAATTAAGTGTGACTTTCCATCAGTAGGCCCTTTCCCATCTCTATTATTCTACGCTAAATGGTCCTGTGCAAAGTCTTGGTAATCCATTGTGGTCCATAGTTTGTCTGTGTTCTTGTCAGTTGGCTGGCCAGATAGTACTAAACTCCATGACATCAGATCACTATTTTTTAAGAAGATAATTTCTATAGCTAGCAGACAAGACACAATAAACAGGACATTTCCAATTGCTGTTTATACTGTTTCTAGCTTACCCAAATTGGATGCTTTTAATGTTTAAGTTGTTTACCATGCTGAATTATTATTAGGTTACTGGGTGCAAATGTATTCATTGACATGTATCAATAATAATGCATGCAGAAAGTTCAAAGAATCGACAATAACAAGTCTTGAGTCCAGATACCAACATATAGGATACATTGCTATCCTAAGTAGAACAATCCTAAGTTGCTACCCAAGCAACACTGCAATACAAAAAAGATGCTGAAGCGCCCTAGAAAGAGTGCAGAGAAGAATAACAAAGATGATAAGAGGTCTGGAGGCTAAGTTGTATGATGAACAGTTAAGGGAACTAGGAATGTTTAGCCTAATGAAGAGAAGGCTTAAGGTTGACATGATAGACATCTTCCAATACATGGAAGGACTGACACAGAGAAGAGGGGGTCCATAGCATCTGAGGGCAGGACAAGAAGCAATGGGTAGAAGCTCATCAGAGGGAGATCCAACCTGAAACTCAGGAAAAAAACCCTGATAATGAGAGCAATTAATCAATGAAATGGGTTGCCTTTGGAGCTGTTTGTGCTCCGTTGCAGGACATTTTCAGTAACAGATTGGACAATCATTTGTCCAGGTTGATGTAAGAATTCAGGCATTGGACAGAGGGTTTGACTAGAAGACCTCCAAGGTCCTTCCAGCCCTATGATTCTATGATAAATAAAAAAATTAAGCTTTTAAGATGGAGGAGATGGGAAGGTATGTCCCATACCAAACCTCCCACTTTTTAACCATGTAAAAGAAGAGAAGGTGGGATTGTTTACTTGGATATTTTCCACTTTTTCTGAATTGTACAGTCTGTAGTTGCAGAAAGTTTCAGAAATACTGTTTGAAACTATTATTTCTTTTACTATTGTTATACTCTGGATAATTTTGAAAATCGTTTTGAGTATTTCATTACAAAAAAGAACCACTAATGTTCTGCAGAAAACAATGAAGGGAGTCCTAAAATAATATTTCAGGTATATTCTTTCCTGAGCTGTCATAGAATAGATTCTTGCTCAGGTATTAAAAAGATTTTTTTTTTTTTACTGTCACATATGTGAGTGTTAGGTCTACATTATTCTTTCCATTATTCAAAACATATTGCTTCATTTAAAGCTGCATTATACCACCAAATAGCCAGGCAGGATATCAAACAGGTGTAACATATGACCGTTGAAAAAAAACAATATTCTGACTATAATAATTGGATATCTGTGATCCCATTCCCCATTTTAAAATATTTTAAAAGCATTCAAAAGGGCATTTATTCAGAAGTCCACGACTATCTCTTCTCCATCAAGCACCAGGATTAGGAGCAATGTTTCTTAGGAAGTAAATGTCATCAAAGGAAAAAGGTTAACCACCAGGGCTGTGCCAAACATTAAAAAGAGATGCTTTGCACCGATCAGGTGAAAGAGGACCATAAAACCCACTCTCTTTTTGAGCATCTCTATTGGCTACTTCCAAAGCCTTTACCGTCCATTCCTGCATGCAAGTTGCTGCACTGGTGGTCCCAGCAGAAGTGTCCCTCTGTGCACGCAGACAGATGAGCAGAAAATGAAGGACTCTTTTAAAGACACCAAGTGATGACTGCAAGCCATGTAGCCCCTTTTAACCATTTGAGGAGTAAGCAGAGGATCTTTGTTCCTGCATCCACCCCTTGCAAAGCACCTCCTCAACATGCTTTGCACAGCCCTACTGAGTGCTTTCTTCACTACCAGTTGAAGGTAGGCAGGGGTGGGATTCTGCCAGTTCGGACTGGTTCAGGCATACCGGTAGCTCCGACGATCAGCTGAGAGCGAACCAGTTTGCTCCAACGATCAGCTGGGTCCACCGACCCACCCCTGCGCTATACCTAACTTTATTTCCTTTGTTTGAAGCTCAGCTGATTGGTGTGGCAGTGCAGATTGCCGCGCCTCAGCTGTTTTATTCACAAGAGCTGCAGTAGAAGGTGCTATTTTCAAATGTACTGTGTGCGTGCAGATCGCCCGTTTGGCACACGGGCAAAGCTCGTGCGAAGCGAAGCTGTTGTTACACTGGTTGCATCCCACCACTGAAGTTAGGGCTCCATCCTTAAAGCTTTATAATAGATTGCAATGTTTCCATAACAATCTTTGACTATTTCTTATAGTTTGTGTTGATAATATTGCTACTGTTCTCCACATGTAAGTTTCTGCTATTGGACTGCAAGTTTGCTTACATCTGTTTGCTTATGCCTTTAACTTTACTGCAGAGTTCTTTGAAAACAGAAAAGAAGGAAAATGGCTTCCACTTGTACTTATCCAAAAGGCAAATGAATGAACTGTTATTCTGCTGTCCAGATCTTTGCTGAAAATAAACATTTGATTAGCTTGTGGTAACTTTATTGTTGTTAGCAGCTGAAGGGAAGTTGATCTGATTTTTAGATATATCTTAAGTATCTGAAAATATCTATCAATGTAATATATAGGTATCTGGGAAAAAATTAAGCAATTCCATCCTTCGATCCAGTGGTGGGATTCAAGTAATTTAACAACCGGTTCTCTGCCCTAATGATTTCTTCCAACAACCAGTTTTGCTAAACTGCTCGGAAAGTTAACAACTGGTTCTCCCGAAGTGGTGTGAACTGGCTGAATCCCACCACTGCTTCAATCCTTATACTAGAACCTCTAGTCTTTTCTGCCTCTTTCTGTAACTGATCCATTTGATACTATTATTAGAAAGTAATCTTTTGTTAGTATTTCCAAATTTGTTCCTTTTAATGAACAGCTGCATTAATTTTTGTTTTGATACTGAGTTTGGCAAGCCGATTTCTGTTTATCTCTCTATCCTTCCTATAGTGATGCTTTGTAGTTCTCTGAACATTCTCTGGCCTCTGTTCCCCTCTTTATATAATTAGCCCAACTCTTCTTGTAAGCTCAATTATGTACTCTGTGGTTCTATATGTTTTATGCAGATTTCAGTTCCTGAAATTCCAACCAAACTTTACTCATGAGAAATGAGTCATGAGAGCACTTTTCTAATTTCTTTGTTATTCTAATATCTTCTCTCTGTCTTATTAATGGGATATATTGGATCAATTCTTTAAGAAGTTCAGCAGTGTAAATAATGGCTATCAGAACAGCTTGCTGATAACTGTTTAGACAATTTTTGTTAATATTGGATTGGAGGTGAAGCAACCTTCTTCTGTTTTGTTATTGAAAAGTGAGAGAGTTAAGAGAATTGCCTCTGCCTTTTTGTTTTATTTTCCCACAATTCTTAAAACCTTTCTGATCAATGTCCATAGGTAACTGAATGCAAGTTCAGCTCTCTCAGCCTCTCTGCCATCCATATATGCAAGGGAGCATTTAATATGCACTATTTCCAAGAGTTGTTATCAGAACTAGTACTGCAAATCAGAAATTCTATAAATTCTCAACTAATGCCATATTAACATTGTTTTTCAACTGAGAGCCTTCGTATATGTGCTAAAAGGGAAGAAGTGTTTGTAACTTTATTACAAAGAGCTTTGCTGTTTTGTGAGCTGTCAGTAGAAAGTAGACATTTTTCAAGATGTTATTACTCTTGCACAGAAACAAACCATTTTCAAATATTAAGGTTAGCTTCATGTCTTTTTCCCAGGCTGCAAGGGCATGATGAATATGAACATGAATTTGTGAACTTGTGCTGAGCATTCCAACTCATGTATTAGCCATGGGGCATGAACCAGTTAAAGTTTTAAAGTCTTCCCGACTTTTCCTGACCAGTTAAAGTTTTAAACTCTCCCTCATCCATTGATTATGTTTTAGATTCTCACCACTAATTATTTAATATACTTGGAGGGAGAGGAAGATTGGTTTTAAAAGCAGGTAAAAACAATACAAAAGCACGATCTAGCTTCAATGGAAAGAGGAGAAAATAGTTTCATTCAGTGCTGAAATCCAAATTTTTTTACTACCGGTTCTGTGGACATGGCTTGGTGGGCATTGTGTGGTTTGGTGGGCATGGCAGGGGAAGGATACTGCAAAATCCCCATTCCCTCCCCACTCTGGGGCCAGACAGAGGTGGTATTTGCCGGTTCTCCAAACTACTCAAAATTTCCACTGCCGGTTCTCCAGAACCTGTCAGAACCTGCTGGATTTCACCCCTGGTTTGGGTCCAATTGTGAAAGCATGCCCTATGAGTTTATCTCAAAGTTCATAGGAATGAGTAGCTGTTTATTTTCCTCTCTCTTTCTCCTGGTAAAATTGGAGCTATGTTCCTTAGGTTTCTTCAGGTACGACTGCAGAACCGATGAGAACAGACATGCTGTGTTGATAGCAGGCAATTTTTCCTGAATAAGCAAAATAACAAATATAAGACAGATCTCTCTCTTATAGATGATTACATCTGAATTGGAATAAAGACACACATTTTGCTACCATCAAAATTTAGCACATAGCAACAGCATTTATCATTAATTATTTGGGGCGGGGGCGGACAAACCTTACTCTTCATAGGAAATGTGTCTATAACAGAAGAGTGCTAGCTTTGGGGCGCCTGTTAATGGACTGAAAGTGACTGATGATTTGGGAAGAGGGATTAAATTGCCGAAGTGTATTTCCTCTTTCCTGTCTGCAAATGGGGAAGGGGAGAACCAAACAATTGTCTTGAGTATCTACCCTTCTGTGAGTAGTGATCCAAGGGTTGGGAGCTGATTTGGGCGGTCTCAGCTGCTCTGCCCAAAGGAGAAGGGCAAGAGTTTGGAATTTGTATTTGGACAGGCATCCCAGTGCCTGCCTTTCCAGAGTCTTAAAAGATGTTGAGACTGTGGAAAGAATGCAGAGAAGAGCAACAAGAATGATTAAGGGGCAAGAGTGTAAAACATACAAAGAACGGTTACAGGAATTGGCTATGTCTAGTCTAATGAAAAGGAGGACTAGAGAAGACATGATAGCAGTGTTCAATTGGGAGTTTTGCCCATTCATTTTTAATTGATTGTGGTTCAGCAGTAATATAACCTGGAACATTTTGTTGTTCCCAATTTTGGCCAGAACCACATCTGAAGGATCCTGGAATGATTTTACAGGGGAATGTATAAATTGGGTAGCTACTGCTTATGCCCTTATGCCTATCCCTGCTTTGTCAATGACTCTGCTGGGCCTTCTCAGTGCCTTGCTGCTCCCCTCTTCCCTGCAATCCCACTACAACATATCCCCAACCCTTCAAGTCTTGTCAGGACTTTCCTTGCTTCCCATGCCACTTGTGCCACTGATGTCCCTGTGTGGCATATCCCACTTGGTCTGCCTATCCCTGAATTTCCAACAGATGTTCTCCTCTCTCCCCCTCCCCTTTAATCACTGCCTGACTTATTAACCTGTTCCTTGCTGTGAAGTTCTCAACAGTAAAAGATTTCACCTGTGCCTGATGTTCCTAAGCTTATCTCAATTTCTAGTCCTGCTTCAAGAAGCTAGCAAATTAGAAAATAAGCCATTAATACAACACAATCCCAGGAGCCTTTGCTGAGCCTCAGTGGTGATAGCATGACATTGTAGCTTTGCAAGCCAGGCATTTTCCTCAACAGCTGTCGCCATGGTTATGAGTTGCAGAGTAGAACCTGTGATGTGGAGGGAAAGGATGGCAGAAGAATAATGTTACGCCTGAGTCCAGAAACTGGAAGCTGGGTTAAAGCAGGAATGTGGCTCATACTGGCATACCTAAGCAGAAAAAATCAAGACAACCATTTTTGCAAGATGAGATTTCCTAACTGGTCAAAAATTGAATTGATGGTGAGGTGTGGGTCCCTAATGGGATTACCTATGAAATTTGCTCAAGGTCACAGATGAGGCTGTAGGAAACAGAAGAACCAATGCATTGACATATGCGAAGAGTATGTACCGTATATACTCGAGTATAAGCCGACCCGAATATAAGCCGACTCCCCCAATTTTACCCCCAAAAACTGGGAAAACTCATTGACTCGAGTATAAGTCGGGGGTGGGAAATGCAGCGGCTACTGGTAAATTTCAAAATAAAAAAAGACTGGTCAAAAGTGCGAGGACCTGTCAGAAATCACTTTTTTCAGCCCTCTGAGTAGTCCTTTTGTGCATATGGACTACTCAGAGGGCTGAAAAAGTAATTTTTGACTGGTCCTCGCACTTGTGACCAGTCCTCGAACTTACGACTGTCCTCACATTTTACGTTTTTGCCCTATCTTGTCACCATGGTAAAGAGAAGCAGTTGTGAAATGAGTGACATGGTTTTAAGAATGCTGCACGGGCATGAATGTGAGGATGGTCATAAGTGTGAGGACCAGTCAGAAGTGTGAGGAGCTGTCAGAAATGACTTTTTTCAGCCCTCTGATTAGTCCCTATACACATATATCACATGACCAGCTAGCCACGCCCACCCAGTCACTGGCTTGATCTAATTTCAGGCAAGTTGAAGCCTCTGTTAAGAGATACCAGGGCTGGGCAAATGTGGCCCTTTTATAACCTGTGGACTTCAACTCCCAGAATTCCTGAGACAGCCAAGCTGGGAGAACCCACTAGCTAGCAGCCAATTACAAGAAGGCTAGCTAGCAGCCAATTACAATCAGCTCTCAACTCAAGGTCAGTGCACATGGGATCTCCCTAAACGTGAGGATTTCTTTGTTTCTTTCTCCCTTTACGCCCCCCCCCAGCCCGTTTTTGCTTCCAGGGGGCTGCAGAGAGTCTTGCTAGGCACGCCCCTCATGCCCCTAGCAAGCCTTGGGAGCCAGTTGCAGGGAAAAAGTCATTTTTTTTGTGACCCAAATATAAGCCGAGGGGGCGTTTTTCAGCCTGAAAAACGGGCTGAAAAACTCAGCTTATATTCGAGTATATACGGTACGTGTGCAGCAACATTGGGCTATCACACAAGCTCCTTTTTTTAAAAATATATTGAGAAGTTACCCAAAAAGGACAGCTATGCTTCCATCATTCTAATGAAAACTGTGAGAGTCACCATTTTTCTCATGAAGTGGGAAATGGCCCACCCCAGACCTTATGGCAGTCAACCCTTGCTATTTTTGTGATTCGTGTGGAGAATCAGCTGAAAGAGTGATACCAAACTATGTTCTGTATCCAACACACAGGGATTAAGAATTAGAAGTTCCTTCAAAGTAGTGCAGAACTAGATAGCTGAGAGGAACCTTCAAAATCTTTGAGCTGGAAGAAATTCTGACATTAATAAAGTGCATAGCTGAAACCAGATTTGAATTTTTAACCAAAGTTTTACAGGGCACCAGATATAAATATGTTTCCTTTTTTGAAATTTGGTAATCAAATTTGGTTAAAATAAACAACTACCTGATCTAAATACAAGTAGTTGTCGACTTATGAGCACAATTGAGGCTAAAATTTTTGTTGCTAAATAAAACATTTGTTAAATGAGTTTTGCCCCATTTGACGACCTCTCTTGCCACAATTATTAAGTGAATCACTGCTGTTAGGAAGTTAGGAACACGGTTGTTAAAGGATCTGGATTCCCCATTGACTTTGCTTATCAGAAGAGTGCAATAGTTGATCACATGACCCTGGGACATTGCAACTGCCTTAAGTACGAGTCAGTTGCCAAGCATCTGAATTTTGATCAGGTAACTGCAGGGATGCTACAATGATCGTAAGTGTGAAAAGCGGTCATACATCACTTTTTCAATGTCACTGTAACTTCAAATGATCACTAAATGAACTGTTGTGAGTCAAAGACTACCTGTATGCAGCATGTTTTTAAATGCTATATTTTGGTGAAATTTGAAGCAGTATCCGCAAAACTTTCAAGGAAACTGCCCATTACTTCCTGTTTTAGAAATTTCAGTTTGATGAACCAAAACTTAAATGTTTACATCAGCCCACTCCATGGCAATGGAAGAGTTTGGGAGAATGTAGATATATTCTGGGAGAAAATCATGCCCTCTTGGCATATATAGCTCAGGAAAAAATAAAATATGAATTTCTAAACAAATTACATAGAATAAGTTAAAATGAAGTAAAGTTCAATTTAAAAGAGTAAAAAGGGAATACATAACATGCTTACAACTAAAGTGAAGTTACTGAACTACTAATTAAATAATATTTTACTCAGTTGTCCAATAACATTGTAAACTATTATTTTATTATTTATTATGAAATGCTGAGATACTAAATTCTTGAACTACTGAATGAAGAACTAACAAGTGTAACTTCTCTTGATATTGTATTGTGCAATAAAGGTGGGTGAGTGAGTTTTGCATGCTATCTTATCCTCTTTATTTGAAATCTATCCTGACATCAGGAATGATAGATTTTCTGCATGAATTATTAGAGACCCTTAATAAATAAATCTATATTTGATTGCTTAATCAATTTGCACTCTTTATTTTACAAAAGAGCAAAATGAATAGAATAAAAGAGACTTCTAACCAGGTTGTTCAACATTTTTAGAATTGTTTTAGATCTAATATAATTTCCCTAAATTTCTTTTCTTGTAGTTTTATATTACATTGTTAACTACACTATACATATATAATTTTATTGTTTGATATAATAAAATCATTATATTAAAAGATTCACACAGGGAATGGGAAGGATGTTTCTATTTAAGGAAAAACTTACTTTCTCCCTTATTTATTTATATTTATCGTCTTGTCTCAGAGGTTCCACCAGAGACATCTCCTCGAAGACGGAGCATCTCCGGAACAAGCAATCCCACAGATACATCAAATACATCACCTTTCCGAGTACCAGTAAGTAGACATTTCCTTTCAATGGGATTCTGCGACAAACTCAGTATATGTCCATGGCATAGCATTTACCCCTACAGCAGGGGTGTGAAACGCAAGGCTCAGGGGCTGGATTTGGCCCGAGGGTGCTTAGATCTGGCCTGCAGGGCTGCCCTGGAAACAGCGAGGGACCAGCCCGCAGTGCCTCTGCCGGCAAAATGGAGCTCAGGAGGGTCACGAGCGCTAAGGCCACCACAAGGGCCCCTGACACAAGTGATGTCGAGTTGGCCACACCCACCCTGACCATGCCTACCAGGCCCCCCAAGGTCAAACACAACCCTGATGCAGCCCTTAATGAAATTGAGTTTGACACCCCTACTCTACAGCATATAGGATTATTATTTTTTTAACAAGTTCATTATGCTGCATGTGGCAGCAGAAGCAAAGCATTGTGCTTGATTGGGCAAAAGAGTATCTATCTTCTCTGAGGTTTTTGTTTACTTCTGCATTCTATTCACCTGTGAAATCAATGCTCAGAAATATGAAGCAAGACGGCAGGAATGCCAAACAGTCTCCAAGCAAGAAGCCCAGATGGGCTACCTTAAGCTTCCCTCACTGCACCTATGTTTGGATCGGTAGGGAGTGGCTAGACAGATTTTGTTTCTAATTTTCTTAAAAACAAATTGATATATTCTTAAAAATATATCAATTCATATGATTGTGATTAAAATATTCATTCTTCATAATAATTCTAACACTGGTGGATTTTTTTTCCTGCTCTACAGATGGAAATTTATTACTGTATACTTTATGTTCAGTTTCCTTTTGTGAGGCAGATGTTCAGTTGTAAATTATTTGTTTTTATAATTTTACTCCAGATTTCCTGGGAAATTTGGGTGGACCAAAGTAGGAAGTACCCATACTTGAATTACTGCATTTTTTCCCTAGTATTATGTTGAGAGTGAATCATTTACAGTGTAAATCCAATTAAAATTAAATGGCTTTTTCAACAGTTTTTTGTTCCCAAAAACTGCAACAAGTTTTTAAATGACAGTAATGAGTAACAATATTCTGGAATGTTACCCTGTTTCCCCCCAAAATAAGACACCCACTGATAATAAGCCCAATCGGGCTTTTGAGCGCATGGCAATAAGGCCAAGCGCTTATTTCAGGGTTCAAAAAAATATAAGACAGGTCTTATTTTCAGGGAAACACTGTATTTTATGATCTACTTATGAATCTGTAAAAACTAACCATTCTTACTGTTCTCATATTGTTGCTTGTTTTAATTAACATGTATATAACCTGTCCTACATTCTCAATTTTCCTTATCCTAGGTTCCAAATTCTGAGAATAGTTTTTTTCTATTTAAACATCAATACAGGTTTCTTTACATTTAAAAATCATGGCTTATTCTTTCCATGGATAATTCTGAATAAGAATTTCAGTATTTGTTCAGCATAAGATTGATCAGTAACAGATGATGTAACAAAGTGGAGGCATATCATCTTGTTCAACCTGTTGCAATGCTAAATCTTAGAATTGTAGTAGAAAAATACCACATTGGGAAAAAGCTGGTCTAGGCAACTCACAGTTCAAAACTGGAACATTATCTCTATCTCTCCTTTATTTTAAATATGTTTAATTGTTAAAAGTTTCTTTATATTTTCAGGTTTGGCTGGTCCATATTGTATGAATAGTAAAAGCGTATATTGAAGAGAGAGGGGAAAAGAGAGAGGGTTATATATGTCTGATTGAATTCTATGATAAGAGACAAGATAACTTTTATTGTCATTTTTTCTGTGAACATATTTGCACATATTAAAAAATTTAATTCTGATTCCCACTCTAAAAGAAAATAAGCCAAAATGTTGAAAATCCGCTCAAGCTAACAGCACTATCCAGGATGGAATGCTTTAACCAAGTTTCCATTGCAATGGTGAGATAGCAGTTTCTCACCTGCTTCTTTGTTATTAACCATAGCTTCATGTAAATGATTTTAGACTCTAAGGAGCACATTAGCAAACAAAATAGATAGTGGCGATACTCTATATGGATTAGCCTTTAGCCTAGTTTTTAGCCCTCCATCTTGGCCTCATTTCCTTTTTCAGTCACACGATCTCCACCTCAGAAGACATTCAGAGCCTGAGGGAGGCTTCCCTGCTTCAAAGGCTGCTGCTCCCCGCTGCCCGAAGCATTGAGCACTTTCAGAGACTGTAACTGATCTCACACCCTCTGAACAACCACCAACACTTCCACTGCTTGCACCTTCAATCAAAGTAGTCCGAAGCAACACAGACTCTCTAGAACAGCTTTATCAATAGTTCCTCTCTTGCTAAACCTCACCAATCCAATATAGAATGATGGTCACGTAACAGTTTGGTAATAGATTTCAGCTTTCTTGTCACAATTCCCAAAGAATCACTGGATGGCATGTTCATCTCCAAAACCCCAACACTCTTGAGAGCCGAACCAACCGCAGCCAAGCAAGATGCCACCATTTTAGAACTTAAGAATTATCTAGCATTGTTGACAGAGGATCAGATATACTCTTTGATTTAACCCATTGAGAGTTCACATTCAGAAGATGACTGTGAGTAGGTTCACACAATATGTTAAACTCTAAATCTGAGTTAATAAAGCAGACTCTGAAAACAGTAGTACTTCCAATTTTTTGCGATTGCTTTCCACCCATAAAATGGTGATTCCAGAAATTGCTTAAACACACACGCTTCAGCAAGTCTGAATATCTCAGCTCCATTTCTATACCAAACATAATTTTTCAATGTTCTGTTCTCATACAAAAGGAAGATTTGAAGTCACTCTCACATAGGCATAAATTCATTACCACCTCCTATTTATGCACACTGAGAGCTTGAGCTCTTATACAACTGGCAGAGTAGGCCCAGGAAATCAACATTCAAACTCTGCTGTCTTACTCTTTTTAAGGAACCTTCAGATCAGAAGTTCTGTTTAGACATAATAGGAAGCTTCACTGCTGCTTGGGTTTCTGGCTAGTGGAAGGAGTAAGTGGGAAATGGATGAAGAGCATACCTGATAATAAACCTGAATTCTAGATGTCTTCAGATGCTGCTGCTTTCCAACAAATGTTCCTTACAGTCACTGAAAGAGTAAAATGGCACCAACTGTGAGGTCAGGTGGCTCAGTCCCCTGAAGGAACAGAATAAAAAACGATAGGTTGGAGTACAATCAAGTATTGATTGCCCTCAGTTTCTGGGTTAAGTGTGATGTTATCTTTAGAAACAAATTAGCAGTCTTAAAAGGCTCGAAATACATTACTTGCAGGACATGTGATATGTCTTTGTTCTTCAGTTTCTTTTTTTTCCCCCTCTCTCTTCCAGTTGTTAATATGCACAGCCTGGCTATTTTAAAAATTCACTTCTGAATAGAACATTCAATTCCAGTAGAGACTTCATCACCATTCTTCTAGGCACTGAACAGTGGCATCCATACAGGGAAAAAAATTACTCAACTGCACAACTTAATGGGCCTTTGTCCAGAGCTTGGAATTTTGATTTATAGTTACATAATATTCTGAAATGAATGCTTTCTTTTCTTTTCTTCTTAATTTGGAAGAAGCCCTTCAAATAACTCATTGCTGTGAAGTGCTTGGGATCTATTCACATGACATGAAATTAAGTTTTCCCTCTTCCTCTTAAATATCTAATATTACTATTTCTTTTAAAATACCCATTTCTTGCATAACAGTATGTTCAGATCAGTTTATATTTAGCAACATTCACTTAATGCAGTCCTTAGGCTGCCATTGAGCGATGTGGGGCACAGGCTCTGCAGGCAGAATATCTTGACCCAATCTCTGGTATTTCCTGATTAAACTAAAAAAAACCCCACAGTTTTCCTTCACTATAGTGTTGTTGTTATTTTAAATTTATTATAGCCGCCCTTTCCCATAGATTCTAGGTGGTTTACAAATACATTTAAAAAAAAAAAAGTTTAAAACTTTCCATTTCACAGGTAGCCCAGATCAAAACAATGCAACCATAACAAATCAAGCTAAATGAGGGGTCCAGCAGTCACATCAACACCAGGCCTAAGACCAAAGCCAGATCTTTAGTGCTTTTTAGAATCCTGGGAGATATAAAAAGGGTGCTTTTTGTATCTCTGGGGGAATGCTGTTCCAGAGATGGGGGCCATGACATTTCTTTGGTCCCAGAAGATGCAGCATTTAATAGAAGGGATCTAGAGAATAACCAGTCTACTGGAATGTACTGTGTGGGCAGAAAGAGTACTGAGCTGGATGAATGAATGCATAACTTCCTTTAATAAAATAAAACACTATTTTGATGTTATGTTCCTTTCAGCAAGGATTAATTTTAAATGTCTGTAGGTGCCAGTAAGTTTTTGGAATATTGCACCTGCTCATTTATAAAAGAAAATATCGGTGTGGCATAAAAGCTAAGTCTGGGCTGTGAACCAAAGAGTCTATAAATCAAATCTTTCTTCTTATGGCCTTAAGAAATGCCCTGAAAGTCTTCTCAGCCATCAGAAGAGCAGCAGATAGATCTAGTTAGAATAGCTCTAGAAATTCCAGAAGCAAAGAAAAGAAAGATGGGAACATTGAGAGGAAAGATGGGCTGTCACATGGAATTTTCTTTCTTTCTTTCTTTCTTTCTTTCTTTCTTTCTTTCTTTCTTTCTTTCTTTCTTTCCTTCCTTCCTTCCTTCCTTCCTTCCTTCCTCTTCTTCTTCTTCTTCCTCCTCCTCCTCTTCCTCTTCCTCCTCCTCCTCCTCCTAGCATATTCCTGCAGGTTCTGCTTTTCAGATCATTGAATATCACTTTGCACGGTCATCTGCATCTCCAGGGCAGAGGCCCACAGCTTGCATATCTTCGTTGATGGTGTCTTGCTATATCTGTTTTGGGTGCCCGCAAGGTCACCAGCCATTGACTTCTAGTTGGTAAGGTGCTGCTCTTAGGACATGTTCATACCAGCGGAGCCGGCCTTTTCTCATCTTCACATGAAATTTTGTTTCTGAGATTAATTTCCAATTAAAATAGTCTCAAGAAAATTCCCTGTTTTTTAGCTTTTACTGCAGCCTTATTTACAAGTTGGAGTTGAAATGAGCTTCAAAAAGTGAACAAGTTAAATATTATATAAATAAATGGATATTATTTTTATTTTATTTTTATTTAATTCTTATACCGCCCTTCTCCTGCGGGACTCAGGGCGGTGCACAGCCGAGATAAAACATAACATATAAAATTTAAAAACAATTTAAAAGACATTAAACAATTTCGGCCCAACAATTTAAAACAACCCAATTAAAACTGAATTCAATTAAAACTGAGAGGATGGGATCAAGCCAGCCCAGCTAGATGGAATAAGTGCGTTTTCAGGCCCCGAAGAAAAGTCCGGAGGTCTGATATCATGCATATCTCAGGGGGTAGGTTTAGTTTAGTTTAGTTTAGTTTAATTAGATTTATATGCCGCCCTACTCCCGAAGGACTCAGGGCGGTGAACAGGCACAGGATAAAATACATAAATACAAAAGTTAAAACATAATTAAAACCAAATTAAACAAATTAGCCCACAACTAATTTGGCGCTTCATCTCCCTCAGCTCCTCGGAGAACCAAGGAGCTAAGTGAGTTCGGTGCCGGGTCAGAGGCCGCAAAGGCAGGACGCGGTCCAAAGCCCCAGCGGCCGCACTGTCCCAGGCAGCCACCAAGTCTTCAGCCGAGTCATGAGCCAGAGTCTCAGGAAATGGCCCAAGCTCCATTTGGAACCTGTCTTTAGGCTTTAGACAGAACAATGATATGTAGCAATTAGAATTTCAAGGGAAGAACAATATTAAATTTACAGTGATTGACACACTTAGGGAAAATGATTGTAAAATATTTTACTGACAGAGTATCACTCAAGAATTGATTGCTAAAATTGATAATTTGTTTGTAAAAAAACCTGGACAATTAGGTCAAATCATTCATCATTATTTGGTGCAATGTTAAAAAGCCCAATTTGAGCTATAACCAAATGAGACAAATTCTAAAAGGTTGATTCCCTTTCTAACATGTCATCGTTCTATGAAATAATTCCGTATCAAATGTTATATTTCTTACAAAGCATAATGAAGTAGCTTTGCATATCCTAACAACTGTTAGGATACTCTACAATTTGCATTAGAAAATGCATATAATTGCTTCAGTAGAAGAATGCTAAATTAAGTTGTAGGAGCATACCTTGATATTTAAAATAATGAATATATTGAAAAAGAAATCTTAGAGTTGGGGTATCATCTAAAATTTGATTTTCTCTTAAATTTATCTTTAAAGATAGATTTCTTATTAACAAGACTATAATTTTACAGGTTATGTTTCATGGTGTGTTGATTGCTATTGTTGATAATCATACATTAGTTTTTTTAAAAAAATATTGAGATTTTACTCACTACAAAACAAAAACAAAACCAGAAAAGCCAAAAGAGGAGAGAAAAAAATACAAAATGAACAGACCAGAAATTTAAAAGTATCAGAAGCACAAATTCCCAGAATACTATTAGTTTAGTTATATACATCTAAATACCTTATTCTGAAAATACAGATCAGGACTACAATCAAGTTAATTTATGATTATGTTAATGTTAATTTTTTTTGTAAAAAGCAAACCAAGTGACATAAGCATAATGAACCACAACTGCACTTTTATTCTATTTTAAAATGAATTGCTATACTCATATGCCACATTTCTGAAAATTATGTCTGAACAAACTTGTTGCTGTGTTGCTCCTCTGATTTAGGCTGTTAAGGGGACCAGCTGAGTAGACTTCTTCTATGGTTAGTCTGCTTGAAATATAAGCTTGAAATCAGGCTTGTTCTCCCAGATAAACCAGGAATTAAAAGCCAAGAACAAACCATGAATTCCATGAGAGGAAGCAGTCAAAAATTGTGGCTCACAGATCAAGATAGCCATTGAAATATTTTTGATCATCTTTTCAGCCATTCCCATTGACAAGAAGAGCAATCAATAATGTTTACAGCTTCAAAACTAGACAGTGGGAAAAGGTAGAGAGGGGAGGAAAAGCTAGAATACATAGCCCAAAAATGGATTTAAATGTAGATGAAATAAAAGAATTAAAAGAAGGATATGGGAGGCAACCCCCCAAAAAAGAAGATTAAAATTGGGGTTATGGGCAAGAGAATAGGGATAAAGGAAAAAGAAAGAGAAAGCAAAGCAAAAGATATTTCATGAAAATATTTTAATAATGTGCATTAATATTAGAACTCAATAATGGATAATTACTTTATATGTAGTGTGGAAGTTAAATATGTATAAAAACATGGCTAATAGTGAAAAGCTAGAATTAAATAACAGGTGATTAGGTAATGGAAGAATATATCTTAATGTAAACATGTATATTAATAGTAGAATCTCTAGGATGGGAAAGATGAACAGAGATATGAGGTCTCTGAACTTAAAAATTAAGTTTTTAATTGGAAAATTAGAATTTGAATGATAGTATTATCAAATAAGCATAAAACATGTTAGAATTAAATAAAGGGTGATTAGAAAATGAATGTATTGCAAGAAAAATATGTGTGGTAATAGTAGGGAACAGAAAAGAAAGGTTATTATCACGTCTTTGAATATTATAGTGATAGGAGGGAGAGAAAGTTAAAATAGAGATAGAAATAAGAGGGGAATTATAGTATATATACACCAATATATTAAGACACATGGAAGAGTAAGAGTAAGAAGAAGGTTTAGAATTGAAGTAAAGGATATGTGCAAACAATTTGAAACAATGAAAATGAAAAGTAATAATTGTGTGTAATAATATGATGTTTATTTTTATTGAAATGTATGAAACTCAGATATCACACCATTCAAATATGTACAAATAATATAAAATTTTAAAAATGTAAACCAAAAAATATAGTGTTTTCCAGCATACTTGCTTGTTCTCATTAAATTCAGAAATTCCTGATCATTATGAATTGTGATCACTTTCAGTAGGACCTGTGGCTAGCTACCACATTATGCTGTTTCTTTCCATTGTAAATTTAATGGAATACATTATATTGTACTAATTTTTATAATGTTACCATATTGCACACATATATATTCATAATGGATATCATTTTGTTTAAATATGCTATCATACAGGTATACTTGGTGAGTTTCAATTATTTCTATTTTACGTGATCTGTCAATCTTGCTGCATACCTCCCCTTTTTTCGTCCTGCAATTTTGTAAATCCCAAAGAAGTTGTCACTGAGCAGATTTCTTCACTTTCTAATTTATGCTAGGAAGTGCTGTAAAGCAATTTCCATCCTTTGAATTAGCTCTCCTCCTACTTAGTTCACCTCCCTAGTTTTATTTCCTTGCATTCCCCCCAAATGTGTGGTTCTTTATCCTCATTCCTGCCTATACACTTTCATATTTTTCTTCTCTCAGTGGTATCTTCTGAAAAAGTTGTATATTATTTCCCTTCGCCAGCATGCTTTAGAGCTTAATGTTTTAACCATGTTTTTCCTTCTAAATACATTGCTATTATTCCCATATTGTTTTAAGTTGTTTCATTGATGTTTTATATAGTTAAGAATTTACGTGAAAAACATGTCTTTGAGATAGGCGAGAAAAATAAATATGTTTGTGAGTCAGTTTTATTACCAATTCAAGGATTTAAGAATCATTTCCCTGCCCACCAGTGGTCTATTAAGCTCACCCTAGTTTGAGAGGCCGAAGGAGAGAGGGAGGGAGGGAGGGAGGGAGGGGGAGAGAGAGAGAGAGAACACAAATGGAACACCTAGTAAAGTGCAGAAAATCTCTGAAAGAGTTGCAAAATTAATTTAAAGGGAGGAAAAAGTTATGCCATATGAAATGAAATTAAAGTATTGGTAGAAGAAAGCAATCAAGAATCAGAGAAATTCTTATCTTACCTGCTGAAGAATTCATAGTTCCCAAGCAATTGTTCAAAATATTAGTGCATGCATAAATAAGTTTGTTTATTAAAAAAAAACCACTAAGGAACTTATCTTAAAGGCAGATCCCATCTTCAATAATTTAGTAACTGGATCTAGTTTTCTGGATAACTCACTGCATAACATTTCCACAATATTAAATTCACTGTGAATATAACTGTACCCTGTTAGCTGTAATGGTAGATCCATCTTTTTGCACAATTTTCTGAGCATTCCCAACAACAACAATAAGAAACACATTGAAAGGCAGGAATTCCCTTTTTGGGGGAGGGGGTGTCTTCAAACCCCAGGTGGCAATTCTAGCTGAACAAAAAAATGATGAAAGCAGCACGGAAGTACCTTAAAAAATAGCTTACTGAAAATGAGAAGACTGCTTACCTGTGTAAGCAACCATTTGAAGTGATACATGATAAACAGAAAATCAAAGAACTGATATTGTAAAGGAAAATAAGGCTTTGTAAATGGACACAGACCCATTTGGATTTTCCTAAACAAGCTTAAAACAGTGTTGAGACTTATATTCAGTGTCCTTAAACAACATTGAAATTGTTTCTTTAACTTGTTCAGGAACTGTTGATGGGTTGCTTTCTAGTTAGTGGTGTGAAGGAATATGAACTTTCCCTTGAGAATGAGGAAGGAATGAGCAAACCGTTAAAGAGGGACTATGGGAAAAAGTTACTCAATCCTGAGAAAGAAGAAAGAAAAAGAAACTCCCAAGTAGCCCCATTTAGAATTTATTTAGCACACCATGGAGTAGATAGTTAGACAGGCTTTCAAGATTTTGTTATGCTGTCCTATAACAAACAATACAATCTCTGTTGTGGCTGTTTTTTAATTTCCTATCTTGAAAGGCTGAGACTTCCTTTGAATGTTACTGATTTTGGGGCTGTAAGCGAAAAGTTGTAGGACAAATCTTTCCTAAATACACAGCTCCCTTCAGAATTAATTTCATGCATCCTGCTTTTTAGTAGAGTGCTTGCAAAGTTACTTTGGGCCAATTATGCATATGGAAGTTTTTGCTATAATCCTTTTTTTTATTACAGTAATATAGAAAAGATTTGCTCTTTAAGTTTTATTTTGTTGCAAAGTTGGTTGTGGGGACTGTTTAGGAGTCACTTTCAGTTTGTGCCATCAGAAAATACACAATAAAAGGCAATACTTAACAAGTTGGGCAGTAATAATAAGATATTCTCACAAAATGTAAATGGATTTTTCAACTCTTGAAAGAATATGGACATATATATAAATATTGTCTTCTCTAAATAGCGTACAGGTAACTTATGCTTATGTGGTCAATTTATGACCACAATTGGGCCCAGAATTTAAGTTGCTGAGTGAGAAATTTGTTAACTTTTGCCCCATTTTATGACTTTTCTTGCCACATTTGTTAAGTGAATCACTGCAGTTGTTAAATTAGTACCACAATTGTTAAGTGAATCTGGCTTCCCCATTGACTTTGCTTGTCAGAAGGTTGCAGAAAGATGGTCACATGACCCCGGGATAGTGCAACCACTTGTTAAGCATCCGAATGTAAATCATGTGACCATCAGAATGCTGCAAAAGTCATAAGCATTAAAAATTGTTATAAGTAACTTTTTTCAGTGCCATTGCAACTTCAAACGGTCACTGAATGAACTGTTGTAAGTCGAGGACTACTTGTAGTTAAAGGGCAATTTTAATCTATTGGATCATCAAAAGCAAGGGAATAACCATTTTTATGTGGTAACTACTATATCCTGAGAGTAAATGTATATCTTCCTTAAAGGTCTGTTGGGAAAAGATAACAGCTGAGTTTGTTCTATTCCTGCAGTAAAGAACAGTATGAATAAATAAATCTTTATCTGGCCAAATTGCACTCATTTCAAGAAAAGGGAATAATGCTGGGGGAGATTTAAACCAAATTTATACAGATGAAACAACAGTATAAACCATTACAGTTTATTTAGCATACTGACATTTCTGCTAAGTTCCATGCATTAACAGATGAGATCTGTTTATGGCAGAGGTGTCCCATTTTTATTATTTGCTATTGCACTTCACTAGTTTAGAGCTATTCAAAAGCAGGGGCATAAAAGGTACGTAACCAGGAATACAGTCTTCTGCAGGTAATATTTTGCTTTATAAGACATTAGAAAGCTGTCCAATTTTAGCTAAGGTTATCTTAAAGTTACTTCAGTTAGCTAAATGTACCTTCCGGCAGTAGCAAGTTCACGTTTCAATTGCGGGGGGGGGGGGGGGAATGCCTTTTAAATGTTCCCCAGAAAAAGTTGCAGCTTGTTGCACCCTTAGGCACTGTAATCTTAAGTGTTTAGAAATACTATTTCACTAAAGATCTGAATTATATATGAGGAAACAGTTATAATCCTCTAATTAAAAACATTAACAAGTTTATAAGAAATTGGGAAGAATTAAAGCATTGCTTGTTGGCCATATAGCAACAATAAAAAATGATAGTACTCCCTAAATATCTATTTCAATTGCTGCTATTTTACACAGGTAGCAAAAATTAAAAGGGGTTTATTTATTCCTTGTGAAAAGAATCTTTTTAAAGTGGTAAAAGTCAACAGAAGAGTGTATTCACAATAATAAAAATATTCATAAAATTAAAAATTACATACAGACATTCAAGTTGGGATTCAGAAATCCCTGTGGTACATAGCACTCCAAGCCAAGCAAATATCATTAAAAGGAATCTGTAAGTTTTATGAATAACAAGGAGCTTTTTTCTTCCTTCCTAAGCAGTTGCCTCTTTTTTCCCATTAGATGAAAAGTTTGTCTGACAAGGGCAAAACACATCTAGAGCCAAGATCCTGGGGAAATGTTGGGGTTTTTTTAATCAGAAAGAATAAAAATGAAGAAGTAATTTATTTTCATGTCTTTTAATAAATATTTGTTTTCATGATTTTGAATAACAAAACAGGCAAATGTAAAAAAAAATCATTTAATCAATATTATTAATAACCTATAGGTGTAGCTTGACTACTAAAATGTAGTAACTTCGATGTTCTGTGACAGACACAGCTATTAATTGGCAACAGCCGATTATTACAAAATACATGTAATATTTATTCCATATTTCTCTGTAAAATATGAAGAAAATGTTGAAAATCATATAAAATATAATTGTGGTCTTTGATTCTGTCTTAATCAGATCTGCTGTGGAACTTGCTTAGTTCTTTTCATCTTGCTAGCTATTGTACAGTTTTTATTATTCTTCAGAAAAAAAGTATTGGATGTCTGGAAAAAGTACCTAAAAGAACAAGAAAAATGTAGTACCTACTCTACAAGCTTTTGCCCCCTTTTTTGGCAATTCTATGAGACCAACTGTATGTTTTGTATTAACTGATTTAAAACATTTATATGACCATAATTTTTAAAGCAGAATGGGCAAGCTGCTATGATAAATTTTAAGAGAAGTGGTATATACAGTGTTAGTAACTAATAATATCTAAGAATTAAAAAAAAATAGACAATTGCATTCTGTCCATAGTCTTTCTCGTCAAAGGGGCAGATGTCTTTAAAATTGCTTCAATTTTAATTAAGATATTTGTACTCAAATCTTTGTACATATGTCACATTGTCATACGTAGCTGTAACAATAAGCAACATGTACACAATTATTCTACACAACCTCTTTTATATTCCTTATGGAAATCCATGAGAAATGGGCCATTGTCCCAGGTCATCAACTATTCCTGAAGCAATTCTAAAAATACTTCAGAAATATATAGACTTTAATTGCAGTCCAGTAAAACACCAGTGTACAATACAATTATTTAAAGTTTTAAATAGTGAGAAAATTCTAGAATAATTAGCAGCTAATAATTGATAGCATGAGAGGAGGATGAGCAGATGGTTTCTAATAGCTATAGCTATTAATATGAATTTTGAAACCTTCTTAGAGGTTCCCTGAAGAGTGACCATCCAAGAGGAGGATAACAGCCTCCTGATCACAATGGCAGGAAGAGTTATTAACAATTGAATGTATTAAACTTGATTGCCCAAATTTTGATCACATGACTATGGGATGCTGCGATGGTCAGAACTGTTGAGAACCACTTATAGGTTGCTTTTTCAATGCCACTGTAATTTCAGACTGTCGCTAAACGAATGGCTGTAAGTTGAGGACTACATGTACCTTGCAAATTGATGTCATACTCCCTTAAGGATTGTGTTTGAGGCTAGCTTTTCTGAATAATCTCTGCAATGAATTATTATGCTTATGTTCTTACTGTGACTCTGAGAGAAAGCCTAAAGCGTATATTGATTACTTGCCAAGCATTTTTCAATAGAAAGAATAAAATAGAATAGAATAGAATTTTTATTGGCCAAGTGTGATTGGACACACAAGGAATTTGTCTTGGTGCATATTTAGTTAGGTTTGTTTTCAATATCATGGACAACTATAGGTAGCTTTCTTAATGACATTGGCCCTTTATTTTTACAGATCTTGCTGCTGTTGTCTCTATACCTCCCCTTTGTTTCCTCAATCATTACTTCTTTATTCTGTCCTTAATTGTTTTAATTAAAATTTTGCCTCAGTTGAGTTAGTTATCTGAATCTGGCTCAGTTTAACAATTGCTTTTTAAATGCTAAATTTATATGGTAACTGAAATTCTTTTTTCTTAATTTTCTACTTAAAAGTTACTGAAAAAATACTTTAATATTATATGTTTCAAGCTATACAATAATTAAATACAAAATAAAACTACAATACTTAGCACCCAAAGATATCTCTAGATCATGGGTGTCAAACTCACATCCTCACGGCGGTGTCACATGATGTATTGGGACTTTTTTTCCCGTTTGATAAACTGGGCATGGGAATGCCAGCACGTGGCACATACGGTCCGTGGGCTGGGAGTTTGACAGCCCTGCTCTAGATCATCAAAGCAGCAGTTTATTTTTATGAAAAAAATTAAGAGAATTTTCTGTTACTAATAGCCATGTCTTGATTTTTTTTAATGGAAGATTCTGTCATGTAAGTTAGTCTGATAGCCTGTAGAACTACCAAACAAACACGTGTTTTTTGTTTTATCTGTTATATATACTGCAAAATTGAGGCTATAGAATGGTATTAAACTTTCTCAGAAATGCTAAGCAATAATTGACCTAGATTTTAATGGGGCAGAGGTTTAACCCAGAGGTTAAAAACATTTTTTTCTTTTGATTCAAGGATAGGTATGTTGTAAGGACTGAGAAAGAAAAGATTGAAGATACTGACAGTGAGGGACAGGATATCTCACATTTTCTTCATTATCTCAGATCATCTATGGTTTGATGAGATATTGATTCCCTTAAATGTAATTATTAAATTAAAGCAAATGTCAGATGTGGTTCACAATGTTGCTTCTCATTCCAACAGACTTAGCAGTCAACACCACATAAGCATTCCCTCTTCACTCCCTGGCCTTGTTTGGCAATTCTCAACAAATCTATAGTGTTATTCAATTTGTTTTTTGCTGACATAAACCTGTTTCTCTTATATTCTTAGAGAGTTTTAAGATATTTCTTCCTCTGTTACTGATTTGTTTGAATTCCTACCTGGGGCAAATATAAGGCGTATTATCACAATTACCATTGTCTTTGTTTGAGTTGCATAAACTGAGTATTACCGAAGCCAGTTTTTTTAAGAGAAGCTACTTAAAAATACTAATACTAGTTTGTATAACTTCCTTTCTTGTGTCTTTTTTTAGGGCTTCTTTAGTAGACGGCTTAGAGGCTCAATCAAAAGAACAAAGAGCCAATCTAAGCTAGATAGGAATACCAGCTTTCGTCGTCAGACCATTGAAGAAAGGTAAGATTCTTGGTGGAGGGCAAAAGGATTAGTTGTTTTCCAAGAATTTGGTGAGGTATATTAATCTGCATTAGTACATACAAAACCACTAAGAGATTTCACTTAAAATAAACTGACAATTTTTTTTACCAGAAATGTTCCACTTAGGTTTTACAATCTACAGTTTAAAAATAAAGAAAACCTTTGCCATTGGTTTGTATGGCATGTCTCACTCACTGACCCACTGAAGCAAACTGATGAATGGGTTAATATACCAGAATAGTTTCCTAAAGGGCAGTTTTACTGGTGTTTTACTTCAATGAAAGTTTCATGACACCTTAAAGCAGCAGTTCTCAACCTGGGAGTTGCGACCCCTTTGGGGATCGAACAGCCATTTCACAGGGGTCGCCAAAGCCCTCTCTCACCCCCCCACGCCTTCACTCACCCTCACCCTCACCCTCTGCTTCTGTTGGATCGCCGTTCGCCGTTCGCTTACCCCGCCCACTCCCAATCTATTGCTGCCTCTCGAGTCCTAGCTGATGGCTAGAGGGAAAAAAACTGTTTAAATTCTTGCCGCCTGCCACGGGGCTTCAAAGGGCTGCCCTACAGCTGATCAGTGTTAAAAGAAAACAAATGAATAGACCGGTGCCTGCAAAAATAGAAAAAACAGCCCCTTTCAGCTTCAGCATAGGTTAATTACCATAAGTTGATTTGATCAGCCTCCCAACTCTCAGCTGATTTGCTCTCAGCTGTTTTGCGGAGGGCTCTGTTGCTATCTAGCTGCAAAGAGGTAAATTGCTGGAGCAGATTTTTTTCCCCTAGCTATGCTGAAAAAGCGAAACTGAAAGTAAAGCAGGGTCTTTGCTGCAACGTGATAAAATGAGGCAGAGAGAGATTTCTTTTTCTTTTTCCTCACCAAAAAAGGTAGGTGCAAAACTGCAAACAATGGGAAATTTAGGGCAAAAGAGGAGGTTCAAGATTTTAAAACACAAAAGAAAAAAAGCTCTATTTAACTAGGGAATTGTAATAATTGAGATACTATTAATTGTATATTGTGTTGAAAGCAGGAATGGTTAAGTTGTGGTTTGGAGGAATATATGGGGAAAATTATTTGGTTTATTATTATTGGTAAATATAATTAATTGATTTGTAAGAAATTGGATTGCATGGAAATAATTGGAATATTCATGTTCATATTGATTAATATACAAAAAAGATAGTTATATAACTAATTGGTTTATATTAAAATGTTGAATTTATATTGAACAACTGTATTACATAATTACATAATTAACCAATGTGAGGATGGATATAAAAATAGATGACAATGCGAAGGGGTATAATATAGAATAGAAGGGAAAAATTGAATTTGATTAAGATTAGAGATGAGGATGAAGGGTAATATTGGTTTTTTTAAAAAATAGATGAGGATTAAATATGGCAAAAAGGAAATATAGAAATTGTAAATTTAATGGAAATGACTAAACACTGTTTAAACTTGTGAACCGGCCAAATACTCTGTTCAAAGAAAATACATTGTATGTTTGTATGTATGTTTCTAATTATTGCTATTTATTCATATTTGTTCTCTTTTATTCTTTAAAGTTTAACAATTCATTCTTTATCTTAATATCTTTATATTTGTTTGGGGTTGATTTTCTTCCCTTTCATCTTTTTTATTGTACAACAATCTTTCTCCTCAAACCTACCACCTCTCTCTTTTCTTTCCTTTTTACTTTCTCTCCCCCCCTTCTTCTCCTCCCTACTTTCTCTTCCTTTCTCCTTCTCCTCTCTTCCTCTCTCTCTTACCCTCACTCCTACTCTAATTTCCCTTCCTTCATCCCTCTCTATTGCTGTATCCTTTTATGCATATGGACTACTCAGAGGGCTGAAAAAGTTATTTTTGACTGGTCCTCGCACTTTTGACCAGTCCTCGAACTTACAACTGTCCTCACATTTTATGTTTTTGCCCTATCTTGTCACCATGGTGAAGAGAAGCAGTTGTGAAATGAGTGACATGGCTGTTAAGAATGCTGCACGGGCATAAATGTAAGGATGGTCACAAGTGTGAGGACCAGTCAAAAGTACGAGGACCTGCCCGAAAGGACTTTTTTCAGCCCTCTGAGTAGTCCCTATACACAGAGCCATGGCCACCCAGTCACATGATCAGCTAGCCACACCCACCTAGTCACATGACCTCCAAGCCATGCCACCCAGTCACATGACCTCCAAGCCACGCCCACAAAATAAGCCATGCCCACAGAACCGGTAGTAAAAAATTTTAGAACCCACCCCTGGTTGGGGGTCACCACAACATGAGGAACTGTATTAAAGGGTTGCGGCATTAGGAAGGTTGAGAACCACTGCCTTAAAGGTTTACATTTTTTATCATAATACAAGCTTTCCCCTGATGAAGTACATTCTACTTCACAAAAGCCTTTAGTATAGCATAGTAATTGCTTTTACTGGAAACGTATCCCTAAGTTAAGTGTTGCACTTGACAAAAGAGTTACAAAATGCTAAAGAATATATTGTCTCCTGGACCTTAGTTTATAATGAACTCTGACTACATAAAGCTTCTTTTAAAGATAATATTATCTTTCTCATATACGTATGCATCAAGAATACTTTTTAAATTGTTTATTGTGCTCTTTATAACTATGAGAAACCTAAAATAAGAGCAGTGACTTCTCCTGGTCTATTCCAAAATAGAAAAGTCTTCTATTTCATCGGTAACTATCAAGCATCAGGGAAGTCAGGAGATTCAGGCAGTTCTAATGAATTTAAAGACCTATTGCAAGTTTAAGCTCTCTACAAAAATCCGATCTATTAATGGTCAAGGGAAATGAGCGGGAATAAGATATTCAAGGTGCATTGGACTTAGATCTCTTGTGGCGTACAGGGACTCATGACTTATGATGCATTTGACCACTCCCTCAGGCTCAGCCTTATCATCTCCTAGAGTACAGTAACAGTGCATAGCTCAGCTAAATGGCAGTCCTTGGGCAATCTTGACTTCATTATGAAATACCAAGCTAAACTTAGTACTCAGTAAATCCTAGAAAAGGGTACTGGCAAATCACTTCGTGTTATCGACAAGAAGACAATATGGTCATGTCCAGGAGTTGAATTCAACTTGACAGAGAATGTATCAAAAACCTAACTACTTTAGTTTGAAAACTGGACAATTTTCAATAATTATTCCAAAATTATTCAGTTTTGCATTAATGGATATTTGAAGAGGGAGAATTATGATAAAAAAGAAGAAATGGAAAAGTGTTGGCTTTGCAGTAATTGGAAAACCAGACTGATTCAAGAAGTTCTAGGACAAATATATTGACTTCAGAGTTAAAAAAAAAAAGGCCTGATTTCTATTTGTAAATTGTTTAGTATTGTTACAAATGCTTCATTGTAGAGATATTTTGGCTTCTAATTCTACTTCATTACATTCTAACAGCTGGTAGTTGAGAGAACTGAGGGGTTTTTTCCCCTAACAGCTAACATGAAGGTTCAGCTCGTAGATGTGAGTAATGTGATAGCATTGGCAGCATTGATGGAAGTCATTAGTGCTAAACCTGGGTGCTGTCTGGTGCAGAGAGCACCCATTTCTTCCTGAAGTTGCTTGTTTTATCTTAATGATTGTTTGCATAATATGAATGCATTTATCTCTGGTAGTCTTTTAAGTTTCCATTCTAATGTTTAAAATAGATTGCCGTTTCTTCAGTTTTTGAAATATTTCTGGTTTTTTATTTTTTTAATATTGTCTTAATCAGAAGAAAGCCATACCTTTGTGATGATTTATCAGAGGGTTACTTGATGTTGGATTTTAATACAATTAATCTGTTCTCAAATATTAACATGGTTGGACATCCCAAGTCAAGAGCAGAATTTTTTGATCCTTCAAAAATGCTATTTAATTCGGTGTTTCCTCTCATTGTAAAGAACTGGCAAAGAGAAGCAAATAGAAACAGAGATGAGCAAGAGGAGTCCTAAGTCTTGCAGAAATAATAATCATTTGCTTCCTGGGTGTAAAGATTGCTTTGCCTGATGAATATCTTGGGAAAATTGTGACGTAAGATGTAAAGTTCCCAAACCAGCTCTCTTTGCAGTTACTGCTGCTCATGTCTTAACCATTTGAACCCTCTTCTGAACCAGGCAAGGTCAGTTTAGTATCGCCAATCATGTGGCAACAAACACTTGTTACAGTCATCTTTTTTCAGGCTGTTTTCAAGGCATAGAATCATCTCAGGTTTGGGGGAAAGGAAATGGAATGACCTTCCTTGATGTTAAAATTGACGGGAAGTTTTGACTGAACCAGAAAGCCAACATTCTAAGTAACAGCCCTCCCTATTACATAATTCCTTGGGATTAGCCTGTATTCTGTTTGCATAAAACATTTTTTTATTTCAGAGTGCCTTCATACGCTAGAGTGATTCTGGCACTCATCTGGGTTTTGTGATTTTTTTTTTAAATGAGTAAATGGATATATTTTAATGTATATATTCATAGTTTAGATTATTTATGTACAATGCCCACAGTTACTGAGACTGGACTGGTCTATAAATACTGTCAAATAGAAATTATTATATATTCATTCTCTGTTGGCTTTAAATAGATTACATGGATTAAAATGATCTTATTGCCAGTGTGCTAATATTTTTTTTAAAAACCCTCCCCTTTTCTTTTTTGTGTCTTAACTGAAAAACAAGAATGAAAACCGAATACAAATATTAAAATGATTTCTTTTTGTACTGCATACAATTCAATTACATTAAACCCTTTCTTAATTTTCTGACTAAATTTGTTTACTGTAGACAGACAGTCTACACCAGTGGTGGGTTTCAATTTTTTTTTACTCCTGGTTCTGTGGTTGTGGCTTGATGGGTGTGGCATGGCTTGGTGGATGTGGCTTGGTGGGTGTGGCAGGGGAAGGATACTGTAAAATCTCCATTCCCTTTCCACTCCAGGGGAAGGATACTGTAAAATCTCCATTCCCTCCTCAATCCAGGGGAAGGTTACTGCAAAATCCTCATTTCCTCCTGATCAGCTGGGACTTGGGAGGCAGAGAATAGATGGGGATGGGTCAGTCAGAGGTGGTGTTTACCGGTTTTCTGACCTACTCAAAATTTCCGCTACCAGTTCTCCAGAACTAGTCAGAACCTGCTGAAACCCACCTCTGGTCTACAGTCATTAAAATACCATTTCAGCTTGCATTGCACTATTTTCTGGGTAGTCTGTACCAAACAGAAATAATTTTTATTTGCAGAATTTACTTATAGGTTTCCCACTGCCTCTCATATAACATCTGGGAAAGTTCCCTAACTACACCTGAGACTGAGCTTTCTGTATGATTATTGCATATCTGTGGAACTGATTTCACAATAAAACATGGGGGCTACTGTTCACCTTAGTCTTTAGGAAGACTTTGTATCTTTTTATTAACCTACAAAGTTTAATTTTATGTGGGTGTATGGGAGAGAGATGAGTAGTTTAAAATTGGATTAATTAATGGACTTGCTTTACTTGTTTTTTGTCCTGCCAATGGACTTACTGTATTTACCAGTTAGAGAAACTATACTTAACTGAATATAAGCATTTTTATGTTCAATTTATTATGAAAATAAAAATAGCCAAGTCTCTTATTTCCATCATGGAATCTTTCAATTATAAGAAAGACAGAATAGGATTATTTTCATATGAAAAATAGCTGTATATATTTGTATTTAATCAGATTTATACTGTAGAAACTCAGAAGAAGACTGCAGCCAACTACAAAACATTTTAACTGAAATTGTAGAAAACCTTGTGATGCCTTGATCAGTAGGAATCAGATCTCTAAATGTGTATAATTCTGCTTTGATGTAACAAGTGTTCTCTCCTTTTTGTAAGCTTTGTTTTTGTTTTTGACTTGCCACGAACAGCTGTTCCCAGCTATTTGTGTATCACACACACTTTCCAATTTCTTAGAAATCCCCCTGCCATTGCAGGTCTCCCTTAGCAGAGTCTGAAGCAAATTATCCTTCCAGTACGATCTCATTTCTGATACTGCCTGACATGCTTCAGCTTGTACTTCAGGCATATTTTGGTCTCCTACTCCATGAAGGATTTTTTGGAGATGCAAGAAATTATATTGAATCGGACACATATTTCTTCCTCTATGATTTGTGTCTGCTGCTTTGTTTTGCTCTTTATGCAGGTGATTAAGAAAGTTAAATTAATCCTGCGTTTCACTTGTGAAATTTTGTTTTAAAAAAAGAAAAACAAACCACCAGGTTTTTATATTGAGTATATAGGCAATTGATTGTACCAGTTAGGTAATGTAAGGGATTGATGATTTTTCTTACTGGCCCTGGAAATCCTTCCTTTTAGTTTTGCTTATAATGGGGGAGGGGGCAGAATGATGGCTGAGATAGATTACATATGTCAATGGCTGCAGTTAAAGCTCAGTGGACAGCTGGGAGAGGTTTTACCGTCTTGGGATTTATTGCCATGTGAGAATCGGCCTGATTTAGTAAAAGTCATTTTATGGTATTATCAGACAGCTGCAGATTGTCAGAGGATCCTCTCCATACTTCCAGAGAATGGCATCTCCTGGGTTCTGCAGTATCCAATAGCCATGGCTTTGGGGTTCTTGGTAAAACGGTACTCTTTCTACTCTAGGTGGGTCTTTTTTTGAAAAAAATGTCCTCTTGCAGTACAAAGAATCCTGGCAGATCAGCTTAACAGTGTCATACTGCCGGCTTTCGTTTTATATTTTTCATTACTTTCTTGCCTGGTTTCTAACCCTAATTTATAGGGTTATAAATAATGGGGTGGTTTTTGCTTCTGTTTGATCTGGAGGAGTAAGAGTCTGCTAGGTATATATATATCGGTATATAATATTTATGTGAATATTGTGTGCTTGAGCGGTCCTACTATTCTGTTCTCCTTCAATGAATCAGAGTTGATAAGCCTGCTGCACAATTACTAACAGTGAAACCTTGAGTGTAACACCAGTAGGGTGCCTCCGCTTCCTATCAAAAGTAATGTAGCAAGAGACTTTTGTTTGTTTGTTTGCCATCAGTTATTCCATCCCATTGTAGACTTTGTTAAGTAGTGCAAAGGATTCCAAGTTAGCTAGAATCATTCAGTGAAAGAGCCTTTTCAAAGTTTTTTTAAAAGTGGCAAACAGTAGCAGATAGTTAATGATTGCAAAGGGACCCAGAACCCTGCGAAAAAATGGTAATTTTGGTTTTCCACCACCATCTATACTGGCAACTTTCTCGCACACATGTATATATTTTAAGTAGCAAATGTAGTGCAGTTTCTGTTTATTACACTTCAGACTTGGAAGATTGACTTTTATAAGTTATCATTCTGCTGAGTAAGCCTGAGAAAGAAAGTTGTTCAGTGAGTCTACAAACCAAACTGCAATAAGGACCTAGATATGGCTCACTTCCTATTTGCTTGAATATGTCATGCAGTGTAAGGTTTATGAGTGCAAGCATTTGACTAGGAAGGGTAATTTAGGGAACTGTATGTGGCATTTTAAATCAGCTATATTAAGTCTATGAAGAGTCTAATCTCATTTTGGTGAATGAATGCTACCTATAATTAAACTTCCTTGATTTGTTCATATGGTAAATGAATTAGATTATGAGTGATATTGGTATTGTGTTAGTACCAGCCTTAAGTTTGCTTCCGAGAGATTTGCAATCATTTGGAATTATTTTAATTCCTTGCCACTCTGACTCAGAGTAATCATAATTGAAACCTGCAATTTAGATTCCAGACTTTAAATAGGTCAGAAGCAGCACATGCACTTCATATGCAGAGAGCAATCAACTCTTCTCTACCCTCTTCTTAAAAAAACTATTGTTGGTTGTCAGGTTGGGTGGTAGAATGGCATGATCACATTCCTGTTGTGTGCTATCTGAACCAATATGAGAATGAAAAAGTCACTAACCTCAGAAGGTTAATGAAATTCTTGGTTGCCACACAATAAACAGAGGAACAGATAGTTTCTTTCTTAATCTTGGATAGTAATAGAATAGTTGCTATAGCCAGCACAAGGCAAAGTGCCTAGTTGATAATGGATGGTAACTTCTGCTTATAATAGCAACTTGCATCAACATGATCAGAGCAGTCATTCAACCAGTAAGGATGCAGTTACATGGCACTCTTTTATCCTGGTGTTGAACAAAAAGGACAGGAAAGTTCTTGACATAATCAGTGGCAGTTCATTTTAACAAATCACATCAGTGGCCACTATTTTTTTATTATTTTACTTATGTGCATCCAGTCTTTTTTTTTTTTAAACACGTGACCTACTGGGAGGAAACTAGTAAGCTACAGATTAGCGGTATAATTTGTGAGCTATATATGTAATGACAAGTAAGGATATATAAAACATTTTGATTCTGAATAATTTTCAAGCTCAGACTCTGCTTTTTAATTTGAAAAAGTTGTTTTGAGGCTGAGACAGATTTCTCCAACCATTATGGAAATGATTCAAGCTATAAAATGTTCTGTTTTGAATCTAAATATAGATATTTCACAGTGAAGTTCACAGTGTTAACTAGAACAGACTGAATGCTGTTAGTTAAGGCAGAGTCCATGACTTTGCAAATTAGGAATCACTTTTAACCTTTTCAGAGGTGAAGCAATAATCATTTTCCACAATGGTAGTAGGACAAGGATAAAGTAAAATGTGATTTAATCTTCATTTTAAAATATTTAATTTAATAGAGATTATATGATTATTTCATCATTAACTTCTACAGAGAAAAATTGCAGTTACCTATTACCTGTCTCCTTTTTTATCTTATATGAAAGGATTTTTTTAAAATAGATCTGGGCTGTAGAATTGGGGAGGGGGAGTTAATAATCCAGTTTAACCGGAAATGAAGTAAATATTTGAGAGGCCAATGAAACTCTAGGAAAGAAATAAAGACATGTGTTCATGCATAAAGTGAAATGTGCTGGTCATTAGAAACCAGTGAAGTGGCTTTGGATTCTTATCTCCATGCTCAAAGCCATTGGTCAAAATGCCTTCTTAGAAGCTCTGGGATGTCAGATGAGATTTGTGTTCTGCAACACAATCACATTATCTTTCTAATAGGCAATTATTTTCATTCCAATGCTTCTTTATTAGCATATAATGTTTATGAACTAGCAGTATTGACAACTGCTGCTTTTTTGTGGTGTGATTTAACAATATCTAAGACAATTGTATTTGGTTAACACATTGCATAAGATTTTGAGACTAATAGAAAAAAGAATTTGAAATTGGTTTCAAGCCACAGACAGACTTTCTAATGTGCAATTCAGTATTTGGAAGCACTGTACATTATTGAACATCCCTATGCTCTCATGTGGAATGTGATAAGAGGAATGGGAAAAATCATTGATTCACTTTTTAATTGTGTACACTGAACCCCTGTTAGTAGTATTAGTAAACTTACAGTTTTTGAACAATGCAAAAAAAAGAAGCTAAATTCTGAGGCAGCAAATGAAAACCATTATGGAACTGAATAATGATAAAATGGATAAAATAAAAACATGGCCTACTTTACAAATTGTGGTTGGTTGGAAGCGTCCCAGAATTCAGTTTAAATAAATTAACAGCATAACAAAACTTAGCCACATGCAGAAAAATAAAATCACACAGATCAGATAACAGAAATTATAAATAAAATGGACCCAGGTGGGCAGAAAATCTGACTAGGTGTGAAATTATTAATCTCTAGAGTTTCTAATCCAGTTTCTGGAGTTTCTTGTGTGCCATATGGTTTTTTAAACTAATCAGTGTTGATATATCATACAGTATATATGTGTGGTGTGGATGTGTGAAATCTATACACAGAGCATTTGGTATTACTTTGCGGTGATTTCCCTGCCTTTGTATACTGTCTCTGAAATGTATTGGAGGAAATGTGTGTTGTGGAGAATTCATAAGAAAAGCTTGGAACAGCCTTTATCTGATAACAGGAAGGAATACAAATTTAAAATGTGGAAGATTCATATGGAGAGTATGTGTGTGGGTTTTCTCCTTCCCTCCTTCCTTACCTCCCCCCCCCCCCCTCAAATTTCCATTTGCAGGATTCCATCTGAGTTTTGGCTACATGAACCTATATATTTTTTGGAATCTGCTCCTTTTGAATTCTTGATACCTCCATACCACAGCTAAACAGAGATCAACAGAGGATACAGCCTGCTTTGCCACTAAAAGGCCTCTAAGTGGGAAATATGTATAAAGCTTTTTGTTGTAGTCTTCATCTCCTCTACTCTGTTTCTCTTGCTCAGAGATCTTGTGTCTATATCTTGAAGGAAACGGAGGAAGTCCTCCTCTGAAAGATCACACCTTTGCGGTGTTTGCCAAGAGTGCTCCCTGAGCTCTGCCACTGCTGCTTCTCCCTGCTGTCTTCCTCCCCTAATCTCCTTATGGATGCAGCACCATGGCAACAGACCCAGGGCTGAGTGAGCTGGGCACGTACCAGCAACCTTGTTTTTGTCACCTGAGGGATGGGAGGCAGAGAGTGAGTGATAAGGGAACAGAGCTTGGGTAAGGAGCGTGGCTTTGCTCCTGCAAATTGTTTGTCCTGGCTCTTCTTGGAAGTACCTCTGTCGAGCTCTGAAGCAGAAGCATTGACCACGTACCTGCCACTGAATGAGGGCATTGCAGCCTTTGGCCTGAGGAGTTCCTCTTCTGCAATGTAGCCAAAGAGAAGGAGGTGTGTGGGTATCAGGACACATGGCACCGCTATGATTTGGGGATGCACAGTCAGGTGGCTGAACAATTGTTTCATGTAGGTGTGCTGGTTATTTGTCTGCAAGGATCTAGCAGTGCAAGTTGTGCTAAAAAGTTATGCTTATGATGATTTGCCTTTTCTTTGGATGTTCCCTTGGTGTAAAGAGAATGTTGCAAAAGATGTCTCTTCCTGGCCTTCACTTCTTTATTTTTTGGACTTCCAGAGGGTTTCAAAAAGAGCTTGTTATAGACAGCAACTTCAAAAAAAAATTTTTTAAAAAAAAAGATTGGCTTCTGCCACACACATGTAAGATATGCTTTGCTTATTCATATTTGTGACAGTGCAAGACAAACATGTTAGGTTTGTACTGGTAGTAGCAGCAATTTGAACGAAACAGATTTTTCAGAAAATACTCGCACAGGCTTTTCACACTGCATTGGACCGTTTGTGTCACTTCTTTTCAAGCATGTTTTGTTGTTATTATCTCTCCTATGCTTGCCTGTAAATTGAAACATTTTGCCTGTTCAGGAGCTCTAAATTGGGATTGTTGCTGTGAGAGAAAAATAAAACAAACTCTTCCAGTTGCTTACATGCTTTTTCTTAAACCTAAACTGGTGAACCATGATTTAACATTAAAAAATTTAGGGTAACAATGTTCCCTTTTTAATTGGCCCTATAGATATGCCTTTTAAAAGCTTGAAAAATTAAGGCAGGGAATAGTCTTAATTGATGTATAAAAGCATAGGAGTGATATCAGAAAACCAAACTGATAACTCTGGAACGGAAAGAGACTGGTTGCAAAATATTTCCTGTTCTCTCTCTTTTCTGTAAATACTAATTAACCAAAACTTAAATTTACAATTTGAAATGGACAGAACCTCATTAGAAGAAAGTGGAATTTTCTTAAGAGCTATTGCATACTAAAAGCTGCAGCAATTATGTCACCAATCCAAACATTAGACATCGTAAGAGAAGAACTGCATTAGTCTATGGTGGAGGAGCCTGGTAGCACCTTTGTGACTAACCAATTTTATTATAAGCTTTCATCAGCGTAATTCCCTTCACTGGATTCATGCAGGGGGCAGGCTGATGTAGGATTTAAATTGGAGTGAGGTAAGGAGTGGTTGGGATAGAAGAGAGGGGAAAATAGGTTGACAATGCACAATTTGTCTTCCTTCTCTTTCGTAACCCAAGATTGGTTACTCGGAAAAGGAGGTACCAAATTCCTTCTAACCCAAACTATAGAAATTTAATTTGAGAACAATTTTAACTCCAGAATAAAGGAGAAATTATAAAGAAATAACTACTTATTTTTAAATATGCTGCCAAAAGATTGCATGAATACATTTTTCATAAAGTTAAATGCGGTGTATTTAAGTTTTTAAAAATGGATATCAAATTGTGTCAAAAAGCTTTTGTAGTTTTTGGGTTATTAAGAGCCAGAAAGGGAGAGTATGCAAAAAGGAGATCTAATATCTGGAGTTTCCATTTTAAAATAATATTGTAGTTAATACGCTGCTTTTCTATTGCAACAACAATATCATTGGGTGGAAAATATCCTGTTTAATTCTACTTCAAACATCTACAAGTTTTTGTTTGTGTGTGTGTGTGTGTTTAAAAAAACACCAGTTTCTATTGAGCTTGCCTGAAGTTGCAGATCCAACCACTGCTCAAATGTTCATCTCTATTAATCCAACCATACCTCGTTGGTGTTATATAGGCTCTCACTATGAAGTCTACTCCATAGAGGAGAGTAGCTTTCCCTCGACTTTTCAACATTTGCTAAGAATTGGGATATACAATTAGGAACTTTGAGACTTTTGAATATTCTTTTGGAATATTCAAAATGGAGTATTTTGTAAAACTTCCTTTATAAGAGTCTACTTGATAATAGCACTATGCCCATGATTTAGAAGAAGTATTTCGGACTCAATGAATCAGTTCATTAAATCATTCACATCCTTTTTTTTATGCTTCCCCAAAATCAGATCACTGCTTCAATGCATAGAAATACTCTATTTGAAATGTGCAGATCTTTACTTCCTTTATAACCAGGACTGTGTATCTAACCCAGTATGGTAGTCTTCAACTTGCAACCATTCATATAACAATCACTTAAAGTTACAATGGCACTGAAAAAACTGACTTGCCACCGGCCCCTCACATTTACAACCTTTGCAGCATTCCTGTGGTCACATGATCAAAATGTGGGCGCTTGGCAACTGCTATATATTTACAATGGTTGCAGCATTTGAGGATCATATGATCGCTATTTGTGACTTTCCCAGGTACTTTCCACTGAGCAGAGTCAATGGGGGAAGTTGGTTTTGCTAAACAACTATGTAATTCACTTAACAACTGCACTGATTCACTTAACCATGACCAAGAAAAGATAACAAAATTGGGTTTAACAACAGTCACAACATAAATTCTGGTCCCAGTTGTGATTGTAAGTCAAGGACTACTTGTATTAGCTATTCTCAAAAGAGGTAGACCTCACTTGTCAACTGTCTTGTGCAATGAATCATTCAAAGTTACTGTGTAACATTGCTGAAAATTTTTCAGCATTTTTCTCTCTCAAAAACTGGAGATATTGTCTAAACAAGCAATCATTTTAAGCAATCTGTCCTGTGCTGGTTCATTCTCCTTTTCCCTTATAGAGTGGAGAAATTGAAGAGGAATGGATTGCAAGAGAGTAAGAAGACACACAATGGCAAATACACATTGAAAAGAATGTGCTATGCCAGTTGTTTGCCTAGCACACTCCGTGCTGGGAGCTAAAGGACACGAGTCAAACAGTGCTAGCACATTCCTTTCAATGGGTATTCCCTATTATGTGCCTGCTTATTCTCTTGTAATCCTTCCTCTATGATGATTTGAAATACAAACATTAATTCCCTTCCTAATAATTATCCCGGAATCAGGATAAGCATTCCAAAGACAAGCAAACTGCATAAATCTACAAATTCCTATTATTATGATTAGCTTTAATGAATTCTAGCTAAATGGAAACCTTTTATGGAATGGTTACTGGAAACTGAATGTTACTGAAATAGCAGCTGATGCTTCAGCCAATACCAGTAAAAAGAATTGCATTCTAGCAATAACAGGGCATAAGGAATACCAATCACAAGGCTCACCTCCAGTTTAGTTGATCACAGTAAAGCGCAATCAAAGCTACAAATATTAAAAAAAGGGATCACAGCCTGAAGTCAGGAAAGCCATGGATATGGCTCCTAGCAATCCCAAAACTTGTGTCTGTTGTGGTGACAGTGGTGCTTTCGAGTCAGCATAGATTCGTGGCAACCACATGGACAAGTCCTTGCAGTTTCCTTGCCAATATTTTGGAACTGGTTTGCCACTGGCTCTCCTAAATTCTTAATGTGACATGAGAAGAAGGAAGTAAGGGCCTTTTTTTTTGTGTCATCCCAATTTGCAGGGTTTTTTTTTAGGATGGCCTCTTAGATGCAATTCAGAACTCAAGTGCTGTAAAAAGATTTTTCTCTTAGCTTGTCTCCTGGAAACCAGTGTCATTGAAATCCCTTCAGTCGGAAGATGGCTGATCAGGAATGCACCCAAGTAGAGCATGCCAAATTAATATAATGCCTGAATATGATTAGTAAGATTATCTATCTTCCTGTGCTATTTCTAAAAAAAGAAACCCACCCCACCCTCATAGATTGTGAAACATTTTAGTATAAGAGTAATAGATCTGTCATTGTTTGTATCCCGTTTGTATTTTTGGAAAAGGGAATATTAGTAGTGAGCGTAAGGGATAATGTGCTTGGAAGCTGGTTCAGATCTTTGACTGACTTATTGCATTACTTTGACCCCATTCTCTTTCTGCCAATCCTGCTTTGGGGGATTGTTCCTAACATGAAATACAAAAAAATATGTCTGTTACTCTAAGCTCCTTCCAAAAGATAAGCAAGATCGATACAAACAACACACTCACAAACCTTTTTTTTTTTAATTTTCAGAGGACCCTTTGCATTATTTTTAGAGGAATCTACCTGATAGGGAGAGGAAGGAAGAGAAACTATATAGCTGTATAAATGTAATAATTTCATTTGTAGTGAATAAAAAATATACAGCCTTTGGAGGTTACTAGTAAGATTTTGGATTCTATGAAACATATAGAAAAACATTTGAACCATTCACCAATAATTCAGAATACAAAATTCTAAAAGCAGAACTATTTTATGTTTCTGAGTTTGCTAAATCTTGACAGGCATTTGTTAGGGATTCCCAACCAATATTTGGAATGAGGCAAATCTTAAAACATGCTTTTAAATTTAAATTTTATTAAATCACCTCCTTTTTTCTTGGTGTCTTATTTCCCTCTTCTACTGTGTTTATACAGGTCCCCTGGCTTGTCAAAGCTGAAACAATCATTTTCCCATGAATCTTTGCTGAGTCCAGGAGGTCCTATTGAGACTTTGGATCTTGGGACAGATGACAAAGTCTTTGTCATGCCACTTCATAGCAGTATAATTGGACGAGACTTCTGCTTTGAGGTAAATACATAACAAAGGTATTCATTTTATTCCAAGAAAGAAAACTATAGTGGAAGACTGATATATGGTATTTAATCATCTTGAACTTTTTATTCTTTCAATTTTGTAACAGTAACAAATTTTATTTCTTTAGATTTAACATGAGAAGTTTGTGGATTATCTGATGATCAGATGATCATACATGAGATAACCGATATCAGTTATTGAACAGAAATGATCACTCTTTTCAGTCTTAAGAAAACATGGCAGTGAATGACTAAGAGAAGCAACAAGGAACTAGGAAATTTCTTATTGGGCCATTGTCAATTGATGGAAAGTTCTGCCACAATTGGGCATCATATTTATCTCTAAGGACATGTTAGTAATGCAGCATCAGATAAGGGATTAATTCGCATGTTTTGATTATATCAGTGATGATTAGGGGTCATCTAATTAGCTTCCCTTGATTTATGATTGCTTTTTGCAGTCTTTACTGGTGAATGCTTGCAAAATTTAACAAGTGTTTGTCCAACAGCATTTGCAACATATAACAGATAAGCTAATCTTGTGCATTCACTGTTCCTTTTCCTTCCCCCAAAATTATTGGAGGCAGCTGAAGCACAACTTAATATTTTTGTCCTGTGCCCAGATGCTTGTTTCCTTTCCTTAATGCCTTTTATGCTGCAACATCACCATCCCAGATTCAAAAACCCAATAATTAAGAATAAATAGCCAACATTTTAGGAGATCATCTGGTCTTGGCCAACTTTGTTTCCAACTGAAATATTGAAACGTTTTAAGTAGAAAGAGCGTACTTGGGTGATTCAATGATTCCTTTAAAAAAAAAGTGTGTGTGGGGGGGGGGGAATAATTATTTTGATGTATGCATCAATGACTGTTTCCAGTATCTTTTAAAATGGCAGCTTTTCTGGACCACAAATTGGGAATAATTGACTTTGGTTTAATATATTCAAGAGCTTTTCAACTAATTTCCTTAATACATTTTTTCAAAAGGTTTTTTCCTCCTTTGGTATTCTTAATGGGAAAATTGAAATAATAACTTTTCCATTTAGATTACTGAACTGAATTTGGGATGTATTGAAATATATATTGAGCTAAATTCCAGTGTAATTGATTTAATATGGAAACTACATACATACGCACAAATACAGGTAGTCCACAACGTACGATCACAATTGACCCCAAAATTTCTGTTGTTAAGTGAGACATTTGCTAAATGAGTTTTGCCCCATTTTATGACTTTTCGTGACACAGTTATTAAGTGAATCACTGCAGTTGATAAGTTAGTAACCTGGTTGTTAAGTGAATCTGGCTTCCCCATTGACTTTGCTTGTTCGTAGGTTGCAAAAGGTGATCACATGACCCAGGGACACTGCAACGGTCATAAAGATGAACCAGTTGCCAAGCATCTGAAATTTTATCCCATGATTATGGGAATGCTGCAATGTCATAGCTGTGAAAAATGGTCTAAAGTCACTTTTTTCATTGCTGTTGTAACTTTGAATCAGTGGTGAGTTGCCCCTGGTTCGCACTGGTTCTATAGAACCAGTAGTAAAACTGGTGGGAGGCTCCAACCACTGACCCCGACATCATCAAAACGCTTCTGTGCATGCGCAGAAGAGCGCGCTTTGAATGGTAACTAAATGAACTGTTGTAAGTGGAGGACTATCTGTACACATTGATGGAAAATCAAAGATTTTTTTTCCTGATTGTCATGGAAATTGCCTAGGAAATGTGTTCCTTTTGGGGAAGCAAGAAAAATTACAGTATACTTTTAATTGATATTTCATTCAGTACAATACCGTAAAAACTTCCGTTTTTCTAGTTTAAATACAATGAGTTAGATGACAAACCTGGATTTAACTTTCACAGGAAGTGGCTCTCTCAAAAAGAACAAAACCGCATTTAAATATAATTAATTAATAAAAACAATCATATTTTAGCAGTTCCCAGTGTGATGTTTCAAAAATTCCATATTAACCAGTTCACAGTGCTGCTAAGGAATAACCTAGATCTAAACCTTATTAAGGGGTGTATCAATTAATGCAAAATATTTAGCATAATATTTAATGCAATCCTATGTTATGTAGATTTTCTTTTCAAACTTATTCGTTATTCTTATTTTCATTGCTTTCCATCTCTTTTAGTATCGAATGTTCTTTTTCTATAAAATAGCACACATCCTTTTTATAAGCATATGTAACTGTTTATAGGTTGTGCACCACTTTGGATTCAAAAGACAAAAAGTGCTTTAGAGCACATGTGGGCATGTGCATACCCTCTTTCGGTAATTCTTCAATTATCCTTCCTGTTATATCTGTAGAATCCCTGGAGGGACACATAGTAATTGATTTAAGAAGTCATTGTTCCATGAGGGCTCATGTGGATTCAAAGTACTTTTTTCCTCTTTAAATCTAAAGCACTTTACAGCCTTGTTAGCTTCAAATTGGCTTCAAATATAGCTTCAAATTGGAAAATAAAAATGAAGAATGATTTTGCAATAATGATAAAACTATTGCTTAGAAAACTTTTGGTTTATGACTAACATTACTATCTCTATCTCTTAACTATTACTATAAACTATAAAAATCAGTTATTTAAAATGTTCCTCAATACCTTTTATTATTGTATAGGTAAATTTATTAATTTAATCATCCTTATAGGCTAAATTTCCATTTTGAAAATTGTCTGAAGTTGGGAGGATTTGGTGAACATTTCAGCCAGAATTAATAGGCTTCAAACTAGATCATAATATTTCTGGCACTTGGAGCTTTGTAATACCCCAGTGTGTTAACATAATAAATGTATTCGTATTCTGGTTAAATTTCCTCATTAAGCTACTATGTTATAAAGTATTAAGGTGTCTCTGCTGTTTCCTTTCATGCAATTACAATCTCAGCTGTAAGCTTAACTTGACTTTTTGTAATATGTTCTAGATATCTTGTTCCACTTGTAGTAAATGCTTTAGTTGCACTTCTGCTGCTGAAAGAGACATCTGGATGGAGAACATACGGAGGGCTCTCCAGCCTAACAAGGTATAGTGTAAAATGCAACCTCAGAAGAGCCTCCATTGGAAAACGCATCCTGATTAATAGCTGGGGATATCAAGTGGCTTCCCCAAACAAGTATAGCCTTCTAAGTAGATTTGTGGCATCAAATTAGCTGCCTCAGAAAGAAAACTGTTTAATAAACCCCATTTAGATTTCGTTGATCAAAACGTATGATAGATTACACCTTTTACCTGTAAATATGTCACATTGTTAATCACTAATTTTATTATTCGAAATACTTTGGAGAAATGATTAAGAAGTGGGATCAATGCTGAATACTGGTGTGGGGGTGTGGGAGTGGGAGTGTCAGTGCAAATTTAGAATCTATCACATTATGAAATTGTTCGTAATTTCTGGCCATCGTTGCCAGTTTCAGTATTTAATATATTAATGCCAAACATGACCATCTACTTTCTTCCAAATGGACTTGGGAGCACTCTACTTTCGTTACTCTTGTACATGTTTTTACAATGTAATAGGAGAGACACAGAGGAGTGGTGACTTTGTTTAACTCTCTGGAATTTCCCAGTATTTGTCAGTGTGAATAGTTATGCTTCAGAACTTGTTTCTTTATAAATTGGAGGGGAGAGTACTACTTTGTACTAATTTCTCTCAATCAGGATGGTTCTATTTTGCCTGAAGTATTTGTCAAACAACCATTAGCTCTCCAAATGATTTGATTACCATCCTGTAATTTCTGACCATTAGGCTATTTTAGTTTTTTTAAAAAATCTGGAAGATTACCCTCCACATGGTGCTTGGTGAGGTCATTTTGGAAGAGGTACTCAGTTGCCAAGAAGGGGTGATGGCTTCCCAATATCTCAACCAGACTCCAAGATACAGTATTCTCCACCAACCCAAGTGAACTTTCTAAATTCTCAATTATATTATTTCCTTTTCTTCTTTATCAGTAGCAGCATAATCCTTTATGAGTAATTACTGCCTGAAAAAATGAACATAATCCAGCTAAGCCATAGATGCTGATGATATTAAGACTGTGGGTCTATAATTCTGGGTATGGAATTGTGTTCCATCTTGAGAAGAAGGTTAACAGCATAGCTGTACTCCTGGTTTAGTGTTGTTTTAATCATTCAGTTGACTGTCATCCTCTATTGCAGTGGTTCTCAACCTTCCTAATGCCGCGACCCTTTAATACAGTTCCTCATGTTGTGGTGACCCCCAACCATAAAATTATTCCTAAGACCATTGAAAATATGTGTTTTCTGATGGTCTTAAGCGACCCCTATGAAAGGGTCATTCGACCCCCAAAAGGGTCGCGACCCACAGGTTGAGAATCACTGCTCTATTGCATGGGTCTCCAACCTTGGCAATTTTAAGCCTGTGGACTTCAAAACCCAGAATTCCCTAGCCAGCTTTGCTGGCTTTGCTGGCTGGGGAATTCTGGGAGTTGAAATCTGCCAGGCTTAAAGTTGCCACGGTTGGAGACCCCTGCTCTATTGGATTCAGCTATGTTTTTTTCAAGAGGCTAGGAATCTATTCATGATCAGACATGCAGTGAGGTGTTGAATTTGGAGCTTTCCTTAAGAAGAATTCAGAAATGATTTATTATCTCATAAGCCATATTAAAAAGAAGATAAATAGAAAGTAAAGATTTTAAAATATAATCGCAGCAATGAAAGATAAGAACCACATAGAATAAACATTCTTTGTGATAAGTAAACTAACCGTTCTTGTTTCCAGGATAATTGCCGTCGAGATGAGAATGTGTTACGTCTTTGGATCATTGAAGCCAAAGGTTTGGCCCCCAAGAAGAAGTATTTCTGTGAAATATGCCTGGATGAAATATTAGTCGCCCGAACTACCAGTAAATCAAAAGCTGACAATATTTTCTGGGGTGAACAGTTTGAGTTTTCTGGCCTTCCGCCTACCTATCACATCACAGTCCACATCTACAAGGACACTGAAAAGAAAAAGAAAAACTATAAGAATAATTATATTGGTCTGGTCAGCATTCCCATAGCTACTGTCACCGGTCGACAGTTTGTGGAAAAGTGGTACACCATCAGTACTCCCACAGTCAATAAGGGAAAGTCTGGTGTGCCATCCATCCGGATCAAGTCACGGTACCAGACCATCATCGTCCTTCCTATGGAAAAATATAAAGAGTTTGCTGAATTTGTAACCAACAATTATACTGAATTATGCTCTGTTTTGGAACCAGTCATAAGTGTCAGAAACAAAGAGGAGATGGCCTGTGCTATGGTGCACATTCTTCAGAGCACTGGCAAAGCAAAGGTAAGAATATGCAGAACTACTACTTAATTTGTTGGTGTAACCAACAGACAATCCAAAAACTACTTACGACCCTTTTTCAAAGTTACAATGGTCTCACCACCATCTCCCTTGTGATCACATTATCACATTTGGGCATTTGGCAACCAGCTCACCTTTATGCCCATTTGCAACATCCCATGGTCACATGACTGTGATTTGAGATTATAATTTTTTTTGCCAGTTGTTTACTTCCAGGGTTTTTTTTTGGGGGGGGGGGAATCTATTAGAGAAAATTGAGTTGCTTAATTACCATGGTGTTCACTTAATAACACTTTTTCTGGTCCAGTCACATGGTGCCTCAACTTATGACTATAACAATTGATGACCATAATGACAGGCTCAATTATAACCATCAGTCAAGGGCTACCTGTATTTCTATCCTTTTTTCTAATTATCTTCTCAGTATTTTATAGATTAATTTATAGCTCATAGATTAGCAAACTCGGAGAAAAGACTCCTGCTAAAAGATTAGTATTTGTTTTGATTCAGTGCCTATTTTGAATTGTAGGTCGAGCAGAAATAATTTTTAACCATTTGCAGTGAGACGCAGCGCTCTTCAGATTCCAGCTCCACCCCTCAACGTCCTTTTTTTTCCTGGTACCACCGCCTCTTTTTGAACCAGTTATGAATTTAGATTATGCATGTGTCTTTTACTTCCTTAGAGATGCTGCACATGGAAATGAGAGTATATTCCTCTTCTGGAGCGTAAAATAGAGGCCATTGTTTCAAATTTACTCTCAGGTTTGAGTTCTATGGGCAAACCTCTGAAAGACAGTCTTAAGCAGGACATAGTTCTTAAAATAATCCTCAAAGAGCAGAATATACAGAGTAACATTTTATTACATTTTACTATTTACAATGTGAAACCATGTTTGTCTTTTTATATCACTGACCTTTGATTCCTAAAAAAAAGATTTGTTTCTTCTTCCAGAGAGTTTGCGGTGGAATAGATATACTTCTTCTCCCAGAGAGCCTGTGGTAGAATGTTTATTCTCCCAACAGCTTTGGGAGAAAGGATAATTTGACAGAAAGATGCCGCAATGTTTATGGTGAAGCTAAGGGAGATTTTAGTTTTAATCTCCCTGGTGTAAAACCAATATTCTATAATGCTAAACTATCTCAAGTGTAGATAGTTCAGTTATGCTACACTATCTCAAGCATACCCTATTCAGACATATCTTCTGGATTGCAGTTGGTGTTTTCAGGATAGAACAATATGGCCATTTTTCGCCCAAGAAGCAAAAGAGAAATAAATGAGAAGAAAAAGATAGTGGGAAATGTGTTTCTTGAATTAATGCTTAATGTTCTCTGCCTATATACAAGTTCTATATTCCAGGCTTACATATTTGCCTTTGTATCATTGTACCTTAAGCTTCAGGGATTCCACTTGGAGAAAGCTGAAAATTAGACAACACACTTGAAAAGTAAACCAACTTTTACTTTAAAAGAGAAAACTATTAAGATCAGTGTATAAAGATTATTCTAGACAAATATGTTTCCCATACCCCCACAATGTGCCTTCCTCCCATCTTCAAGATGACTCTTAGTAATTTTATTGATTGATTAAAAACCTTTATATAGCCACCCAACTCTCAAATATTGAGAAACTGCTGACACTACTGAGTCCTGCTGCTGCTGTAGTGGGAGTGAGGACCAAGGAAGGGAGTTCTGTCTTGCATTCTCCCCACTTCCTCAAGCATTCTATGTTCTTCTCTCCTTTGCTCTCCAAGGCACCCTTTTTACCAGCTTTCTCTATGTCCACAGTCTCCACAAAATTATATCCTATAACCTCTGTACGCTGGCTTTACATCATCGTGGCAAATTCTGGAATGCCGTAGGGAAGGCGTGAGAAGTGTGGGTAGGAATAAGTGACCTCTTGGAATGCAAGGTTGCTGTTTCTTCCAGGGACAAACAGAAAACTGGCTGTCAGTTGATCAAGTTCAAATGGACAATTCAGCGATTATTTTGTTATTCAATATCCAGTCCTGGAGGCTACTTTTCCAGAATAGAAAAGGCTGGATGTAGACTGTCTTTGCTAATTACTCACAATTCCTATGGAGGTTGTTGTCAACAATCTGTTAAAGAGCAAAGCTGGCACAAAACACAGATAGCAAACTCAGGAGGCACCAATGTGAGTCACTCTGAGTTTACAAAGATGAAAAAAGTATGCGCAGATCCGCTATTGTAACACAAGGGTGTTTTTTAAAGTGATTTCTCCATGCAGATATAACAGGGGGACTCTTGCAGTTGTCTCCCTTAAACACACACACATAATGAATTCACATATGAAAAATACCAATCCCAAAGTAGAAAGGAGTAACCACTGCAGAGAGAATGTAACGTTTTCTTCAACCACTCCCACCCCTCTACCCCACTGTGCTCTAAGTGCTATGTTTGCTAATTGCTATGTTGCACATTATCTCCTTATTTTAAATTCTTTTAAGTTTGTTGTTGTTGGTATGTTCTCATTAATAAAAAAGTAAACTTTTTTCTGTTCGCTAATGAAATTTGTCTCATGACCTTTCCTCTGCAGGGCCTTAATTATTGCATACATTGCAGCTGATAGCAAGCAAAGCCCATCAGGTTCCAGAATCAGATTCTATGCTGTAGCATATTGTCTGCTATGTGACTTATACATGGAATAATAATAATAATAATAATAATAATAATTATTATTATTATTATTATTATTATTATTATTTAAATTTAAATTTATATACCACCCTACTCCCGAGGGACTCAGGGTGGTGAACAGCCAAAATAAAATACATGTAATACAAATATTAAAAACATTTAAAATATATTAAATATTATGGCCCCAAAAAACAAATTAAAACCAATTTTAAAACCCAATTTAAAATTTAAAACAATTTAAAAGAGGTTAGGCCAGGCCAGCCTGCTGGAAAAAGAACGTTTTAAGGGCACGACGGAACGCGCATAGATCTGGGATCTTCCATATCTCCAGGGGGAGCACGTTCCAAATGGTAGGTGCCCCCACAGAGAAGGCTCTCCCCCTGGGGGCCGCGAGCTGACATTGTTTGGCCAACGGCACCCTGAGAAGTCCCTCTCTATGGGAGCGTACTGATCTGTGAGAGGCTACTGGTGGTAGAAGGCGGTCTCGTAGATACCCCAGCCCTAAGCCATGGAGCGCTCTAAAGGTGGTAACCAAGACCTTGAAGCGCACCCGGAAGACCACCGGGAGCCAGTGCAGCTCGCACAGGAGGGATGTCACATGGGAGCACCACGTCGCTCCCATAACCACCTGCGCAGCTGCATTCTGGACCAGCTGGAGCCTCCGGACACTCCTCAAGGGGAGCCCCTTGTAGAGAGCATTGCAGTAGTCTAGGCAGGAAGTGACGAGAGCATGAGTGACCGTGTTTAAAGAATCCCAATCCAGAAAGGGACGCAACTGGCGAATCAGGTGAACCTGATAAAAGGCCCTCCCGGCCACAGCCGTCAAGTGCTCTTCTAAAGACAGCTGTGAATCCAGGAGGACACCCAAGTTGCGAGCCCTCTCTGTGGGGGCCAACTACTCGCCCCCAATAGTCAGTGATGGCGCCAACTGACTATACCGGGATGTCGGAAACCACAGCCACTCGGTCTTGGATGGGTTGAGCCTGAGTCTGTTCCTCCCCATCCAGATCCGCACAGCCTCCAGGCACTGGACATCACTTCAAGGGAATCATTGGGGTGATCCGGGATGGAGATGTACAGTTGGGTGTCATCAGCGTACAGATGGTACTTCACCCCAAACCCACGGATGATCTCGCCCAGTGGCTTCACATAAATGTTGAACAAAAGGGGCGAAAGGATCGACATACAAGGGGTCTCGGGGTTGACCTCAGCCCCCCCTTTCAACACAGACTGTGATCGATTGGAGAGAAAGGAGGAGAACCACCGTAACACGGTACCTCCCACTCCTAACCCTTCCAACCGGTGCAGCATGATACCATGGTCGATGGTACCAAAAGCCGCTGAGAGATCTAATAGGACCAGGACAGAGGAACAGTCCCTGTCCCGAGCCCTCCAGAGATCATCAACCAACGCGACCAATAGTGTTTCCGTGCTATACCCAGGCCTGAAGCCAGACTGGAACAGATCTAGATAAGCCGATTCCTCCAGGTACTGAGGGAGCTGTCTCACAACCACACTCTCAACAACCTTCGCAATAAAGCGAAGGTTGGAGACTGGACGATAATGAGACAACACTGCCGGGTCCAGGGAAGGCTTCTTGAGGAGCAGTCTCACCACCGCCTCTTTCAAGGCAGCGGGAAAGACACCCTCACTCAAAGAAGCATTTATAATCCCCTGGAGCCAGTCTCGTGTCACCTCCCAAGAGGCCAGCACCAACCAGGAGGGACATGGGTCCAATAAACATGTGGCAGCGCTCAGTCTACCCAGTATCCTGTCCACGTCTTCGGGAGTCACCGAGTCAAACTCCTCCCAGATAATGTTCTCAAGACCTGCCTCCATCCTCCCCCCTGACTCTACCCAGTCAGGGTCCAGATGTTCCCGAATCTGAGTGATTTTGTCATACAGATACTGTACAAATTCCTCGGCTCTACCCTCCAAGGGGTCCTCCCGCGCTTCCTGAAGGAGCAGGGAGCGGGTCACCCTAAACAGGGCGGCCGGTCGATTATCTGATGATGCAATAAGAGCGGAAAAATAGTTATATTTTGCCGCTTTTATCGCCACCAGGTAGGTCTTAATATGACACCTTACCAGTGTTCGGTCAGATTCAGAACGGCTGGCCCTCCAACCGCTCTCTAGGTGTCTTTTCCGGCATTTCATCTCTCTCAGCTCCTCAGTGAACCAAGGAGCCAAGCGAAATCGGCGCCGAGTCAGAGGCCGCAAAGACACAACCTGATCCAAAGTGCCAGCAGCCGCCCTATCCCAGGCGGCTACCAGGTCTTCGGTCGAGCCGTGACCCAGAGCCTCAGGAAATGGCCCAAGCTCCGTCTGGAAATGATCCGGATCCATCAGGCGCCTGGGGCGGAACCACCTCATCGGTTCCGCCTCTCTGCGGCAGGGTGTAGCAGTTCGAAGGTCAAAGTGAAGGAGAGAATGATCTGACCATGACAAGGGTTCAATTTCTATATCCGCTATATCTAAATCATTCAACCACTGACCAGAGACAAAAACTAGGTCCAGAGTGTTTCCCCCCCATGTGAGTACCCTTCTTCTCAGAAGGCATTCCAAAGTAGGACTAAGAAGAGGTGTTCAGTTAGATCAGGGGTCAGCAATCTGCAGCTCTGGAGCCGCATGTGGTTGGTTCATCCCTCTGCTGTTCATCCCTCTGCTCCCTGTTGCTGGTAGGCTCCACAATTGATAGGGCTTTCAGTTAGGACAGGTAAAGGAAAAAGGATGCCGCACTAGGAGGAGACTGTGATGGGGGAACCAGACTTCTAGTCGGCTCCAGAATTGAATGGGGGCTTCCGGTTAGAACCTATGTGGCTCTTTGAGTGTTTAAGGTTGCCGACCCCTGAGTTAGATCTTAATCTGTCATGGCTATTGGCCAAGGCTGTATCCCCTCTAGCAATCAAAGCAGAAATGCCTGCAAAGGCATAGAGCCTTGTGGCTGGATGGGAGGGGACAATCCTACAGCAGGCTAATTGGAGCCCTGCAAGCCACCAACCTCTCCTTCAGGTTCGTTCTAGAATATTTGCTAGGCTTATTCTGTTTTTCACCAGAAAGCACTGTTTTTCCATTGGATTTTTTTGATGTGGCGTTAGCCTGCCTCAGCAGCAGGCTGCCCCAAGTTGGAGGCTTCATTGAAGGATATGTTCTTCACAAATAGAAAGTAGCTCAGCTGGAGTGAGTGGACTTTTGTATGAGGCCTTAAGTGAACTATATCTGCATCTCGCTTTTCAAAAAAGAATATTTGAGGCAAACAGTTCAATTGAATACATCTAACAATCTCTAAATACTTTGGTTTCTCTAATAGGAGGTATTGTCACTCTTTTCAGCATTTTCACTTTTTTGCTGAGTCAGTCGTTTTATCCATCTGGTATATTCTATCCAACCTCTGTCCATAGAGTATCCCTACCATTATATGTATCATCTTTTTTTCTAACCTTTTTTCCTTTCAGGACTTCTTGACTGATCTGGTGATGTCTGAAGTGGATCGCTGTGGGGACCATGATGAGTTGATCTTCAGAGAAAATACACTTGCCACCAAATCCATTGAGGAATATCTCAAATTGGTGGGACAGAAGTATCTGCAAGATGCACTAGGTATAGAAACATTTCTGTATGATTATATATGTTATTTCTTATTTTAAAAGTTTATTGTGAAGCCATTAAGAGAGAAGGGGTAGTCCAAGTTGCTGAATCATCATTGGGTCAGAAAAATTAGTTGAAGTAGCCCAGTCCAAATATTTGGATGTGGGGTGAAATATAGTATCTGTTTAAGATTCTAACAATCTTGAGAATGTTAAATTCCTTTAAGAAGCAGAAAGTTTTCATTATTCACATTACTCAGTCATGCAATATATGTGGCTTTCAATGTTTATAAGAATACCTTAACTTGTGTTCTATTCCTTATGTGTCTTCCTGTTCTACCATTTTAATTCCAAGCCCCTTTATTATTTTTTTTAGTACTGTTAAAAACTATAATAAATCCCGTTAACCCAAACTCATGGGAAATAACTTGGGTGAAGTCTATAGAGAATAGTTTAATGGTAATTAATGTAAGCATCATATGCTTTCCTTGCCCTTCTCTTAATTTGATTCCTAGTGCTCTCCTGCTTAATGCTCATCTGTAACTTCTATATCCTGATATCCCATAGCACTTCTAAATAAACAATTCTCCATTTTGTCCAAAATTGTGGACAAATACATCCACTTTCCTGAACCCTCATATTGCACCGGTGCTCACTTTTGGAGAACTGTATCTTATTAAAATTACCCAAGGAGCGTTTACATAATAGTAGATTATTAAGCTGGGAGAGTGGCTCCAAAAGATCCCAGGAGCAACATCCGAGCTCCCTGTCCAGAATCATGCAGTGCTAGGAACAGTTGAGAACCTACACAGAACCCTCAAAGTCCCAGGCCAAAGGTTGAGGAGCACAGACCACCCATAAAGGTGCAGTTGTTCTATTTGATGTGCTCAGAATGCTCTTCTAAGCTGCTGGCAATGAAATGCTTTTGACATCTCAGAGCTGCATAGTGCTGTATTCTTGTGTTTCAATAATTAATTAACTCTTCTTGGAAGTCATTTTGAGAGATGAAGCCCCAGGGATGTCACATTTTCTTTCCATTCTTGGTATCTGCAGAAGAAACTTTAATAAATCCCAATTCCCTTAAAAGTGGTATATTGGATATATTAAGTAACTGACCCCATTCTGAAGATTTCTGTGCTTCTAGTTTGCCTAGTTTCCTATTCTAATACTGTACTTCTGTGGTGAAAGTGACATCATGGTTGCCCCAGGAATGCTCAGTTGGGGATTCCTTTCATGTCCCCATTAATGAGCCCATTGAAGTAGTATCTGTTTATCTACTTGTGTTTGCACACTTTTGAACTGGTAGGAGCTGGAGCAAGTGACGGGAGCTCACCACACAGCAGCACTCGGGCTACAAAGAACGCAGGCTTGCACATTGTCAACCGAGCGCCCGAACCATGTGAGCCACTGTGCTCCCTTCCCATTCTAATATACATTAAGTTATTAAAAGAAATAAAGCTAATACCTAGCTAGAAAACTGAAGAAGGTCCAGCTAATAGACAGCCGCAAGAAATTTATGATTGTCCGTGGCCATAAGCTACCTTTGATTTGAAAGTTCCTAAGAACTCACAAGTTGAACATTAAAATAATAGAGACAATAGCTTCAGTTGCTACTGGTAAACAATGGTTCACCATTTCATTTTCTAAAAGAATTGGAATTTTATATTAGAATGGTTCAGGTAAAATTCCACACTGCTGAATATAGTCTTTTGTTTGATTTTTTTTAAATTTCCATTTTCTTCTCATATTTTGTCAGCCTATAATAGAAATTTAGATTTTAAAAGGAGTGGGAAAATAATATGTGAAAGAGATGAGACAATCTGTTGGGAGAAAGAGCTTTTACTTTTTTTTCTAGGAAGGTTTATTTGTAATTATGAATAATGTTTGCACCTCTCCAGTCCTCTGATATGATACTTGTACTCCAGGATTTCCCAAAAATTAAAGAAAGGCTCCAAATTGATATCCATAATTTTTTTAGCTAGATGCTCCCTAACCATTTCTTTACATGCCTTAGGAGGCCATTCCCTCCTTTTAACAGCTCTCCCACATAGGGAGAAGACTGAAGCAAAATCGGAGATGAGGACCTTTGTCTTCTGCTATTACCTATTATCTTCTAGCAGCAGAGCCATCCCCTGTTATTTGAACATTGTCAATATTAGGGACAGGTGTGCTATCCTACATTCAGGTAGAGTTATTTGACTTCACTTAAAATCAGAGAAGGGAATAAAAATGTTTGTGGAGATTTATGGAGTATTAATGTCCTGACATACTTAGGAGAATTTGTTGTGGTGGGTAGTAGGCAATATAATTGTTCTAACAAGATTATCTAGAAACCTTTTTAATATGTTTTTCTTCTGCCTTGTTCTTATTACCTGATTGTTAGGTGAATTTATTAAGGCGTTATATGAGTCGGATGAGAACTGTGAAGTGGATCCCAGCAAAAGTCCACCTAATGAATTAGCTGATCACCAGGCAAATCTCAAAATGTGTTGTGAGCTAGCCTTCTGCAAAATTGTCAATACCTACTGGTGAGTGGATGAAGGATTATTTCTTGTCATTTACAGGAATTACTTGCCAAAGTAAATGCTAGAAAAACCAATTCAGTTTTGGAATGTTTTAAGTATGAAACATGAAAAATGAAATTCAGGTGGTTCAATGAGTTTCAAAGGCATCAAGGGAGGTATCCCCAGACACCATATTGCCTATCTGAAGGCAATTAAAATTAATGATGCTACCTTCGATCTTCCCTTTCACTTGGAATGTAATATTTTAATTGTGAAAAGTGAAGGATTCCATAGGCAAAGTCAGCCAGTAGCTGTGCTTCTTCAAACCCATTTAATAGGAATTAGACAAGGAGTGGCATGTGTTTCTTACGTCATTTTTACACAATGCTGTATACTTAAGATAAACTGAGTCTATGCAATTGATTTTATACGTACAAAGAAACATGGATCTGTTCATATTTTACTTGCGCTGACTCCTTCTAGAACAAAATACAGAATCTAAGGCAAATTGGTACATGTATCTAGAAGTATTTAATGCTTCTCATTCTCCTGTAGAAATAATAGAGTTTGCGGAGCCAAAACTAGGCTACAGCTATGAAACATTTGCCGTTAGACTGTGACAATACTGATGAATTGGAGTTGGACCTTGCCTGATCACCCAGTCCCATCCATATTATATCAACTTACTAGGAATGAAATTCGTAACACTGGAAGCATTAGTTCCCAAGCTTATGAAAGTGGTTATTAGTATTTATTGATAATTCTACCCTAGATAGTTTTTTTTCTCCAAGTGAAGACAAGAAATACCCTTATCAGTGTATTGATAAATAAAATACTGGACTTTCATAGCAAGAGAAGCAACTTCACGTTTATCCCAATGGGAATTTGCCAAATGTTGTTATCTTTTCAGTGTCTTTCCTCGGGAGCTGAAGGAGGTATTTGCATCATGGAAGCAGCAGTGCCTCAAACGGGGAAAGCAGGATATCAGCGAACGCCTGATCAGTGCCTCGCTTTTCCTCCGATTCCTTTGCCCAGCCATCATGTCTCCAAGTCTCTTCAATCTCATGCAGGAATACCCAGATGATAGTACCTCTCGTGCACTCACACTAATTGCAAAGGTTATCCAAAACTTAGCAAATTTCACAAGGCAAGTGATATTTCATTATTTGTAACTATCATTAAGGGATTTGCTGTTATTTTATCATTGTGACGTGTGTTATTTCATAGGAATGATTTGGCAACAGCTGTAACATACAGCTGCTTTGCCTTATCTCTGTTCATAATATATGGAGACATCTATATGTGCTGAAATTCCATGTTCAAAAATGTACATTTGAAAGTTACATTTCTCTGTTTCAAATCAAAAAGCTATACAAACATTATAAACAGAAGTCCCCACTTGAATAGTAGGATGTAGGTTAGTGGAGCAGGATGAGTTGCATTCTAGGCCAGTGTTTACAGAAGAGGAAGCAGCCTGTCCTTAGCCCCAGATACTGGTTAGCTTTCACTAGTGGCATTCACAATCCTACTACATCACTTTCTCCAATTAGAAGCAGAACGCATGTGTTTTTATTTGGTATTGTATGTTAATGATATTGCAAAAATAACTGCAGTGTGACCCTCCATCTGGATGCAACTAACACTGCCCCCATGGGTACTAAAGGAAGATGGTTTTACTCCAAAGGTTTATAAAAAAAATATTTCCCACAGGGCAGCAGTAAAAGATGATACAGTGTACTAAATTCATTTCTTTGTCCTTGCTATTGTCTATGGTCTTTACTGCCTTCAGATGATGAAGTTTCTAATTTCAATACTTAAGTTAGATTTTATGTGTAATTTGGACTTCATTTGCCACTATTACAGATTGGAGCCAAAGAAGATAATTAAGATAATGCTGTTATTATTATTAACAGGTGGACTCAGGTGCAGCTTCTCCTTTTTTCTCCTAATTCTTGACAAATAAATTTTGTGAAGCCAAGAAAACCTCTAACGCTAGTGGGGAGTGGGTGAGAGGAAGGAGAGTACCTGGCAAGCATAATGACTGCTCTCTCACACTTTGTGTCTCTATAATGACTACTTGCAACATTATTTAACTAAATGTTACATGTAGAAATTGCCATTCAGTCACAGAAATATTGTTTTGTGTCTTGGAATATCTTAAGCAACATTGTAAAACCATGCTGTTTCCCTTGGAAACTTCCTGCCAAACTGCTGACCATTTTTCTCCTCTCTCCTTGTTTTCCTCTCTCCCCAACTCAGATTTGGGAACAAAGAAGAATATATTACCTTTATGAATGCCTTTCTAGAGCATGAATGGACACATATGAAATGCTTCTTGGCAGAAATTTCTAACGAGGACACAATTTCTAATAAGCCAGGATTTGGAGGATACATAGATCTGGGAAAGGAGTTTGCTGTCTTGCATTCTTTGCTGTGGGAAGTTGTCTGGGAGGTAGACAAGGTAAATTAGTTTGAAGGCTGGGAAGGGATGGCTGGAGACAACTTTGTCCAAGGAGTTGTCCAAGCTGCTTCCTGGATAATGATTAAAGTTAATTTTAATTTTAAAAAAAGTACGGGGTTATAACATCATCTATTTCTTAAAAGAGTGTAGACTAAGTATTGGGAACCAGTAGAAAGATAGGGGTGACATTTAATTGGTGCTGAACTTCCATCACTTTGGGCTTGGGTTACGTTGCACTAAATTCTAAAGCAAATGAACTCAATTCTCCTATCATATTCATCATTTTATATTGCTTTAGAACAATTTTGTTTTAAAGAAAATTATGTTTGATTCATTATCTTCTCCTAAAATAAAAGCCATATTCTAATAGTTTGGAGAGAGCCAGTATGATGTAGTGGTTAAGGCACTATGCTAGAAACTGGGAAATGGTCAGTCCTAGTCTAGTCTAATCTAGTCCTGCCTTAGACACACAAACCCAACTGGATGACCTTGGGCCAAACACATTCTCTCAATCCTAGGAAGGAGGCAATGGCAAACCACTTCTGAAATCTTGCTAAGAAAATTGCAGGAGGTAGTCCAGGCAGTTGCCAAGAGTCAACCATATGTTGACTCAACCATACATACATACATACATACATGCATGTATGCATGCATATATTCATATGTGGTGCTGCTTCCTTTTTTGAGAATCACCACTGATGATCAGGCAAGGAGTTACTATCATCTTTTAAGGGATTACTTGAGATCCAGTGCAGGAAGTTAAGGAATACTGTTTGTAGAGTTGTGTTTATAAACAATTATATGCTTACTGTTCATTCCTGTCAGTAGTTATAAGACAAAATATGATTTAAATACCTTTGTATATGTCTTTGCATTTCCTTATGGTTTCTTTCAGTGCTCATGCCAAATTGCTGCTCTCAGACTATAGCAGAATGCATTCAATTGACCACAATCTCTCCTCCCACAGGCAAACATTTTCTTCCAACAAAAATCCCTTTTTAGTTTTCTGGATTACACTTTAATTTAATAGTGATTTTCGTATTACTCCATCCTATCCTGTCTCCTCTTCTCTGGGCTTTGATTGCAATTTGTTTTGCAGGATAGATATGCATTAGTTTTATGAGGATTAACTTTTTTATTTTGGAGGCTCAATTTTTAATTTCTATTTCCTTTTCTTTCCTCAATGTCTGCTGCACCGTTTCGTCTCCTCCATCCATGGGTCACCGGATCACTGTGGTCCTGCTGCTCCATTACAATGCATTGTGGTTTTTCACACCCACATACAAATGCCCATCTTTTCTTACAACTCATCCATCCACATTCATTGTTTAATTTAAAAAAAAAACTGAAATGATGAATGCCACGTTGCTTATTGTCAAATCAGGGTAAAAATTCCTTCCTACAGGCAACAGTAGAAAAACTGGGTCCTTTGCCACGCATTCTTGATGACATCGCAAAGGATACAACCCACCCTCTGCCAATCCAGCAACAGTTGAGACGTTATCCGGATCATAATTCAAGCCCCAATGTCTCTTCCGGGCTGCAAAAAATATTTGAAGACCCAGCTGACAGGTATGCGTTGTCTGCCTATTGTTGAAATTATTTGGAAGAAAAAGAGATGCATAATTTTGCTCAGCTTGGTGGGAAAAGTAAGAACTAAAATTCAGAGTAATGCCATAATTACAAGAGTGGGGCTTTGCTGAAAATAATAGCTTAGTTATGATAGTGCTTTATCCTCCTAACTGTGGATAATTGCTTTATTCAGCCCAGTATTTTTAACTCTACATGTGCTTCTCTAAGTCACAAGCTTTGTCCAAATTTGCTACCTGAGATCTTGTTAACTGGCAATAATAGGATGAGTTCTTCTATGTATAAACATGAACTCGTATCAATGTGAACTACAGCCTATCCTTTAAACTCAGAAACCATATAAGAGAGAGTGTGTATGTGTGTCCCTCTGTGTGTAAAGTGGAATAACATTCCAAAATATTCTACCTATGACCTACAATCTGAAGAGGAAGAATCCAAAATTCTACTACCACAATTTAACTGTTCCTGCAACCTGCCAATAAGTTTTAGTCACAGTTGACCCTGTTTAATCAGATATTGTTCTGATAATGTAATAAGAGAAGCACTAGGAGCAATTAACTTGTATGCTGAGATTATGCTCTGCTGACAAGTGAAGAATTTATTTTCTTCTATTTAACATGGTAGTGGATAAGAATATTCTTGCTACTTCATCACAGTAAACCTTAACAACAAAAGTAGGCTGATTATATCTTCTTTCATGGATTGGACTTCATACTCTTAGGCTTACTGTATTGGAGTTCTTATTTCATAGCAAAGATGCTGCCTCATTTTCTCTAGATTTTTGTCAATGCGGGTTATGAATAATTATTGCTATGACAAATAAGGCCTCCCTGTTCACCAATAAAGGGACACATTATGACAAATTTTGGGTTTTATCTTATCTCTGTCAGGAGTCCCCAATCCCCCAGCCGTGGCCCACCTCCAGGTCTTGAGTCATTTGGAAGCAGGCGCATGCACATCCCCACTTATGCAAATAGCGGGCGAGAGTATGTGTGCGTGATCCTTTTGTGTGAGCGGTGGGCACATATGCCCGCTGCTCACACAGATGGAGCTGCACACACACACACTTGCCCACCGCTCGTGCAGGACCCCCCTCCCCCCGTTCCCTCCACCAGTCCACAAAACTGAAAAAGTTGAGGAACTCTGCTTTATGTCACGAATGAGTAAGGTAGGTGTATTGTGCAGACAGATCTTCTTTTGAATAATTATGGTTTTATCTTTTATGTGCTTTATACTTTTTATCCATACACATCTGAAAGAAGTAATTTCTCCCCATTGTGGCCTTTTTACTTATGTTTATGGGTGAAGCCATTAATGGAAATGGAAAACTAAAATAAGAGCAGTAGAATGTAGTTTCTATGATTCTCCTGCAGCAACCTGGAGCCTTGCGGATAGACTGAGGCAGGCTAAAATTATTAAGATTAGAATGCTAAAACAAACGTATAGATTAGGCATTGCATTATTTAAGATAGCCGCCAGAGTAGAGCCAAATGTTCCTTTTCAGAACAATGTTGCTCACTTAAAGCAACCAGTAACTTATCTCTTTCAACAATCATTGCTTCTGAATGGGAGCCGAGATGACTTTTGGTTCCATTCTCATTCATAAATAACACCCCTGCCCACATAGGCTATTCTACTTGGATGACTCAAATATGGAGATTAATATGAAACCAGAGAAATTTTTAAGCAGAAATAAGTGGGTGTGCATGCAAATAAGCAGATATAATGTTAAGACTGTGATTGTTTTGATTGTTTCTCAGTGAGCGCAAGTTGAAGTCAGCCCCTCCAGCAAATGAAGAATATTTCAAAGGCAAATTGCTCTTGATGCAGCAAACATCATCCCGGAGTGTGACTTATTCAGATCAAGGCGACGAGACCAATCTGCCCAATGTCCGAAGCATATCGCTGATGAATCTCCAGGATCCCAATGTCACACAGTGTGAATCTGGATCCATGATGCACGAGGCCCCGGTACGTTTATCTGGCAGTCAGATTTCAGTCATCCAGGTGGCAAATATCAAGCAGCTCAGAACACCGCAAACCGCCCCCCAAGTCAGGAGACCGCTTCATTCGGCATTAAACCAGCAAGGCATTCTTCAGGCTCTTTTTTTCCAGAATCCAGTTTACCATCTCAACAATTGTCCTCAGCCAATTCCTAAAGTGTCCATGGAATCAAGCCTGGATAACCTGAGTGTCACCAGTTCCCGAAGCCAGAATAGTGAAGACCTTAAACTTAGTGTACCCAGCAATAGCAGCATGGAGGATTATGCCAAACGCAGCACCCAGAATGAAGATTTTTCTGGTCAGGGCACCCTATTGGACAAACGAGCTATGCCAGCTCATCAGAATTACACTGTGCAGGTCCAAATCCACAAAGCGGATCAAGCAAGTTCCAGCTCAATGGTCAGATCACCCCACTCACTTCCCCACAGTGCTTCTCTTCGAAGCACAGGCAGCATGTCTGTAGCATCTGCCACGATGGCAATGGAGCCTCTTCAGGAGGGCAATCAATCCCGGCAGCAGTCTTCCTCCTCCCGAGAGAGCCCAGTTCCCAAAGTGCGAGCCATTCAGCGGCAGCAAACACAGCAGGTAGGATCATCTGTTTTGTTTTGTTTTATAAATTAAATAGGAGAGTACATTTTCTTTTTTTAGGATACATATTTTGTGAGATGTATGATCTGCAGTACAGGTAGTCCTCCAGTTATGAATAAGCCTGCCCATTCCATTCATAACCCAAGGATTCATGAGAGTGAATCTCGTACCTTAAACATGATCACTCCCTCCTTTCGCCCACACATTTGCTAATCGAAAGCACAGTTTGTTAAATGCATATGAGGTATTTGAGGGTAGGGAAGGCCATGGGGAGCCTAGTGATGAAACAGGCAACCTGCTTAAGATCACTCAAGGCCTCCCCAGCCCACTGAAGTACCTCATGCTCCCCACAGTTGCTTTCCCTCCCACACCCAACCTGCTATGCCAGGTCACTTACTGTCCAAAGATCTAGTAAGCTGTCTCCTGTCCAGCTTCTCAACTATGTGAGCCCCTCCGAAGCTCTGTTTTGGCATGGGCAGGCCTCGTCCGGCACTTTGCATCCTGAAACGGAGCTCCAGAGGGACAGAGGCAGGCCCATCCCTCCGAAGCTCCATTTTGGTGTACACAGGCCTCATCTGGCACTTTGCAGCCCAAAACAGAGCTCTGGAGGAGTCCCTCCGAAGCTCTATCTTGGCCTGCAAAGTGCCGGATGAGGCCTGCGCATACCAAAATGGAGCTGCAGAGCTCTGTTTTGGGCTGCAAAGGCTTTTTGCAATCATGGCAAAAGGCTTTGCAAACAGAGGGAAAACTTAGATGTTTCAGGCCTTCCCACCATTTGCAAAGCCTTTTGCTGCAGATCTTGTCCAGCCCTCCGTTTGCAGAGAACAAAGGCCTAAAGTACTGTGAGACCACAAGAGATCAATAACATGAGATCTCGTGCTACTGATCCCGCATGGTCTTGCAGTAATTTAAGCCTCCATTCTCTGCGTACTCACTGAAGGCATAAAGTGCCAAAATAGGCCAAGAAAGCGAAGAATCTCTAGATCTTTGCAAGGTGAGTATCCACAGGCCTAGTGCCTATGAAGACCTGGTGCGAGGCTGGGGGAGGGGAATAGGCAGGGCGAATGTAGCAGAGCCTCTGCGGTCGTTCATAAGGGCAAAACTGGCATGGTGCATTCATAGTTTTGGGACTTGTTTGTAAACACTAGGGGGCGCTTATCGCATAACTTCGAACATTCGCTAAGGGAATGCACGTAACTGGGGAATTACATGTATTTTTGTGGTATGTTGGATAGGAGAAATAGGAAACTGCAACTAGCTCCTTTGGGATCATGAACAAGAAGAGTTTGTGATGTAGACAGACAGACTTCTTCATACATGGTGCCATTAGCCATGGTTTTGCTACCCACAGTAGAATCTTTCTCATTTCTGTATTTTATTCCTTGCATGAAATGGCAGCCAGCCTTTCATAATCATAAAGAACTTTTTTCATAGCCTTGGTATTTGTGGCACTAATGTTGGAATGGTGCCCCAAAGAGTAACAAAGGCCATTGGTAGTTTGGTATGCCTCTTCAGCCTCCACACTCTCTGTTCCTTGGACAACAGCTGTTCAGTGGCATGTGAATGGAGTTGTGTCTCCAGCAACAAGCAAAATAATCATACAATCTCATTCTTAAGCTTGATATTTGGCACGTTTTCAAAAAAGATTGAAGGCATATAATATTTGGTGTGTCTATTTTATTTACACTTGTGTGTATGCATATATGTGTTTATATAAGAGAGGAAAAAATAACTTCACCAAATAGAAAATACAGCATATACGAATAGAGAAATGTTTTTGATATGATAAAAATACGCTTCAGAAATAAAAGGGGAAATGATATCTATTTACTAATTTACCACCATAATTACTGATTATGAGATATATAATGATCAAATAGTCATTCTTAACAATTAAAATGGCTTCATTCATCATCTTTATATTAAAGTGTGACTCTGGGTGACATTCACTAAAAAAAAAGGTTAATAATGTAAAAACCAACCAATAGTTTAAAAAACGTATTACAGGTAGTCCTTGACTTACAATCACATTTGAGCCCCGAATTTTAGTTGTAACTTGTTGGGTCATAAGTCATGAGACTGGACCTGATTTTACATCTGTTTTTATAACAGTTGGTAAATGAGTCACCAGTGTTGTTAAATAAATCATGTGGTCATTAAGTGAAACATCTAGTTGTAAGTCCAAATCCAGTTTATCCACTGGGCACAAAACAACAACAAAAACTCACAAAATGTGATAATGTGACCCTGGAATGCTACAATCAGTTGTAAATATGAGCCAATTGCTCAGTACTTGAAATGTGATCACTTGACCCCAGGGAGGGTGCAGTAGTTGTTACTTCGAGGACCAGTCATAAGTCGAGGGCTACTTGTACAATTTTAAAAAGGCAAGGAAAGAACAACAGATATTAACAATAATGGAGCCACCTCAACACTTTACCATTCCCTTGGGGGCCCCGAGCCTGATGACATAGCCAAGTCTTGAGGGACTTGTGAAAAATTAACAAAGGTTCAGTTGAAGCCTGTTGTTCCCCATCCTGACCCTCACAGCCTCCAGGCACCACAACAAGACATCAAAGTATCACTTAATTCACCAGGGGCAGAGATGTATAATTGGTATCATTAGCATATTGATGACACTTCAGTCCATGGCAGTGGATGAGCTCACCCGGCAGCTTCAGATAGAGGTTGAATCAGCGAGGAGAAAGTACCAAACTCTGTGGCACCCCAGTCCACATAGTAGGAACCAGGAGTGAGATCTCTTACCCTCCCCCATCCCTACTGACTGGTATCGATCCTGGAGGAGACGAACCAGCACAATACAGTACTGCCCGCCTCACTCCCCAGAGCCAGCCCAAAAAGATACCATGGTGGATGTTATTTTTTTTTATTAAAGAGTTTTATAAAAGATACAGACATTTTCTCCCCCCCTTCCAACCCCTCTCCCTCAATTTTTATTTTTCATAAAACATTTACATGTACAGTCATTTATTTCATCATTTTCGTACTTTTTTATAATATCTCACTTGCTTCCCCTTTTACCCTCCCTCCCCCTTCTCCTTTTACTTACTTTTCTATCAACACTTTTATCCCAACCCCACCCCTCCCTCCCTCCCCACCCCCGACTTCCCAGAGCAAAAACAGGATATAACATTTAACATACATAAGCTAAAATATACTAACTTGCTATAAAATTCAAAATCTCCCATATACTCTTTAACTCCCCTTACTCAAATTCATCAACCTCCCTTTTATAAACACTCAGAATCAATTAAATTGAATTCTTTCTTCCAAAGTATAGAAACCTTTTCCTTAATATATAGTCCAGTAATTTAACAATATTACAAGCATTAAAAAATCATGGATAAATATCAGTTCCACACCCTCAAACACCATTCTTTTTCAACATTACTCTCTAATAAGGTTTTAGATTAACATTTATCCTCTTTAATTCTTCATAAAATTAAACATTTTAAATCCTTAAACATTTTATCTCATATACCTTTTAAAATATTATAATCTTTTAAAATTCTCTTAATACATCAGTAAAACATTCTTAATTCATTCCAAAAAATATGAATTTCAAAACCTTCAGGAGGATATCCTTCAAGTTTTTATTTAACCATACCTCCATAACTTTAAGAAATTATCATTTTTGTACCCAACACTAATTGTAAGAAAACATATCCTTTATATCATTGCCTTTGAGTAGCCTTTAAAAATACCAGTTTAATTATACTTTTTTTTCTTATATTTTTTTCAGTCTTCCTTCTTCCATAATTCTTTCAGCATTGCCCCCCCCCCCCTTTTATTTTTGAAAATTTTTGAGTTTGGATTTGAGGTTGATGTCTCCTGAAAGCTCGCTCTCTTCTTAAAATCATTTTCTCTGGTTTAAAACCCCCATTTCGACTCTTATTACTTGTATAATCAAGCAGTTCATTCCTTTGTCTGTAAAACCAAGAATTGTTGCCATATAATTTGTCAGCTTGTGATGACGAGTCCACTTCTTGCTTTTCTGTTAGTTGAATGGAAGTGTCTGCCAGAACTTCTGTTTCAGTTACGCCAACCTCCATCTCAATCCTGACAGCCTCTGTTTTATACTCCAAAATCACATTCCTCTGATTAGTTTCCTCTTGTTTTCCAGCCGGCAAATCATTATTATTCCCCAAACTATATTTTTGAAAAAAATTTTCCATTGATTCCAAAATAACAGAATTAAAAGAATATAAAAGTTCCTGTAAAATCTTTGCAGTCACAACTTTAGAATTTGCTGATTCACCAGACAGTGATCCTCCAGCCCTTATATCAGCCATGTTTCACTTTATATTTATTCAGCTATCAGGTCAAAATCCAAATATTTTCCACACAATGTAAAGATATGGATTAGTTGAAGTCAATGCCCAATTCTTTTCCATCCACTTCCACTTTAAGGTGTAATCCAGTAGCTATGTCTATGTTACAAATGTTAACAAGCGTTAACAAGCACTTTCACTAATAAGTTTCATTTTCACGCCCTCAGGCGCCATTTTTTCCATTTTTAAACAGAGTTAAAGATTTTTACCTACGTTTTCTTTTTGTTCTCCTGATTTGCTCAGCCAGCGCCCAGGATTCCAATTTATAGTCCTTAAAATTGTATAACCGATATAGCTGTTTAAACTTGTGTTGCTGGGGTGGTCGTGGCATTTTGCTCTGCTTCTGCAGAGTCGTCCTGGGTTTCTAGGGAGCTCCCACACTTCGCACCCCAGAGTTTTCTCTGGGGCACTTGGAGAGTTCTACCTTCCCCTGCCTGCTCTTGCCTCTCCCCTTTGCCCGGGGAGAGACTTTTCAAGCCTCCCGACAGCGCTTGCCAGCTGTTCGGGGGCTTTTATGGAACCGAGGAACGGGCGCTCATACTCTAGCATCTTCAACGCAGCACAGTGCCACCGGAAGCTCTCATGGTGGATGTTATTGAAGGCTGCTGAGAGGTCAAGCAGAGCAAGGATGGTTGCACAACCCCCATTCCACTCCCTTCACAATCATTCCTCAGCATTTGGTGAACAAACTGGGCCTATTAGATTTTAATACTTCTTTATCTAATTGGATACTGGATTTCCTTATTGATAGGCCCCAGTTTGTGCAGGTTGAAAGAAAAGTCTCCATCTCCATCTCCTTGAGTACAGGTTTCCCACAGGACTTTATCTTGAGTCTGCTACTGTTCATCTTGATGACCCATGACTGCTATGCCAAATCTGCTACAAATCACATTGTGAAGTATGCGGATGACACGGCAGTGGTGGGTTTTATCTGGGACGACAATGAAGATGCATATAGGGAAGGCTGTGGTGAACTGGTGCAATAAAAGTAACCTGTTTCTAAATGTTCTAAATGTTAATAAAACAAAGGCGATAATCGTAAAGCTGTTGTGGTCATACTCCACTTAGTATCAAGGATACAGTGGTCAACAGTATTAAGTATCTGGGGATGTAGCTAACTAACGATCTGAACTGGTCTCTCCAGTTCATCCTTAGTGAAACGTGCAAACCAGCGCCTGCATTTCCTGTGTCGGATGAGGAAAGCACATCTTTCTCCTTCTGTCCTATCCGTTTTTTACAGAGGCACAATTGAGAGCGTTTTAACAAACTGCATCACTGTTTGGTTTGGTGGCGGCAGCACCTCAGATAGAAAGTCCATTCAGACAGTGATAAGGACAGCCAAGAAGATTATAGGAAGCTTGCTTCCGTTATTCAGGATACCGTTTATAAGCACTATGTGCTTAGAGCTCAAAGCATTGTTAGAGACCCCACACACCCACTTCACAGTCTGTTTCTATTGCTGTCCTCTGGGAGGACGTTTTGAAGTATTTCTAGCAGGACTTCCAGATTCTGTAATAGCTTTGTTCCCTATGCCTATCCCTCTGGTAAACTCACAAGATTCGTTTCTCTCGTCATGTACATGTATACATCCGAACTAGACTGTGTTGTTTCTCCATGTCATATAATATATGTGGATACATGCATGATTTTGTACTTATTTATTTACTTATCTTGTCATGTTTACATTTATATTAGAGGTGGACACCCTTTGAGAGCTGTATGCAACATGCATTTTAATGTATGCTATTAGTGTACATTCAAAATGACAATAAAGTTAGTCTAAGTCTAAGTCCAGAAATCATCTAAAAGTGCAACTAGTGCTATTTCTGTCCCTTATCAGGGACAGAATCCTGACTAAAAGGTATTGGTTATTGGTAAGTCACTGGGTATTTTAGGATGATTTTGGCCAAGAAATTGGCCATGAAAACCAGCACTGATGGATTTTGCATAACTCCTCTTTTAATCCATACATCTCCTAGAAACAACTAACGGTATAATGTACATGTGTGCATAGATGCATGTGTGCCATTATGCTTACATAGTCCTTGTTGGTTAAAAAGGCATTTTCGTATGATTACCCTCCAGGGAGAAGTATTTGTGCCTTCAGGGTATATTCCTGGAAATGCTGGCAAATAAACAAGCTCTTACTTGAAGAAAGTGGAGACTTGTGCAGCTGAGTTCTTGGTTGCTAGATGGAAAAAAGCAAAATAGCTTCTAGCTGCGATTGATGCCTTTGTGTGGCCCCATGTAAATCCAGAGGAGCTCTTCTTTTGCAATTTGACCACTCATCTCAATTGATGTGCTACCTTCTGTTTCCTTATTGAAAATGAGGTAGTCTTGCTTCAAACAGCGGTGATGGTGTTTGTGATGTTATTAGATCCTTTGGCATCCCTTGATGCTGCTATGCCTGGAGTCAGTTTAATTGTTCTCTCGGTCAAAGCCTGGGGCTTCTGAGGGTGCCAATTTTTCCTCCCTTGACTCCAGTGGGTTGAATCTACTTGTTCATTCCATTCTTGCAAAAACTCTTTGGTATGTTGCAAGCACAAGGGATATTTCCCTGAATACTGGCACACATTTTTAAATTATAATTAAAATTTCTAATTAGAATTATAGTGATGGAAACAATTTATTTTTGTAGGTGAATATATGAATGTATGACTTTCCATTGAGCTTAAACATTGTCCTTGATTCCTTTGCATTTCCTTTCCATTTTGAAAGATGTTGTTAAAATATCTTTTGTTTTTAAAGGACACTTGTCTCACATAAAAATGTCTATTTATGAGCAAAATATGAGTAAAGATAAATACTGTGGTCAGAGATCCCAGTGCCTTTGTAGAAGTGTGTGAAAGTAGCATATGTTCAGTATCTGTACTGCACATGTTCCTATTTCTAACCTCAATAATAATAATAAAACTACTGCCACATAACACACCGGATGTAACAATTGTTGATAAGACAAAAGAATAGAATAGAATTTTTTATTGACCAAGTGTGATTGGACACACAAGGAATTTGTTTTGGTGCATATGCTCTCAGTGTCCATAAAAGAAAAGATACATTTGTCAAGAATCATAAGGTACAACACTTAATGATAGTCATAGGGTACAAATAAGCAATCAGGAAACAGTATCAATATAAATCGTAAGGATATAAGCAACAAAGTTACAATCATACAGTCATAAGTGGAAGGAGATGGGTGATGGGAACAATGAGAAGATTAATCGTAGTGCAGATTTAGTAAATAGTTTGACAGTGTTGAGGGAATTATTTGGTTAGCAGAGTGATGGCGTTTGGAAAAAAACTGTTCTTGTGTCTAGTTGTTCTGGTGTACAGTGCTCTATAGTGTCTTTTTGAGGGTAGAAGTTGAAACAGTTTATGTCCAGGATGTGAGGGGTCTGTAAATATTTTTGCATCCTTCTTTTTGACTCTTGCAGTATACAGGTCCTCAATGGAAAGCAGGTTGGTAGCAATTGTTTTTTCTGCAGTTTTAATTATCCATTGAAGTCTGTGTCTGTCTTGTTGGGTTGCAGAACCTAACCAGACAGTTACGGAGGTGCAGATGACAGACTCAATTATTCCTCTGTAGAACTGTATCAGTAGCTCCTTGGGCAGTTTGAGCTTTCTGAGTTGGCGCAGAATCTGGAGACAGCAGAATAACAGAAAAAGAACTGGAGAAAATCTCAAAATACAAAGACTATCCAATAGAATAACTATGGCAAAAGAAAGCAAAGATGGTATCAATAATAATAGGCACCTTTGGTGCAATACAAAACAATCCCAAAAGACTTTAACAACATTGACAAGATCACCATCAGTCAATTGCAAACAGCAGTTAGTTGGAACAGCTTACATCCTGCAATGATACCTTTAGCATTATCAAACAACATCTGCCTACCCCAGGTCCTTGGGAAGAATTCAATAGGTGGATAAAAATGTCAGATTCCAGTCTAAATATCTGGTTGACTCTGAGCCCAACCATTATAATAATAATAAATATGCAAAACTTACGGGACCGCCTTCTGCCACCGGTAGCCTCCCACTGGCCACTACCCTTCCACAGAGAGGGACTCCTTGGGGTGCCGTTGGCCAGACAATGTCAGCTGGTGACCCCAGGCGGAGGGCCTTCTCTGTGGCAGCACTGGTCCTTTGGAACGACCTGCCCCTGGAGATATGTAGGATCACAGATCTCCGTGGTTTTCGCCGTGCCCTTAAAACTTTTTTATTTCATCAAGCTGGGCTGGCTTGACCCCGCCTTAGATATTTTAATTGCTAAATTGGTTTTAGTTGGAGTGTTTTAAATTTTATTGGGCCAATACTAGTTTAATTCTTTTAAAATTTTAAATTTTGTATGCGCTGTTTTTATCTTTGGCTGTGCACCGCCCTGAGTCTAGCAGGAGAAGGGCGGTATAAAAATCTAAATAATAATAATAATAAAATAATAATAATAATAATAATAATAATAATAATAATGAAAACTATCCTAGGGATTGAAGAGTAAATTAATTGAGGGATAATACAAGCAAAAGACAATGGACACCAATCGGTCTATTTTTTCCCAGTGCAGACTGATTCCTTAGAATTTGTTTTTGAAAGTCACCTTGGGAAAGAAAAAAGGACGTTTCAGATTTGGCTGAATCCCAAATCAATTCTGTAGTTCTGGGGCAAAATAGGATGCCCTTCAAACTGACTATAGCTGTGTCTGAATATTTTGATGCTTCACAGGCATCTGCAAAATGTATTGATCCATATATATTTTTCCATGCATGGAATATACCAATGTATTCATGAGAGCTGTAGTCCAAAATATCTAGACAGAACAAGATTGTCTATACCCTATATCCGTGATGGCGAACCTATGGCACACGGCCAGAGGTGGCACGCAGCACCCTCTCTGTGGGCACGTGAGCCATCATCCCAGTTCAGCTCCACCATACATGTGCACGCGCCTCCCGCCGGCCAGCTGCTCTTCTGGTCTCTGCTGCACATGCATGTGGGGGGTGCACGTGCACAGGGGTGGAGCGTGTGCAGGGGCTCACCCATGCATGCATGTGGCACATGCGGAGGGCTGCACATGCATACATGTGGGGCAGGATGCATGGGCGGGGCCCGCACACGTATTGCAGTTTGTGGGTTTGGGCGCACGCACATGCATGTGTGCGTGCTTGAGCTTTGGGCACTCGGTCTGGAAAAGGTTAGCCATCACTGCCCTATATTGTGAATAGAAATAGCCAAAAGTGTAGCAAATGGTTCCCTCTGTAGTCTCATATTCTTGAAATAGTTCCAGGATTTTAAAAATGGTCTTCCTAAGTGATCCATATAGACTGCAGTATCAGCTGTTCTCTTTCCTGGATAGCAAGGAAGTTGATACTGCATATTTTGCTGTCCTTTCAGCAGGAGATAAGAATATAGTTGCTGGTTATACTCACTTTACTTATATGTAGGGTTCCAATTAATAGCATACCAAGTGGTGATGCTGTCTAGGAGCTGTGTTCTATATTGTACATCTCATATAACTCTCTTTCCTTGCTTCCTCTATACAGTGGTCCTATTGCAGAAGACCAGTACTTGCCTAACACACAGAGAGACCTACTAGGTAGTTTGACTCTCACTGTCAAACTTAAAACAACTTTCCAACTATAATGAAACTACAATTCCTTATTCCTTTGAGTGCTCATGAGCATATTAAGTATGACCAGATATGGAATTCACATTTACATAACTTGCTTTCTCTTTGTGTTCAGATATTCTAAAACTTTCTCCTTCAAAGATGCTGAAGTTGCTATAAATTGATATGTATATATGTGTGTGTGTGAGTGTGTGTGTGTGTGTATGCATTTCAGCAACAGAAGAATATGTTTAGAGGCAGCTACATCCAAGCTAGTGAAACTGGCTCAAGACAGAGTGAATATATGGCCTGCCAAAGTCTTCCACAGGCACAGCCATGAAATTCCAAGCTTGTACTAAAACGTAGAGTGTCAGTGCTCCTAGTTATGATTTATCAAAATAGTTCCAAGCAACCTGTCATGGTTCTGAGTAATGATCCCAATCAAGTCAAAGATTCTCTTTATTGAGTACACCGTATTGGCTCATTCAAATGTGATGCCAACTCTAAATACTTCCTGTGGATCAGCATAATTAAAAGAATAAATGATTCCCTCCTCCCAAGTGTCACAGATCACATTGCCCAACTGGGTAAATGGCAGGCTCTTCAGCACTCTCCTCCTTTCTTGCTCAACACTTGTTGAGATGACCTTAGCTCTACCAGTCTCTGCCTGTGTTATGTCTAGCATATAGTAGAATAGCGTTTCAAACCTCCTATCCTCCCCTATTTGTGTGGCAACTGAGAAATGAAAAAAGAATGCCTCAGCCAGAGTTGTTTTGAAAGTTGATAACCGGCCCCTGTTACAGAGTAAAAGCACCTGAAAGATACTAAGCACAAGTACACATTAATTCTCCATTAACTCCCTCTTCCGAACCCCTCAGGTGGTTCTTTTGGTTTCTGCAGATTCTTGTCATGAAATTTCCTAACCAGCCCCTCTGCCCTTACATCCTTCCTCTTTACCCAGGTAAAGAGTAGGCTCTGACAGGGGGTAACCCTTACATTGAACTAGATATTGTAGCTTCCCCTTATATAGCTACAGCTGTGATGGCAAACCTATGGCACGCATGCCACAGGTGGCACGCAGTGCCCTCTCCGTGTGCATGTGAGCCATCGCCCCAGTTCAGCTCTGCCACGCATGTGCACGCCTCTCCCACCAGCCACTGGTCGTCGGGTCTCTGCCGCACATGTGGCAGAGGGGGGCCGCACATACATGTGCAGGGAGCGGGACATATGCAGGGGGCTGTGCACACACACATGGGGGACAGGGCGCATGCAGGGGGCACTCAGACTTTGGACACTCAATCCAGAAAAGGTTAACCATCACTGGCCTAGAGTCTAGGATTTCTTTTACTTCATAATGGGTTTCCCCTTCTACTACTATGGGACCAGGACCTATCCGAGCTACTAGTCTTAGCTCTGAACCTTTTACTGGCTTCAGTAAGCTGCTGTGGAAGACAGGATGCACTTTCCCCAGTGGGCAGAGAAGTTTCAGCTCCACCCTGACCAGGTTGATGACTTTCACTATTGGGAATGGGCCTAGGAACTTCGGACATAGTTTTTTGCAAGGCAGTTTTAATTTTAAGTATTTAGTGGAGAGGTAAACCTTTTCCCCAATGTGAAATAGTCTTTGAGGGAACCGCCTCTTATCTGCTTGCTCCTTTTGAACCTCTGCTGCTTTAGTTAGCACTTGCTTTACATTTCCCCAAGCACTCTGCAACTAATTGACCCACTCTGTCAGACTGACTGAGGAGGGGGGTTCCTTAGGATACTCAGGCATTGGGACAAATTCCACTCTATTCATTACCTAAAAGGGAGTAAGTCCCATGCTACTATGCACTGCATTGTTATACGCAACTTCAGCAAACGGCAGGAACTCTGCCCAATTTGTTTGCTGGTAGTTAACGTAACATCTCAAGTATTGTTCCACCATTGCATTAGCTCATTCTGCTGCACCATTGGTACTCAGATGAAAACCCAAGCTAAGACCTTGGGAGAAACCAATTGACCGTATGAATTCCCTCCAAAATTTGGCCATAAATTGAACTCCCTGATCTGAGATGATTCTCTTTGGTACTCCATGCAGCTGGTAGATGTGCTTCAGGAACAGCTTCACAAGTTTTGGGAGCTGAGGGTAGTCCAGGACAGGCTATAAAGTGAGCCTGTTTTGAAAATAGATCAATTACTGTCCAAATAATTGCATTTCCTCCACTCTCAGGGAGTTCCACTATGAAGTCCATCACAATTTCCTCCCAGGGTCGGGTCAGCTCAGCTACTTGTTGCAGCAACCTGGCCTCTTCTTCATCGTTGCACAACTTCATCTTCACACAACTTTTAACATAACTCTCTATGTTCTTTTTCATTCTTGGCCACCAAAATTGCCTCTTGGCCAGATGTAGGGTTTTCAAAAACCCAAAGCGTCCAACTTCTTTGGCATTGTGGCTTCTCTGCAGAACTTGGACTTGTAGACTCCTTGGGACGTATAGTTTGGTCCCCTTCCATGCTAACCCATCCCTGGTGGTCAAGAGTTGCTGGTGGTCTTTGAATCAGGAGTCAGAATGAAGCTTTGCCTTAAGCTTCTAGGTCAATTCATTACTGGGCTCGGCTGACTGTTTTCTGACTCATCGCCTCATGGTCACTTGGGCTGCTTGTTGAGGGAGGGAGAGCCGTGCTGGCACAGAGATTAGAGTGCAGTACTGCAGGCTACTTCTGCTGATCACCGGCTGCCAGCAGTTTGGCAGAACGAATCTCACCAGGCTCAAGGTTGACTCAGCTTTCCATCCTTCCAAGGTGGGTAAAATGAGGACCCAGATTGTTGGGGGTGATATGCTGACTCTGTAAACCGCTTAGAGAGGGCTTATAAAGCACTATGAAGCGGTATATAAGTCTAAGTGCTATTGCTATTGCATTGACCACTTCCCCCCTGCTGTTCTTGTACTGGGGCTTCATGAAAGAGCATAGCCCAGGAAGTTTCTTCCCTCCAAGTTATGCTTTAAGGTGAACTTGAATCGGTTGAAGTACTGTGCCCATCAGACTTGTTTGGGTGAGAGCTTGCGAGGGCCTCCAGATTTTTGTGATCAGTCCATACTTCAAAAGGCACCTTGCTGTCCTCTAGGGAATGTTGCCAGATCAGCAGTGCCCATCAAACAGCAAAAGCCTTCTTTTCCCTTATGGCCCACCGCCTCTCAGTAACCATGAGTTTCTGAAAGGTGTAGGCACACAGCTGTAAGTCTCACCCCCCCCCATTCTTCTGAAGAAGGATTGCCCCTACGGCCACATCACTAGCATCAGCTTGGATAACAAAAGGCTCCTTGCGGTTGGAGTGCGTTAGGACCGGCTGTTTTATGAACAACCTCTTTAGTGTTTTGAATGCCTCCTGGCATTTGATAGTCCATTGGAGGGGCTGGCTTGGTTGGGGCTTAGCAGCCGTATTTCCTGTCTTCAATAGGTCTGTGATCGACAGGGCTACTTTTGCGAATGAAGGGATGAACTGCTGATAGAAATTCGTAAACCCCAGAAAGCTCTGTAGCTGCTTGCGGGTATGAGGGGGTTACCACTCCAAGATGGCTTTCACTTTTGCGGTTTCCATTTCCACCCTTTCACTTGACACTCGGTAAACCACGTAGTTCAGGTGGGTGTGTAGAACTTGCACTTGGACAATTTAGCATATAGGTCCACTGCCAGTAGCTTCTTAAGGACCTGGCGGACTAGCTTGATATGTTCTTCTGTTGTCTTAGTGAAGATCAGGATATCATTCAAGTAAACTAGGACCCTCTTATATAGGTGCTCGTGTAGCATTTCATTAATCAGCTACATAAACATTGTGGGGGCTCCCTGTAGCCCAAATAGCATCACTTTGAACTGTTCCAAGTGGGCAGTTGAATGCAATTTTCCACTCATCCCCCTCTGTGATACTGACCTGATAATATGCCTCTCTCAAGTCTAGATTGGTGAATATCTTTCCCTTAGCCAGGTGTGCCAGCATGTCTTTCATCAGAGGGAGAGGGCACATGTTTTCCATGCATACTCCCTCTAAAGTCCACGCATAATCACATCCCATCTTTTTCCCCTTAAACTAAACCGGGGATTTCACTGGTTGGATGAAGCCTCTGGCTAGGTTCTTGTCAATATACTCCCTCAACTTCCTAGGGGTCATGGAGTATATTTTGGGCTTAGATAGTTTTGCCCCTGATATGATTTGGATTGTGCAGTCTGTGGGGCAGTGTGGAGGCAGTACGTCACATTGTTTTTCACTGAACACCTCCACCAGATCCTGGTACTCTCTGGAGATGATCTGGGTCCCTGGTGGTTGTTCCGATGTTGCACTCAAGTATTCAGGCTATCACCTGCATTTCGCTAGAGGGGTAGCATGTCCTGGTCATGCAGAAGAGGAAGAGGGCCTCTTCCCTAGCCTCATCTTCCTGTTTCCTCCTTCCCACCATATCGTTGGGCACTACTGGTCCAGCCAGGCCAGTTCCAGGATCACTGCTTCAGTCATTTTGGGGACTATTGCAAACAGAATCATCTCCCAGTACTGTCCCATTTCTAGCCTCACTGATTTGGTCAGATGGGTAGCAGCGGTCCCCCTGATTAGGAAGACATTGAGCTGCTCAAATCTCAAGGCTCTGGTGGCTCAGCAGACTAAAGCAGACTGAGCTCAGCAGACTAAAGCAGACTGAGCTCTGGTGGCTCAGCAGAGTAAAAGGCAGTGACATTAACTGTTATTAAGATCAGCTGCCTGCAATTACTGCAAGTTCAAATCCCACCAGGCTCAAGGTTGACTCAGCCTTCCATCCTTTCTAGGGTAGGTAAAATGAGGACCCAGATTATGGGGGCAATAAACTGACTTTGTATAAAATATACAAAAGTATGAAGGCTATTGCTTAACACATTGTAAGCCACCTTGAGTCTCCGGAGAAGGGTGGCATATAAATCAAATTTTTTTAAAAAAAGGGGGCCCTGGATAGCCGCTTTGCTCAGATTCCCAATTTCAACATAGTCGGCAGGCTCATTAAACACCAAGTGCACCCTGAGTCCATTAGGGCATCGAATCTCCCCTGAACTCTCAACTTGAGCACCACAATCCTAATGGGAATAGTGAAGGGGTGGATTTCTACCTCATTGTCGCTGTCATAGGGCACAGGTGGTGACTCCCCTTCAGCCAGAGTTCCACCTCCCTCAGTTGAGCCAGCAGGGACCTCCATGGCCTGGTGAACCAGACTAGTCTTCCCTGATGCCTTCCAGGTTGGCTTCCTCAGCTTCATTGCTGCCAGCGCCAGTGGCTTCAGTTTTGGGGCAGGCGCTCAGTGTCTCTGCTGGCCACATCAGAAACACTGGATGAGGTGTTGGTCCCACCGGCAGATCAGTGGGAGCAGTTGAGGTTACCCACCTCCTAGCTGGCCAGTTCTCCTGGCTCCTTCTCGGTCTTGTGTCAGTGTTGCCTCTCGGTCTGCAACTCCTCAGTTCAATATCTAGCACCGTAGCAGCCTGGTACCATTCATTGATCTGGTTGGTGGAATTCCTTCTCAAGGCCCTTTTTGAAGTGCTAGAAAAGCAGTTGTTCAGGCCAGTACCATAGCTTCCCAGCAACCCTCCAGAACTCCCGAAAGTACTCCTTCACCAACCAGCCCCTCTGCTTCAAGCCTCATATCTCTGCCTCTGCCTGCTGGGCTTGTGTCTCATCTTTCAATCTGGCCCATAGTTCCTCCAGGAAGACCATGGTATTCCCCAATTCTGGCGAGTCCTCATCATGGAGGCTTGCCACCCACTCTGCGGCCTCCATGTCCAGGTTAGCACCATCACCCTCCTGGTTGGGTAAGCTAAGACATAGCGATCCAGGTGAGCCAGTACCTAATTCAGAAAAAAGGCCAGCTTGTCTGGGTTTCTGTCGAAGGTGACTCCAATTGGAGGAGGTCCACCAGCGGAGGTAGAGGTGCCCAGTAGCCAGGGTAGCAATCAGGGCCTAGGGAGTAAGCCCATTGGTACGGTCCAGGACCCCCAGGGTTTGCCGTGGACACCCCTCCAGTCTTGCCGCTTCAGCCAGCCGAGGAGGCGGACTGACCACTCGGGCTATTGCAGGTGAACTCAGGCTCTGACAGTTATGGGATGGTCGGATCACATGGGTCATAGTCTCCACTAATGGCTTCAGTCGGCAACTCTCCTTCACCCTCTCCACCATTTTCCCTGAATCTTACCCAACTTCCCGGGTAGGCCACCGGGGCTCAGGATCCAGGAAGGTTGGTTTAATAGAGTTGGCTTGATGTCATGGTTCCGAGTAATGATCCCAACCAAGTCAGAACTCTGACACTGGAACTCTTATCAAAGATTCTTATCAAAGATTCTCATTGGAGAATCATATTTGCATGTTTAAATGTGAAGCCAACTCTAAATATTTCCTGTGGTTCAGTATAATTAAAAGAGTAAATGGTTCTCTGACCCCAAGTGTCACAAATCACATACCCACACTGGGTAAATGGCAGTCTCTTCAGGCACTCCCCTCCTTTCTTGCTCAGCACTTGTTGAGATGACCTTGGCTCTACCGGCCTCTGCCTGTGTTATGTCTAGCACCTGTAGAATAGCATTCCAAACCTCCTATCCTCCCCACATCTGTTTGGCAACTGAGAAACAAAAAAAAATGCTTCAGCCAGAGTTGTTTTGAAAATTGACAATACCTGGAAGAAACAAAGATATTAAAAAACCAATTCTGGAATTTAAATGCATTTGAGATCCATATCACTCTCCCTGCAGATGCAGTCGCCTGTAGATTCTGCCACTATGTCACCTGTGGAAAGGACAGCTGCTTGGGTCTTAAACAATGGACAGTATGAGCAAGTGGAGGAAGAGGCAGAGCAAAACCCAGATGAAGCCAATCATACAGAAAAGGTAACAGTTATCTAGGTTCTAGCTTCTAGCCACATCTATAAGAAGTCACTGGAAAAGATAACATGCGAGATCATTGGTATAAAGTTGCACAGCTCTCTTTTGCAATTATCAAATATCTGGATGTTGCTGTTCTTCCTTTGTCAGGGCCTGGAAGCTAAATCAGATAATTGGGGGCTAGAAGTTGTGTCCAGGTAAATCAGGAATCTTTAAGATGGCTACTTTCAAAACCATTGAATTAATTTTCCTATTCTTTGGGATTCAGTTTCCTTGTTTATAAGAGTTATTTTTAATTCAAGCTCTTGTAAGAGCAGTATACTTTGCGGCTGCTTCTCTTGGTTTTCTTGCTGGACCCGTTCTTGGATACTCAGGCTACTAAAAAACTAATCCATGCTATCACATCCTTCAAGATTTCCTGCTGTATTGTCCTTGGAAGTCAACTCAAGCTCCAGCTAAGAAAAGAGGCTGCATAGTCTAGTGATAATGAGTGAAGGTGTCTGAACACATTTCTTCATACTGGCCATGATTGCCAGTATGTTTCTAGATTCAGTTCAGTGTTTTCACATGTTAATAAAGTGCTTCACAACTTGAGTCCAACATGCTTAGGGTAAACCGGTAATATTCCTGTATCAGTGTAGGAGATGTTTGAAATACCAGTTCCATATATGAAAAAAGTTACATGTTTCTGAAATGAAATTATTTTTTCAATTATTTCAAATTATTTCAGTTGATTCTTTCTTGTGGTACTGGCTTCAGTTGTTTGTTTTTGTTGATGCTTCTTATATAGGAAAAAATGAAAGAATTCAAAGCTTCTAGTAATGACTTTCTATTATTTCTCTTATGCTGCCTTGAGTCCTGGAAACTGGCTCATGAATTAATAAATAATGAAACTTTTTTATCTCCCTTCCTCCTGTCTTCAGTATCAGCAAGAGATTGTCAAGCTCAAAGATCGCCTGAAGGCATCAAGTCGCCGGTTGGAGGAGTATGAGCAGCGTCTCCTTGTGCAGGAACAACAAATGCAGAAACTCATTTTAGAGCACAGATCAATGATGGAAGACAGCAAGGAGCGGCTGCGAAAGCAGCAGGAGGAAAAGGATAGCCAGATGAAGAGCATCATTAGCAGGTTAGGGAGGAAGGGGCTGAAGATAGAAAAAAAATCCTCTCTATTTCCAATAATAGGTTGTTCTTAGTCCAAATTCATACTGTTATTTGATATTGTTAGACTGCATCACATGAATAGGCAACCTGAGTTCAAAGTTTGTGTAGTTTATATTCAGTTCCACTGAAATGCAATTTAGGCCAAGTGATTTTAGACATATAAACTGGGAATTCTGGAAATTGAAATCCCAATCCATGTAGACGATGATATTTGGGCTGGTGTAGGCATCCCAATTTCCTTGTATCACCCACTCAAACAATTTGGAGCTTATTCACTGAAATGCTTGCTCAAGGAATAAAACAGCAGATGGCAATCTTTTCATCTTTAGCATCTTTACTACGCCAATGTTTTGTCTTGTTTTCTTTTGTGATGCTCCAGATAGCTCCAAATTCTTTCTTTCCTTTCTTATAGATTAATGGCTGTGGAAGAGGAGCTAAAGAAAGACCATGCAGAAATGCAAGCGACCATTGATGCTAAGCAGAAAATAATTGAGGCACAGGTAAGGAATGATGGTTTTACATACCTATATTGTTATTACCCCGTTACCATTCCTTGTCTTTTCATTGTTTTATTCTGAAATTAAGGCTATGAGTCATGTTTTCAGAGGCAGCATCTTTATGGTTCAAGATGGCTTTTCTTTTAGCCCAGAACATAATGGATCAAAGTGTCTATCATCCAGATACTCAAAGCTTCATGTGCTGAAAGCCACAGTTGCAGAATTCTGTCCAGTGCATAATGCTCTGAATTATAACTTTTAGTTGCCCTTATTGTAAAATAAAACAAAACAGGACAAAATAGGAGTTAAAACACAAAATAAATTTGATGTTTTCTTTATGCTACCCTTATGAGACCTGCACATGAAAAATACCCTTTGCCTATAGAATCATCTCTTACTTTAACACTGATTGATATTAGGTTAGCATTAGTCACATTTTCCTAAATATACCAAGATGAAAGAGCTAGAAAATGCTCTAAGTTGCTTTTGTAAATTTTCCATGGATTTGTTGTTGTTATTACTATTCCTTCGAGTCAATGTTGACTCTTGATGACTATCTGAACAGCTCCCTGTGGTTTTCTTGGCAAGATTTCAGAAGTAGTTTGCCATTGCTTGCTTCGTAGGGATGAGAGACAGGGACTGTTCCAAGTCACCCAGCTTTGTGCCTAAAGTGGGACTATAATTCATAGACGCCCAGTTTCTAGCCTGGTGCCTTAACTCTTATACCAAACTATCTCACTCCAGGGCATTCCAGCCACTAAAATGTACTGATATTACTTTGGCTATAATTCATATTTATAAGTGTTTGCTTAGTGTTCTATGATGAATATAAATGTTCTCTTGGTGAGTTATTCAGGAGCAGGTTTTTTTCCCTTTCAGTCCACTTTTATCAAGAGAAGAAAAAAATTCTGAAGATTTTGTTTAAAAAGCTGATTTTAAGTATGGAATAATGCCACAGGATTTACAATATGAACTGCTGGAGATTAAATAAAGACAGTGGCTAAATTGAAAGCAAATTTCCCCAGCTCACTGAATTGATAGAAGCATCATTTCTGTTCCTTAGTTATTTATGAATGATTCTATATGGTTGCTGAGAACTAGGCCCACGTGGGTTATCTTCAAGCTGTTGGATTCATTCAGAACAGTGTAGAATCTGGCTGAAGGCTTTGTGATAGACTATTTCAACACCAGAGTGAAAAACAAAAACCCCAGACAAAATTCTCGGTATTTGAGGAGCTGCCACAAAGAAGAAGAGGTCAAATTATTCTCCAAAGCACCAGAGGACAGGGTGAGAAACAATGGTTGGAAATTAATCAAAGAGAGAAGCAACCTGGAATTAAGGAGAAAGTTCCTAACAGTGAGGACAACTAACCAGTGGAACAGCTTGCCTCCAGAAAACATCCATCACTGGATGTTTTTAAGAAGAGATTAGACAGTCACCTATCTGAAATGGTATATGTTCTCTTGCTTAAGCAGGGGGTTGGACTAGAAGACCTCCAAGGTCCCTTCCAGCTCATTCATTCTATTCTATCCTACAGAGAAACTTTGTGGAATTAGGAACTGCATAGAGATTGATTTCTCACCCTGTGCTTAGAATGCCCTCTTTCCATCTACTCAACCAGCAAATCCTTTTTTTTTCCTGTCAGTCTTTTTTTTTTTTTTGCCTGTTGAGGGTATGGTAGCCTGTAGATCACTACTGCTTGCTCCCCCCCCCCTTAATTAACAGAGCTGTATTTTTGGCTATACATCTGTTTGTAATGGCAATTGACATAATCTCTGTGTTAAATTACACTTGTTAAAAGGGAGAGGAGATCATTCAAATGGGCAAGTATGTCCAATTAGATCTCTAGTTGAGTACTGCCCTGGCTTGTCCCCATGCCTTTGGGTTTCCCCAACCCTAGCCTTATGCGTTCCAGTTTCCAGCTGCTCTCTGAATTTCATTGTTTGTGGATTTCATAATCCATAAGAATTCCATTCTAAAGAAATTAATAAATTTATGTTTTGTAATTTTAAAAATATTTATTTTATGACATTATGGAAAAATTATTTCTGAGAAGGAATTGATTGTTTTGTAGGGAGATGGGGAGTGAGATCTAGTCAGACAAAACACTGGACTTACTTCATAAAAAATGAGTTGACTATAGGCAATTTTAATTATAGTATCATTCTGCTGTCATTAATGTACAGTTGCTCCTTTTCATGGGCTAGGAAAAACTCTTAGAAGAAGTGATAAGACATTGATTTTACCTTCACTGTTTCAAATCCAATGAAGAGCCTTGGATAGTACAGTGGTCTAAAGCACCCTGTTATTAACACCAACTGCCTGCAATTATTGCAGGTTCGAATCTCACCAAGGCTCAAGGTTGACTCAGCCTTCCATCCTTTCTAAGGTAGGTAAATTGAGGACCCAGTTTGTGAGGGCAATAAGCTGACTTTGTATAAATATACAAAAGTATGAAGGCTATTGCTTAACGCACTGTAAGCCGCCCTGAGTCTCCGGAGAAGGGCGGCTTATAAATCAAATTAAAAAAAAAAAGTCCTGTTGGTTGTAGTGAACATAGACAAATATGACCTCGTTTGGTTTTGTTTTCTGTTGTTCTTGCAGGAGAAAAGGATCCTCTCCCTGGATTCAGCCAATACAAGATTGATGAGTGCCCTAACTCAAGTGAAGGAACACTATGGCATGCAGGCCCGGAGCAGCGTCTCTCCTACTAATCCCCCCAGGCTTTCCATCACAGAGAATGGGGAATTTAGGAACAGCAGCTGCTAATTTCAAGTTGTCCCACCAAACAAATTGACATCTTTCATTTCCCTTGCCCACTCCAAGCCTAGTTAATCCTTTCTATCACAGAGAATGGGGAATTTAGGAACAGCAGCTGCTAACTACAAGTTATCCCACCAAACAAATTGACATCTTTCGTTTCCCTTGCCCACTCCAAGCCTGGTTGACCAACTCCCTTGGTGTTCTCCAAAACCTTTAAAATTCCTGCTTAAAAGCAGAAAATTTCAGGGAAAACTGGACTGCCTGCCACAGCCATATAATGACCTGCACTAACAACCTGCTTGGGCTTCCTTTCAACATTGCAGCTGGTAATTACATTTCCACATTTCAATTTGCTAGTATTTCAACTTGCCTCTACATTAAATCTTGACTACGGCAGCAACATGTCATGGTACACAGAGCAGAGCAGGCATCAATAGTTTCCTGACTAGGTGAGCATAGAAAAGACTGTTTAATGTAAGTCAGTAATATAATGTAAGTTTAAAAAATGAATTGAAAAACAGATATTGCTTTTTTTTTAAATCAAAGGTTTAAAAAATAAGAAATGCGTAAAAATCTAATGAAAAGTTTTAAAAGGTAAACAAGTTTTGAACATTTTGTTAAAAATATGTTATTTGGGGGAATGATAGACATGTTGCTGACCCCTGTTCGCTGCTATTTAGGTTTTTTTGTTGGTTGGTTGGTTTTCTCTAATTCCTTCTATAAACAGGTTTTTTTACAATTTAGATTATTTTTAAATTTAAATGTTATTAGTCAGCTGTTTACATAGACCAAGAACAAGGAGTTTTATCTGAAATGCACTACCTCCCCCTACCTTCCATTCCAACAATGAGACTGACATTTGATAGCAGGTGAGACAGGAATACTATTCAAGAGTCTTTAATGAAAACATTTCACCCTGGTGGGGCAAGACAACTGCATCACGCAACTCATCCATTATCTCCCTGGCATTTCCTAGCTGTCAGGAATGACAGTGTACACATTTCTTATCGAGGGCTATTTTCTTCATCTCCTGCATTTGTAATTATGTCGGCACCTGTTGACATCTTGCAGTGGAGAGTGAACCCTATCCATTCCTTCTCACAGCCCATACTTTCCTCTTGGTGATTTGGCTCTTCATTCCCATATTAACCTGGGTACCTATTTGGTATGGCAGGCAACCTTCTTACATGGAGAGGCAATTTACTCTCTTTTTCAATCAGGATTTTTCTCTTCTTTCGCAGAGCAAAATCGGAAGTTTCACTTTCTTTCTCACTGTAAAGTTCCTTTGTGTTGGTTTTAAAAAGGACTGTAAGCTTGTCCTGCACAATTCACACAGGTATCTAAATATTCCTTTAATACAGAAAAAGTAACTGTACAGAAATTATGTACTTACAGAACAAAAATAAACTCACTTAACAGAAGGAAATTAAAAATGTTAATTCCTGTGTGGCATACAGCCCGTTCACCAAGCCACTTGTCAGCCATCCCATTTGGCCAGTTAAAGAAGCTTCGGCTTCTCAGTCCTCAGTTTGGGATGCATGCATGCCAGCTGTGGCCCTGCCCCGGTCTGCAGCACCACTGGAGCTTCTTGAGCGAGAGGCTCCTCCAGGTTCTTCTTCTCCTCCTATTCTTTGCTTGTTGCCCACATCTCGGGTCTTTGGCCTCCCAGTGGGATCCAGATAGGCACTCCTGTGAGAAGTGACTTAACCGTCCCATTTGGCACATTCAACAAAAGAAACTCTCGGCTCTTTATAATTATCAAGAGTGTAGCTTTATTGAAAATTCCATCTAGGTATAGCAGAAACAAAGTTCTCGGATTTTCCTACAAAAACCCCTGTAGGTAAAACCACATTTTCCCCTCCAGGCCACCCACAGTTCATAGTTTATCAATTGAGTTCAGTTCTTTTGTTTTGGGAAAGGCTGTTTTTGCTGCTCACATAATCTTCATACCTTGTCCTTGGTGGATAACATCTTGCTGGCAACAGAAGGCACTCTTGCATTCTGTAGACTTCCCCCCCCCCCCCCCCCCACTTAGGAATTCCCCACCCCCCTCCTATCACTGAATGGCACACTGCGAGTGAAAGCAGGTGCAGGCAACTATGGAGTAGAGTCAGGTTTGACACCACTGTTCAGCTGTCTCTCTTCTCATTCACAACTACTCTTTTCTTGCACAACGAACCATAAACCACCCTTAAAGCCAATTGTTTTCCATTCAGTGTCTAGTATTTCACTCTTCTTCTTGATAAAGACAGAAGACAAACTCTTTACTTGTGGTCAGAGGAGGACAGCCCTGAGATAAAGAATCTTTTTGTGACGCTCCAGAGAGTGGCAAGCAGGAAAATGCATACATAATCTTCACCAGTAGCATGGCATTCAAGGGATTAGACTTCAATGTTCTCATTTAATCGGCAAACTGAAAGCATGCAACAAGAGTCCCAAGTGGACACAAGACTTCAAAGGCCAGGAGTTGGCAAAAAGTGGACCATGGATCTAAATTTGCCTACTGGCTGTTCATTCAGCCTGCAAGTAAATTAATAGGGCCAAGCTTCTAGTGCAAAGGGCAGGACTGAAGTTTGGGGTGCTAGTTGTTCGCAAGCTGGCACTGTCCAATCACTACCATGCTCCTTGGCCTGAAGATTTGCCAGAGACACCCGCAGAGGTGGAGGAGGGGAGAGAGCTGCCCTTTCTAGAACAAACCTCCTGACCCTGGAGCAGCTGCTTTGGGTACTGCTGGCTGGATCAGCCTCAGGTGCTTGGTTGCTCACCAGTTTTTCGGGCTGATGCTCGCTTGACCCATCCAGTACACATTTCTTACCATCAGGATCCTCTGAATCTGAGCTTCCCATGGCATGAATCCTTCTGCGCTCTTCCAGGAAGGACTGAGCAAAAGAAAAAAACAAAACCAGAAAGTAGAGAAGATTTTTCTTTCTTAATAAGGCAGCATCCTAACATTGTGGAAAGAAGTAGGGCTGCATCCAAAGCAACTTTTCCTACATCTACAATATTCACCAAGACAGGACTGTAGTCCCTATCATATTCTGTATAATTTCAGGAGTACTTATAGTATTTCTTATTAATAAAGAAAGCTAATGAGATCCTACTGCCATATAGGCAGTTCTCTTAAGACTAGCGCCCCCCCCCCCCATCTTTGGGCACCAGGAACCAGTTCCGTGGAGAATGGTTTTTCTGTGGACCAGAGGGGGCGTGGTTTCACATACTGCCTGCATCCTGCGGATGGGGCTTCCCTTGTTTGTGTGGCCCAGTGCCTTGTTGTACCAAAACAATTATAATTTTCACATCCAGGAAGAGAAGAAATGCCTATCTCTATTAAAGACTGGTCTCACATTATAGTAATTAAAGACAAGTTTCTAAAAGTCCCCAGTTAAATTCTCACCGGCACCTGCATAAGTGGAATAGTCAAATAGTTCAATGAAAACAAAATCCCCTTTCTGACATTAAAGCTAGGAATCCAGAGATGGTATTAATCTTTTAATCTTTTTTTTGAAATTATAATATTTAGTTTATTCAAGAAAAGTTTCAAATAAAAAACACAAAATATTGAAAACAATAAAAAAGAAAAAGAAACAAAAATAACAAACAGGACATTAAAAAGTGTCTTAAAAATTAACACATATACACTTAACATCCCACTCCGTACAAAACAGAGTAAAAAAAAACCCTTTAAGCTACTCAATTACTGAATCTATTTACATATTGTTAGTCTGCCATCTATATATTGTATCGATAACAAAATAGTTAACAAGAAAAACAAAAATGATCAGAATAATATATAAAAATAATAAAATTATCATTAATAATGGATCAACTATGCATGAAAATGAGATGAGATTAAAATTCCAAAACCTTCTGTTAACAAACTGTTATTGTAAACAGCTTGTAGAAAATTTACCATAGCTTCTTTTGAAATTTTTTTATTGGTTTATCAAAATATAAAATACAAAGAAAAATTCAAAAAAAGTAAGGAAAAACTAGGAAGAGGGGGAGGGGAAAGAAAAAATATATGGTATAAAGAGGGAAAAGGAAAGAAAAAGGCACCAACTTCCAATTCTCTTTAGCACAGTAGACGATAACATTACAACTGCAACTTTTTACTTTTACACAACAGTATGTACAAGCCATTTCTACAACAATAAACCTGTCTAATTAGCAGAAACAAAAGGAAACTTTTTTTTATTGCAAGCACAAAATCCGGAAGCAATTTCAAAATAGAAATAAGGTTAGCTATATTCTCTTCTTTGCATAAAAGAATCAATTTGACCATCTCTGCTTCTCTTTGCTGTGGGGAATAATATATGCTTCTGGTAATTCATTAATCTTTATCATAATTCATATTAAGAGAATACTCTATATTATTTCAAAATAAATGTAACCCTAAAGGAGAAAACACTTTTCTAGTATTAATATTTTACTAACTTTAAAAAAATACTCAAGTATTATATATAAAGGGGGAGGGGACCCTTTATTTTAAACCCAGAACTCAAAACACAACACTACATTATAGCTTTCATTCAGTTATATATATTACCAATATAAATCCAATTAACTCCAATTAGCTCATTGAATTCAAATCTCTCCCGCAGGTTTATCCTCATGGAATGGATCTTTTTCTTATTTTCAGATTTAATCGATAGTATTTTACAAACTTTATACAGCATTACATAAAAAGACAGAAGATGTGCATTTAGAAACTCATTTGATACATACAAAACTACCTTAAAGTTTTCTTTCAATAAATATATCAAACTTATAAAAATCCATCCAAACTAATTAAGTCATTAAATTTAAGTCACTCCCTCCAGTTTATCTTCATAGAATGAAATCTTTTTCTGTAGTCCCTCCACCCCCAAGTTTTAGCAGCCAGTTGCTTTGAAACACAGCTCCTGAAGTTACTTGCGGACCTCGGCTGTATTGGAGGATCTTGAGGGGTAATTCTTAGACTCTCCCTACCCCAGGAGAGTCATATAAACTGAAGGAATTCCAGTCCCTTCAGTTAGTAGTTGAAGAGTAGTTGAACCCTTCAGAGATGATTCAGATGGCCATTTTTTCACCAGAAGTGAGTGCTTTGATAATTTTCAACACCTAATTGCACCTCTTGCTTTTTTATATTTAATACCAATTTGATTTACAAAGTAAGTTATTCTCTGTAAAGACTTATGAAAGATTTCCACAACAAAAGACTCAAGCTCTGGTTTAAGCATCTTCGTAGCTCCCTCTAGTGCTCAAAGTTTTTTTTATTTTTTTATTTGTTTTTTTTAATTTTTCTAGCCAGAGTTCATAAAAATCAGGGACTTTCAACAACCCACAACAAAAAATCCAAAGCTACATATTATTTCAAAAGTAGTGTAATAAAACCACAACTTTCTATCCTTACACTTCTCTATCACACTTAAGAAGAAAACATACTGCACACTTCCTTCTTTTAGTTTGTGGCTAGAAACCCTTTCCCTTGTCCTTTAACAATAAAGAAGTCTTAAAAATGACACAGAGCTTCAAAAAGGAGTAACAGACTGTGACTAAAGAGAGCATCTTTTAGCTAATAAAGATAATAATCTCATAAATTAATAAATGAAAGGCATGACATTGTCCGTTTAAAAAATAAATTCCAAAATTGCTGTTTTATCCAACAACGAAGTGATTGCAACCCTCTGCCCTCAGCTTCAACTCACCATCTGCTTTGAAGCACAGTTTCTGAAAGTACTTGCTGACCGTTGCTGTATCAGAGGATCTTGAGGGATGACCCTAGGGCTCTCACTAACCCAGGAGAGTCAGATAAATGAAAGGAAAGCCTCTTCCTTCTGTTAGTGGGTTGAAACAAATGACAGTCTAGAGAGAGACATTCTATCTGGACATGTCAGTTGCCAGCCATATCACAGGAAGACCTTCCAGAATCATATCTATAGCCTGCTTCACATGGCCAAGTCTGACTCGAGAATCTTAATCCTGAGCATCATGCTCTGGGACTGATCCAGCCCGCAATAATCTGGAGTAGCCCCAATCCCAGCAGAAGATTAACAAAATCCAGAGCACCTGCTTTAGTCTGTAAGTACTCAATGTATGGTGAACAGACCAATGGTGCTCTGGGCTTCTCCTGGCCAATGCACTCTCTCACACATGAACACACACATGAACACACACACACCTGTGGTTTATTGTGTTTATTAATATTCCTCAGCAACTTTCTTCACCAAAAACTCAGAACTGTCCCAATTAAGTCCAGCCACAAGCAGACTAACAGTAATCCACAGAGCAATGGCCAATGAGTCCACAAAGCATTTGAAAGTTTCCCAATCAAAATAAACCCACCAGGCAAAATTAAATCCACAATACAAGAGGGTTCATGAGTCAAGAAAAGCCCAGAATTCACAAGGAACAATCCAAGTCAAGGCACAGTGTCAATCCAAAGCAAGGCAGGAATCACAATGACACACAGCTAGGAAATGAACACATTGTTCCCAACATCGCCTCCATCTGTCTGATGTGCTAAATAGCCAGCTTCCATGCAGCCCATCAAGAAGGGTGAGGCTTTCTCCTCACAAGTAATGTGGTTGAACTTCTCTGCTCCTGCCTTTTCTCTGCCCTACGTGTTCTTGGATCAGGTGTAGAAGGCATTTCTCTTCCTCATCACTGATTGGCTGAAGCTACGTATTTGCCCCACCTAAGAGCTGTTCTGCTGCAGCTGTGCTTCAGCCAAATCCTCTCAGATGGCTGCTTGGAGCCATTGATCAACTCCCCTCTAGACATGCCTGGAACTGGTTCATCCTCCAAACTGATATCTGGAGAGTTATCTGGGAAAGCATCCAGGGGAGTCATCATATCACCTTGATTGGCTTTACCAGCATAGGCTCCATTTCAGTCTCTGCTAGCCTGGTTTCTGTTATTGGAAGCAGCCAACAAATCCCCTTGAGTGCCATGCAGTTAAACTCATAATCCCCTGGCATCCCAAAACTCTAATTCTTTGAATTTGACTACTGGCCAACCCATCCACTATGGCTAGACCTTTGGAACATGATCTAACTATCCTTCTATCCACTCATTTGAGCTCTCACGGCTTGAAAGTTATTGCAAGCAAGCTCACCAAGAGTTTGAGAGTTATTTTGTACTAAGTGTGAGTTTTTGCTCATGCCCTGCCTGTCATTAACTGTATTTGCTTACTCCTCCATACAGTGCCTAGCAAACTGCACCTCTGTATGTGATTGTGTCTGGCCCGGAACTTATTTCCCCTTGCTTTTTTCTGTCTTTGTTTTTTTCAACTTCTTCCTTAGTTGTTTCAGCTACCTATTTCAACCGTAGCCAAAGGTTGAAAAAAGACAATCCCCAAATTTTCCAGTAAAATTTTGAAATCATATTTAGCAAGGATCCACCTCATCTCTGCACCAGAAACACTTTATCCTGCCATATTTTGACTTTAAGAGGCATTCTCCTTTACCACTACAAGGCATTCCTTATTTAAAGACATTTCTTTATTTATTGTCCTTTATTCATTCTTGTAAATATATTTTAATATGAATTGAAATGATAACAAACCTTCTCTTACACATTTGTCAAATATACTGGCAAAATCTTTTCTGATCTCATCCTCTGCCTCTGTGGAGGCTACTGATAGGCTGCCTTTGCCCAGGATGCTTACACCTGACCACCAGCCATGATTTGCCAACTCCTGATCAAGAAGAAAGCAGTATTTATTATTATATAATTTCCTCAGATTTGTTTTATTTTATAAACCCATCCATGAATACTTGCCAGTTCTCCAGAAATATATTCATCAAAGTTTTCTTTATTCTTGCTTCTGTTTTTGCAAGAAGCTTGTATTTTAAGAAACATTTCTTTGCCATCTTTTCATAAACTTTTTTTTTCCATTACAATTTTGGCTTCTTGTAGCAAACCCAGAGGCTGACATAGATTCTTTTAGAGCCTGGAATTGTGACTGATTTTTTAAAAAATGGGAATAGCTGTCAGCCTTTCCCAGATAGACCAGACAGGAAACACAGCCAAATGAGTTAATTCTACCTTATCATAAAGCTACATTACAAGTCTGAAAATACAAATCTCTAGCCATCTCCTTCAGAAGCTAGAGATAGTTCCTTCTGTATCTCCACCCATTGTGCAGCTGTAGGCTGTGCCCTCTCTTATCTCAGCATTCCCTAGGCAGCATTACCATTACAATTGTTTACAGTCTAAATATGGGGAGTGAATTGCCAGTTTTGAACAGAGAAGGGCCTCCTTAACCCTGTACCAATCCCTATTTTCTCCAAAAATCAACAAATTTATCAAACTAGTATTTTTCTACTCACAAAAATCAAATCATTTTCTAAGTAAAGAAAATGCTTGTGATGGATTAAAATTTATGCAGTGAGGAAACAAACTCCTTTAGAGTTAACCATTTTTAATTTTAAAGTATTTAAAAAAGCATGTTCAACTAATTAAAAGTTAAAATTCAACTTGAAAGAGGAATTAGTTTGGATGATTCCTTTAAGAGATTTGTATTTCAGCTAAGACAAATGGCCATCATTTTCTACTCTGGGTATACATGAAGCCGAGTCAAAACTATATGGCATCATGATACTACGTGATAGAATTTGAGGCTATCAGCCATAGTGCCCTTTGTTGCAGTAGAACCATTTTTTCCCCAGATAAAGTAATTTGCTAAAGATTTAATGAAATCCTTAATTGCTCTTCTTATATTAATGCTTTAAAAAAAAGATGGAAAAGACAAATGCTGGCAATAAAATAAGTTCAATGTTACATTCCTAAATAGCCTCAGATACATTTCTTAAATTGGGATAACTCTGAGAACAGCCTGAGATCAACGTTCTGCTCTTCATGTGGGAAATCAGCTATATTTTTTCAGGGAAGCCCAAGCAGGTCTGTTCAAGTGCATGGTGGTAGCAGGCTGAAAGAGACACCAAGCCCCAGGATGGCTGAATTTCATAGTCCTCTGAAAGAAGTAGAATCATTCTGGACAACTGATGTGTTGGTCTATACATTAGTATCAACCTGCCATTGGAATGAGAAACAGTTGGGTTAGGAAAACGAGTTCCATTTGGCTGTCTCTTAATCATGAAATGGTGCCATTTCAGAAATGCAAGCTTGTTGGCAGCTTTGTAATAATCTGGGTTGAGACTATAATGCCTCCTTCCCAAATTTAGTATGGTGTTGGTAAAATGATATCTATGGCCTTTGATTAGACTATCCCCCATAGTCTTAAGAGATGGGGTGAGAGGGGTATGCTGGTGAGAGCATTTATGAGTTTTGTAAGTACAACAATACGCTTTCTTCAGGGCCTTAATGAAAATTATCTTACCAGACATTTGTTTTCAGTGTTAGCTTTCAATAATTTATTTCTATCTGAATCTTTATTTTATGACTCCACACCCCACCCATCCTTCAAACCACAGTCCTGTATTTTTCTGCTCATAGTGCTGGATTCCTCAGGTCCCCAGGATCTACTTCTGCATTTCATTGTCTGGGTTTGTTCTAAAGAAGATTTATTTTTGTTCTGTGAATATTTTTGAACAGGTTCTTGTATATGTACAGATAGAGATACATTTGAGGTCTTTTATTGATATTCCTATAAAGAATTACAAAATAAAGTTTAACTTTAAAACAGTTTTGACTCAGTCTTTCTCTGTACTAATAAAAGTTTGAGGTGTTACGGAACTGTTGAATATTCCCAACCTTGACAATGAACTTGTAACAGGGCACACACTCTTGTGGCAGAGCTTCACCCATCCATGTGGTTTCTTAGCACAACTGTCTAGTGTGACATGCTGTCAGGAAGGAAGGAAGGTCATGCAAATCATAGATAGGAAATTGAATATTGCACTGGAATTACTGAAAACAGTATCTTGAAAGAAGATGTGAGTAGAGATCAAGATTTTTTAATTTTTAAGCTGCTGAAAGCATTCTCAAGACATTTGTGGACTCTCCTCATGTGAAGGTTTCTCAGAGAAAAAAGTATACACTTTCTCGGATGAGGCAGCATATGATCCCATATAACAAAATTTGCATTGCATTCTTTGATGTTATGCTAGATGAAATGATCAATTAAAAGAAAGATTAAAATAGTGAAAATTAGGAACATAGTGTATATGAATTTGTATTTGATATTCATTAGCAGAAACAAGTAATGAAAACAAAAGGGCCAAAACTCTATTTTCCCACATTGCAGGAGATAGATTCTGCCAAGTAGGTAGTTGTACAATCAATCTCAAGCAAAATGCACAGCTTTGCTGTACCTTCAGCTGGCATAGCCTATTTGCAACATTCAAGGAAAATATCCCAAAGGGTGTGACACTTGCATTTTTCTGTCAACATATCTATTTCTCACAAGTAGCAGTTGTTTGCTTCTGTTAATAGATTAGAGATGCCTCTTTTTTTTCAAAGAACAGTCTCTTGCTTTGTGTGATCACCTCTTCATCCTGCCAAATAAACATATGTGCACCAGCTTGCCTTTCCTGTTACCTCAAATAGTTTTTGGGAGAAACATCAGCAAGATTGATTTAAATTCCTTCCCCCCCAACCCAGGCTCTATTGTGTGCCAGATTCACTCATTTCTGATGATTTCAAATAAAGAGAGATCCATTCAATAATCTACAAAGCATCCTAGTTTCCCATTGAACAATAATTTGTTGCTGAAATAGCAAATTCTGTAAAGGTAGGGTGACATCTTGTGGCAACGAAGCTGAAGTACATGCATGCTCATGTTTTTTACATCCACGTTTACAAGAATTCTGCTCCAGGAATCTGGCTGGCAGGATTCCAAAGATTTCCTCTAAAAAACACAACAAAAGTCAAAGATTGGCCAACCCTAAAAGAGTTCCATGTCCTGTATCCCTGGGGTTAATAGGAAAACATCATTGGTTGTATTTGCAGGCTGCCCTACCCAATGGTATGGCCAAATCAGAGCCATCCTCTAATACCTGCATCAGAAAGCTAACAAAAAAATGAGAGGATCTGTTCCAACATTGTTCAACTATCTTACTTATTCCTGCACTTAAGGTTTATAATTAACGATTTCCCTAAAGGTTCAGAGTTTTACATATATATTTCCTGCGGTTTTTGCTTCAAGTCTAGTTCCAAAAGCCACTGGCTAACTATTAATAGAAAGAGAATCTGTGGTTAAACCTGTCAGTAGAATATACTTGTCTTGGAAATTAAGCCATGCAGATTTCTTATTGTGGGCATATTACATATAAACTGCAAAAGGCACATATGTTTCCATTTCTATTTGGCTTTATAAATCCCAGTCCAGTTTCATTCTGCTTTTTTTCTTGGATTTTTGCTTAGGTTAGAGCAGCAATATGTCTGCTTCTGTCATCTCTTCATTGTTTATACCTGACCAGTTTCAGACTTGTTCATTATTATCAGATAATAAATTAATCTGCACCATCAGTTTTCCACAGAAATTATCTTCTATTGGAAAAATGCAGGTAGTCCTTGCCTTACAACAGTTCATTTAGTGACCTTCAAAGTTACAACAGCACTGAAAAAAGTGACTTGTGACAGTTTTTCACAGTCACAACCTTTGCAGCATCCCCTTGGTCACATGATCAAAATTCCGATGGTTGGCAACAGGTTCATATTTATGATGGTTGCTGTGTTCTGAGGTCATGTGATCAGGTTTTGTGACCGTCTGACAAGCAAAGTCAATGGGGAATCCAGATTCAGATCCAGATTCACAACTGTGGCAAGAAAAGTTGTAAAATGGACAAACTCACTTAACATATGTTTCACTTAGCAACATAAATTTTGGGCTCAGTTGTGGTCGTAATTGGAGGACTACCTGCATATGTCACAGTTCTTTGACATTTGTTCTAGTAGATAACTAAAAAATTTCCAAAACCAATCACAGAATGTTGAGGCTAGGGAAGGGCAAGTACAGAATAAAAGATCTGAGAATCATACCCAAATCTAGACTAAAATCCGGGTTAGCACTGGAAGATTACAGAACATCACTGAGAGAAGGCCTTCTTTCAGCTGCAAGACTGTGGCCAATGTCAGTAAATCACAATGGATGAACGAACGTTTCATTCCAGAAAGTTGTGTAACTAATATTGAACCAGACTGGCAAGGGGGTGGAGGCAGATGGAGGAACTAAATTCTTTATCTAGATTTTCACTACCCCACTAGTACTTTGTATATAAGCTGCCACATTTATCTGACACACAAAATCTGCTATTTGATATAATTTGTACCAAAGTAATACAAAATTATCAAAACATAAGATACGTTTTGACAAAAATAAAATTTTGGTGATTGTTTATATAATTTTTTAAAAAGGAAAATAATGCAAATTAATGTAAAGTAAGAAAGAAAAAGAAAAAGTAAGAAATCAAAAAGAAAACTAAAAATGCAAGAAAGGGAAAAGGTATAATGAAAATAGAAAAGAAAACATATATAAAGTACCTTCCAATCTTCTTTATAACAATCATAAATGCAATTATAAATTTACTTTTTACTCTAGTTACAAAGTAATTCTCTTGTTTCTATAATCTATCCCAGGGGTGTCAAACTCAAGGCCCATGGCCGAATCTGGCCCACAGGATGCTTAGATCTGGCCCGTGGGGCCACCCTGGAAACAGCAAAGGACCGGCCTGCAGTGCCTCTGCCAGTGAAAACACAGCTCAGGAGGGCTTTGTGCGGTCCTCCCAAGCTCCATTTTCACTGGCAGAGGGTTGCAGGAGGCTGTCACAGCTGAAAACGGAGCTTGGGAGCCCATTTTCGCTGGCAGAGTGCTTGGGCCATCACAGGCGCCCCAACACGAGTGGCATCAAGCTGGCCACACGCACCCAGGCCCCCTGAGGTCAAACCCAACTCTGATGTGACCCTCAATGAAATCAAGTTTGACACCCCCGATCTATCATGTCTAATCATCAAAACTACAAATTGTAAGTTCATTATTTCCTCTTTTACATTTTTATACAAAATGTCCATAAGAAGATTTGGGGTAGCAATAAACACAAATATTGTCTTTTCTCCAACCACATAACAGAACTTAGCCATCTCAGCAAGTTCAATCATCTTCACTAACCATTTCACCGTTACGGATAGTACCAAATCTTTCCATTTTTATGCATACAATAATCTTGCTACAGTTATTATGTGTTTTAAAAATCCATGACTTTTTAAACAACTGTTTGTACATCAATTCCAAACGAAAAATCTATGATCTCAATTATATATTAATTTTTTAAATGATAAAATGTCCCTTCTTTTTGATATTTCTAATATAAATTTGATGTTCTTTTATACATTCTAGCCAATTTCTCTGGTGACATATACCAATCATTTTACAAAAAAATTCTTTAAGATTAACATAGTGTAAATTTTAGTCCTTTGAATCATATATTTCCCCTTTGTTCTCTCGGTATATTACAACCAAAAAATTCAGCTCAGTTTATCATAAATTCATTCACTTGTTCTTCTGTTTCAAATTTCAATAAAAGTTTATGCATTTTAGCAATTACGTGCTCATTATTTGTACACAATTCTATTTCAAATTCAGTCTTACACTGTTCAAATCATAAACTCTTTTATCTACTTTAAATCTAATACCTGTATAAGAGAATCACTGAAAACTATATCTTTTTTTCACCAGTTATTTTCTTGATTTTATTTTACTTTTCTCTTGAAAAAAATTATATCTCTCAATAAGTTAGCCATTGTGTTTGTCTATTAGTTTTCAGCTATAAAATGCTTTGTGTGCTGACAGCATCCTTGAATCTGGGTTTGTATCTATTCTGTATTGTCAATATAACATGTATAATATGATTTTTAAAATCCACATTAAACCATAAATATCCATGTCCCCTAAATCTCAGGTTGTGTCCTTGTAATTCCAAAAACCTTTTATTCCTCAGCAGCAACTACTCTTTCAACCAAACCAAACAGCAAGCTGCAAAATGCAATTTCAAACCAGGTAGAAGCAATCACCTTCTTTCTTTTGCATCTTGTAACAGCTTATATTTAGCTCATTTTTTTCTCCTGCCACATAAATGTAGACATATCCTTCAGCCACTGATGCAATGGCACATCAGTTATCAAAACAGGTATTGTCTGAAAAAGAAACATCGTTCTAGGCAAAATGTTCATTTTTATCAAGAAATGCATCTCAACAATATTAAAGTCTATGTGATCTTCTATTTCCATATTTTTGTTAACATTTTAATGTTAGATATGTGTTGGATATTTTGGAATATTTGTAGCAACATAATGAAAAACAAGCAGTGTTGATTTTCTTAGATGCAGAGAAGGCCTTTGGCAATTTTAACTGGGCTTTCTTGTTCAAGGTTTTGGAAAATAGGAATTTTGGAGAGTGCTTTATAAAATGGGTAAGATCAATTTATACATCACAAAAGTATAAATAATTAATAATGGACATCTAACAAAACCCTATAAGATAAAAAAGGAGCAACACAGAGATGCCCGCTGTCTCTTTTTTGGTTTGGTTCTTGAAATACTGAATAGAGATGTAAGACAAGGCAGGGGGATTATGGACAAAAGGAGAAGGGACAGCAGAGGATAAGATGGTTAGATAATATCATCAACACAGCAGGCATGGGTTTGGGCAGACTCAGGGAGACAGTGGAGAACAAGAGGGTCTGGCATGCTATGGTCCATGGGGTCATAAAAAGTTGGATACAATTTAGCAAATGAATAACAGGAGGATTGTGAGAATAAATATTTAAAAAGAAATTTATTTATTTTTTATTTGATTTATATGCCGCCCTTCTCCGGAGACTCAGGGCGGCTTACAGTGCGTTAAGCAATAGCCTTCATACTTTTGTATATTTATACAAAGTCAGCTTATTGCCCCCATAATCTGGGTCCTCATTTTACCCACCTTAGAAAGGATGGAAGGCTGAGTCAACCTTGAGCCTAGTGGGATTCGAACTTGCAGTAATTGCAAGCAGCAGATGTTAATAGATGTTAATAACAGGGTGCTTTAAACCACTGTACTACTTTATAAGTTAAGGACTTTTGTAGATCACTCAAGTGTTGATATTGGAGGGCCTTTAAAAGTAATTGGAACATTAAGGAGAAGATTAGAAGAATTTGATGCATTAGCAGATTCTAAGATTAATAAAGAGAATTTTGGTCAAGTATTCTATTCTTGTATACACTGCCAGCAATTCATGTCAAGATACAGGTACTGCCATATCAAATCTATATAAATAAACCTTGTCAAAGAGACTGGAATGCAGTTAAGAGACTTGCAATACCTCAAACAATAGACATGAGCTTAAAATATTCAAAAGTGGCGATCTAGTGTTCACAAGATACATGGATTAGGCTGATGACCCCAGTATTTGTAAATCTACAAGTGGCTATTCACTTCCCTGATCTAGCAAAAATCAAAGCTCATTGGGATTGCTTTCTACAGAAACAGAATACATCTCATGCAAGCCAAGAAACAATTTAGTTGAGTCAAGATCTTGGAGCATCTATATCACAACCATTTTACATGAGGACAATCAAGGATGTATACAGCAAACAGTGAAAAGATAAATGTCAAAACCAAGCATATTGGTCTTGAATACCATTGTTTACAGAATCTAGCCGAACAAAATGTGGTTGTGCTTAAATACTGTGAAACTGATATGATTGGAGAAGATATTATAAAGCCATTGCACTAAATACAAAATTTTACCAGGAGGGCATGTCCAAACCAAAATGCAGGGACTTCAGTTGTCCTCCCCAAAGTAGCCATATTTCCCATTCCTTACTTTCCCAGTATTAGCCAATATAAAGTGAAACTCGAAGTCTGTCATTCCAATTCACAAATTATATTTCCTACGAAACTCTGCTCAGTCATATTTGGCTAGACGAATAGTCGGCAGTTCCCTACACAGCATCACAATAGTCTTTTATATGCATGAGTCATAAGGAGATGAGAGGAAACAAGGAGACAGGACTCCAGGATAAATACTTGGGAGTCTCATTTGACTTATGACAACTGTTCTGACAACTGTCATCAGTGACTTTATTTTCCATTCCTCTCCTGATATTTTTTGCTCTTGCTTTTCCTTCCCCTTGTTTTGGATCTAGACTAAAATTAGGTTGGCAGCTGTTTCTTTCCCATCAAAAAACGTATTGTAGCTAAGGATGGGATTTTGTATCATTTACTAGGAACAAAATGCAGGGGATTTTCTCAATGTGTAGAATAGTGAATTAAGTCTGGATCGAACCCCTCAACTCATGATATGTTTCCCACAAGCAAAATCAATGGGGAAGTCAGCAGGAAGTTGGAAGTTGCTCCCATTCCCACTTTTTTTGCCTTCCCAGGTCATTCTGTTTCTTTGTTTAGATAAGTAAATACTGACTAATATTGAAGTTTGTTCATTATACCAAACAACAATGAACCTGAAGCAAGATCCTGGAACATTATATTGAAAGATGAGAGGGTGCTTTGCAAATAATTTCAGACTCCCGCCATTCATATGACAGCTTTCAACTCATATTTTTCTTTCCCCTGGGAGACAATGGCTGGCATCATTAGCTCCAGATGATGAAGAAACTGACAACAATGCCTTACTATGTATATTGAATAATGAACCATGTGAGTAAGTTTATTAAGTCTAAAATTCTGTCATTTCCAACCTCCAATCTCTGGGGCTGCTATTCCCAGTGAGACAAACTAGTTTGGATCTTCTACCCCTTTACTGTAAGAAAACAAAGGGAGGCAAGAATGAAGGCAGGGGAGCTCTGGTCAAGAGTAGATCTCTGAGTTCAGTGAAAGGAATCTCTTCTTGCTGTTCCCTCAGAGCTCAGACCAAAACAATTGTGAGACATTATAGGAATAGTTCTTGGGTAATAATAGAGCTGGGTGGAAATGCCTGGTTTGCTTTAGTCCAATGACTGTCTTTCAGCCCTATATATTTTTCAGAGTTATTGTAAAGATAATATGGTGGAAGGTCCCCCCCCCATCCCCAATGCATAATCTTGACTCACAGAGGCAAGGCAGTTATATGTGTTAACAACAGCCCATATTTTTTCTGGTACATAAGCAATATGATGAAGATTACTTTGTGAGGGAATAGCAAAGAGAATTCTAAGCACTCTATTAATCCGTCATCAATGTACTAAAAAGATAAATGCAAGTAATTTTAAAGAGATTGAGTACTCAGAAAAGAAATGAATTCCTGGTACAGCAGAGATAGCATGAATAGATGCATTTTACAGTACTGAATTGTTTCATGTGTATGTGGGCACCTCCAAGGTCCTGAGAGGTGCTCCCATACACGTTACTCTGTATTCAATCAGCTTTCTCTGCTCCCAGGAATAGCTGTTTGAGAGATGAAAGCCAGGATGGTATTATAGTTCGTGGGTGGAAGCACTGCAAAATCATGATAATTCACAGCTGACATTTTCAGAAGAACAAGCAGTACCCTTCAAAGCCTGCTGGTTTTGATGGCACTGTGTGTACCTTTGAAAATATTAGCTCAGGATTCCTGGAACTCAAGAGATTCTCACTGATGGGCCCACAGGTTGCCAATGAATGGGTGGCCTATCTTAGTGCCTTGACATTTACAAAAAGCTTCAGTTAAATTTATTTGTTCTTTAGAAGGAAAGCTTTCTTTTTTCTCCTCAAGCATCATTCTGCAAAAAGCTGAAACTCAATTTTTTCTCTCTCCTTCCACTAGATGGACCTAGAGCATTTCCTACTACCTATAATACTACCTATTGTGGTAAACCCGATTTTTTTCTCTTCTTTTTTTTCCCAAATTAATTGTGTTACTTATTCATTGCTTTTTAGTGAATCCCGAGAACTTTTCACAGCTGAGTGCCTTTGGTGTAGGGATGTTCATTTTCCAAGCATTCAAACAATTTCTGCGGCAGAAAAAATCAGTTACCCTGTAAATAAATAGGTCCATTGCACTAGTGTGGAGTGGAGAGAAAATGGAGCATGATTCTTGGAATTATGGGCATTGGGGATAATGCCAGTGACATCACTGGAGATTTATTCACCAAAGCAATCCCAGCCTGCTGCTCCTGCAATGTTTTTCTCAAGATGTTGTCTTATTCAAAAGGGCAAAGAGCTTCTAAAATAACAAAGCTGAGAGGGTTATACAGATAATGTTCCATGTTGAGGAGGAGGAATCTGAGAGGGAAATGAGACTGAATTCAGACATTACACTTTTCAAGTGTACAAGGCAGCCCAAAAAGGATTACACACAAATGCATGTGCAACACAGCCTGCACAATGCACAAACCGCAGACCACATGTGGCCCACCAAGCCCCCTTGTGTGGTCCACTCACTTTTTTAAAGAATAACTATTCTACTACATCCAAATGTCTCTTCTCCAACAAGGATCCACCACTATTGCCACCACTGCATCTTTTACAAAGACTGTCTGGCAAGCATCTCCAACACTGCTAGGTCCATCACTGCTACTGCACTGTACCGCCAGCTACCAAAGACTTAATTGGTGTGCCAGCAGTCATAGCTCAGCTCCTCTTCTCTGCCAATCCTCCAGAGGCCTCCAGTTTCAACACATAGGACAGAAATTGCCAGATGCTCTTCAGCCTCTAACTGTTCAAAGGCCCAAAAGGAGCACCAACCAAACAGGGGCTCATATCTTTCTTCTAACCTTTCATAGATAGATATGGATATAGATATAATTCTTTTTCAATATACCAATTACAAAAAATATCCCAAAACACTTAACTACACTAAGTAAATAATATTTGCTCCAAAAACAGTTTGAGAGTCAACAAGGTGATGAGGTGAAAACATTTTGTACACTTACTGGTACCAGTATTATAGAAGATATATAGAAGATATATAGAAGATCTCTCTCTAAGGGAGATGGGCAATTAAGAAATGGAGAAAATATAAATAAATCAATAAAATCTATTGTTAAAATCTTGGGCCACAATGCAATACTTTAAGCAGGATTCCTCCTCCCTTGCAGTGATATCTTGCTGACTGGAACACAAGACTAATCATTGGAGTTCTACTGATGAAAATGTTATAATAGTATGGAGAGAGGCACCACCAAAGCAACTGGAGTGAAATGGCCATTGGGAAACTCATAGCCTAGACCAAGGGTCACCAATCCCCAGGCCGCTGCCCACTACTGGACCTTGGCCTGTTCTGAACTGGGCTGTGGAAGAGGTCAGTGAGTGTGCACATACTCACACAACTGCACTTGTGTTAGCAGTGGGCGAGTATGCATGAAGCTACATTTGTGCAAATGGAGCTGCGTGCGTGCATGCACCCACTGCTTGCACAGAACCATCCCCTCCCCCCCACTCCACAAAGCCGGAAAGGTTGGGGAACACTGGCCTAGAATATTGAAGCAATATTTCTAATCCTTGAATAACAAAACATTACAGCATTTTTAATCAGATAAGATTTGCCTGCAGTTTTACTGCTATGGGACCAATAAATCAAATAGAAAGACATTCAACTTTTCAACTCTGGCCATTTTGGATTTTTTTATCTGAATAAATAACAGTTGTGCCTGAACATGTCTTCTGTAACAATGAAGCCAGTAATGACTTCTAGATAGTACATTTGAGAGAGCAGCAAAATAAATCCCAAGAAGTAAAATGGTTAAGAGAACAATACTTATTTTCCTTGAAATATTCCATGGACCACACATTACACAGCAGTGCTTTGTAGTCCTCGACTTACAACACTTCATTTAGTGACTGTTCAAAGTTACAACAGCACTGAAAAAAGTAACTTATGACCATTTTTTACACTTATGACTGTTGCAGCATCTCCATGGTCATGTGATCAAAATTCAGATGCTTGCCAACTGACTCATATTTATGATGGTTGTCGTGTCCTGGAGCCCTATAACTTTTTGTGACCTTCTGACGAGCAAAGTCACTGGGGAAGCCAGATTCACTTAACAACAGTATTACTAACTTAACAATTGCAGTGATTCACTTAACAACTGTGGCAAGAAAGGTCATAAAATTGGGCAAAATTCACTTAACAAATGTTTCACTTAAACATTTAGTGAACCGAAATTTTGAACTCAATTTTGGTTGTAAATTGAGGACTACCTATAGTGAGGACGAGGGTAGAACTACCTAGTTTGTATGCAAAACCTTCCCAAGAACTGTACATGAAGCTCAACCCAAATAATGCCATGGAATGATAGTGGAAGAAGTAAAAAATACTATTCACTCCAAAAAAGTTGGTATTGGCTAAAAGAGTTTACTTACTGGGCATGGATGTATTCCCCATAAAGGTTCACTTTCATAGTCTGTATGAACTTTGAGATTTCCTTGAAATTCCACAAATATCCTTGAACTTGTAGGTGGTTCCTATGGCATGAAACCAGTTATTAGTGGTATTGCAGCTCTATTGCCTCCAGAACTGAAAATCATGGCACAGGATAACAATGCTTTCAGAGGAGCTGGGGAAATTATTCTAATGGGTTTTCTGAACACCATGTGGAACTTCAGTTAGCACAGTCTTTCTTACCCCAGCAATTTTAAGATCTGTGGACTTCAACTTCTAATCCACACTTCTTAAAGTTGCCAAGAATGAGACACAGTGAGTTTAGCTGAAATTGCAATGGTAAGATTATATTAGTTTTTTTTTAAAAAGCTAAGTTGGTTTCTGGTCCATTTCCAAACATAGTTAAAAGATGCTCTAAAGATTACAATTGCAACTCCAAGGGTGGAGTTCAATTATTCAAAAGTAATACATGAAGTTTAAGCATTGGCATTGATTTTTAAAGCTGTAAATAACTTAGATGCACCTGTTTTATGAGTCATATCTCATGACCTTGCCCATGGATTAAGAATAAGATCTTTCTCAGAATCTATTCTCCAGGCTTTATTGCTATAGTTTTTCCTCAGTTGTGCTACCATAACTCTGGAGTTCTCTTTGCAGATTAGTAGACTAGTTTTAAATCTGCATTGCTGGCTTTGCAGCTAATGTGTCATATGCAAATTGAATTTATACATTCTTATATTTGGTTCTGAATTGTAGGCAGCTTTTGAAAATGTCTTATTTTAATAACATGCTGTATCATGATTTGTTTGGATGTCATTACAGAGCTTAATCACTAGATAGAAATAATGTTAAGATCTTTAAGAAAAATGAATTCCGCATTATTGGCTTAAGAGAGACAATGACTGTTCTTCTCAGGCTTTCTGATGGGGACGTCTTTTAAGAATATTATGACAGTAAGCCTCAGACAAGTAGCAACGTGACAGAATATAGTAATGTCCTTTCACTGTAAGTTTGGCCATGTTGATAGATTGAGCCCTAATTTTCCACAGATGCTTATCAGAGTTTTAGTAGTTTATTATTTGGCAAAGACTGCAGAATATTTATGCTCCCAGTTTTCTAGAGCAATTCTCTCAATATCAGTATTTAAACACTGGGCTTTATTGAACACCTGTTAATTCCACACAAAAGTAATATATTTTATTACTGTGTATTGTTCTATCTTACTGCTGTATGACTTGGCATATAACTTTTGATTCAATTTGTTTGCTTGTTTACTCCAGTATATGCAAAGGTTGCTATTGGAATCTTGATTTGTTTTTAAATCTTTTTAACACATCTCCTGGCCTTTAAATCAATAGAGGGTTTTTTGTTGGTTGGTTGATCTTTCACTGGAGAACTCTTCAGAAAAATATTGCAAATGAAGTGGGTTTTGGCTTAAAGCTGTCATTTATTACACTTTTCATGCTAAAGTTTATTGCTAATTCTGAAGGACACATGGATCTTATCCAATGTGACATGCTCTGCACATTCAATTACAGTACTTGATCATTTTTTAAAAAAATAAGTCAAAAGGGAAAAGCAATGGCTTTCTCAAAATCTATTGAAAGTTGAGCACATTATTGTTCCACTGCCTCATTTTTTTATGTATTTCTGTTTTATCCATATCATTATGTTTAGAAAGTTCTATTCCAATTTATCAAAAGCTTTTTCCATGCCTAAAAATATATTTGCTGATTTATTTTCTTATTAATGTATTCTAATTGAACCGCAGGGGCAGAATGATTAGAATGCAGTACTGCAGGCTATTTCTGCCGACTGACTGCAATTTGGCAGTTCAAATCTCACCAGGCCAGTGGTGGGTTGCCCCCGGTTCAGTCCGATTCTTGTGAACCGGTAGTAAAACCGGGGGAAGCTCCGCCCACCCACCCAGATGTCATCATAGATGATTTGCACATGCGCAGAAGTTTGGCACATGCGCGATCCAGCCATGAACCGGTAGTAAAGGTAAGTAGAACCCACCTCTGCACCAGGCTCAGGTTGACTCAGCCTTCCATCTTCCTGAAGTCGATAAAATGAGGACCCAGATTGTTTTATTTATTTATTTATTTATTTATTTATTATATTTCTATACCGCCTTTCTCCCGTAGGACTCAAGGCGGTGTACATTTTAAAAGATCATTCACATGTTCATGTTTAGCCCCGCCTGTTGGAACATCAGGGTCTTGAGGGCACGGCGGAAAGCACGGAGATCAGGGATATTCCGTATCTCTGGGGGCAGTTCATTCCAAAGGGTTGGAGCCCTCACAGAGAAGGTCCTCCCCCTGGGAGTCGCCAGTCGGCATGATTTGACTGACAGTACCCTGAGTAGTCCCTCCCTGTGAGAACGAACTGGTCGGTGGGAGGCTATTGGTGGCAAAAGACGGTCTCGTAGGTACCCAGGTCCTAAGCCATGGAGCGCTTTAAAGGTGATGACTAACACCTTGAATCGCACCCGGAAGACCACCAGGAGCCAGTGCAGCTTGCGCAGGAGAGGTGTTACATGGGCGTAACGAGTTGCGCCCATAATCACCCACGCGGCTACATTCTGGACCAGCTGGAGCCTGCAGGTGCTCTTCAAGGGGAGCCCCATGTAGAGAGCATTACAGTAGTCCATACGGAGTGACTGTACGCAAGGCATCCTGATCCAGAAAGGGACGCAACTGGCGGATCAGGCGAACCTGATAAAAGGCCCCCCTGGCCACAGCCGTCATGTGCTCTTCTAAAGATAGCCGTGAATCCAGGAGGACACCTAAGTTGCGAGCCGTCTCTGTGGGAAGTAAGGTCTCATCCCCAATTGTCAGTGATGGTACCAGCTGACTATACCGGGACGCCAGAAACCACAGCCACTCGGTCTTGGAGGGGTTGAGTCTGAGTTTGTTTCTCCCCATCCAGATCCGCACGGCCTCCAGGCAATGGGACATCACAGTAAGGGCATCATTGGGGTGGTCCGGGGTGGAGATGTATAGCTGTGTGTCATCAGCATACTGATGAACACTCACCCCGAAACCACGGATGATCTCGCCTAGCGGTTTTACATAAATGTTGAACAAAAGGGGTGAGAGGACTGATCCTTGTGGCACCCCACAAATAAGGTGCCTCGAGGTCGACCTCTGCCCCCCAGCCAACACAAACTGCGAACGGTCAGAGAGGAAGGAGGAGAACCACCAAAGCACGGTGCCCCCTATTCCTAACCTCTCCAGCCGGTGCAGTAAGATACCATGCTTGATGGTATCAAAAGCTGCTGAGAGATCTAATAGGACCAGGACAGAGGAACAACCTCTGTCCCGAGCCCTCCAGAGATCATCAACCGATGCGACCAATGCCGTTTCTGTGCTGTATCGTGGCCTGAAGCCCGACTGGTACAGATCCAGATAGACAGCTTCATCCAGGTATCGGGGTAGTTGTTGTGCCACCACACTCTCAACAACCTTCGCAATGAAGCGAAGATTGGAGACTGGACGATAATTTGATAATATAGCTGGGTCCAGGGAAGGCTTCTTGAGGAGGGGCTTCACAACTGCCTCTTTCGAGGCGGTGGGAAAGACACCCTCACTCAGAGAAGCATTTATAATCCCCTGGAGCCAGCCTCGTGTAACCTCCCGGGAGGCCAGTACCAACCAGGAGGGACACGGGTCCAATAAACATGTGGCAGCACTAAGCTTGTCCAGAATCCTGTCCACATCCTCAGGAGCCACAGAGTCAAACTCTTCCCAGATAACACTCTCAGGACCTACCCCCATCTCCTCCCCTGGATCTACCCAATCGGAGTCCAGGCCTTCCCGAATCTGAGCGACTTTATCATGCAGGAATTGCACAAAATCCTCAGCTCAACCCTGTAAGGGGTCTTCACGCACCCCCACCTGAAGTAGTGAGTGAGTCACCCTAAACAGCGCAGCTGGGCGGTTCTCTGCAGATGCAATAAGAGCGGAGAAGTAGCTAGACTTCGCTGCTTTTATCGCCACTAGGTAGGTCTTCATATAAGATCTCACCTGTGTTCGGTCAGATTCAGATCGGCTTGTCCTCCAATCACTCTCCAGGCGTCTTTTCCGACGCTTCTCAGCTCCTCAGAAAACCAAGGAGCTAGTCGAGATCGGCATCGGGTCAGAGGCCGCAAAGGCACGACGCGGTCCAAGACCCTAGTAGCTGCCCTGTCCCAGGCCACCACCAGGTCCTCAGTCGAGTCATGAGCCAGAGTGTCAGGAAATGGCCCAAGCTCCGTCAGGAACCTCTTGGGGTCCATCAGGCGCCTGGGACGGAACCTCTTGGTTGGTTCCGTCTCCCTGCGGTTGGTGAAAGTGACCTGAAAGTCCATGTGAAGGAGAGAATGATCAGACCATGACAAGGGCTTGATGTCTAGATCCCCTATTCTTAGATCATTCAGCCACTGATCCGAGACAAAAATCAAGTCCAGAATGTGATTCCCCAAGTGGGTGGGGCCTTGAACTACCTGGGTCAGGTCCATGGCCGTCATGGAAGCCATGAACTCCCAAGCCACCTCCGACATCTCACCAGCAGATGGCAGGTTAAAATCCCCCATAACAATAAGTCTGGGGGTTTCCACCACCACCCCGGCTATAACGTCAAGCAGTTCAGGCAGGACCGCCGTCACATGGCAGGGAGCCAGGTACGTGATCAGTAGACCCTGACCCCACTTCACAAGGAGGGACTCACATCTGGCTATCTGAGGAACAGTGGCCTCCCTCGGGCAAAGACTTTCTCTAATAATTGCTGCCACTCCCCCACCCCTTCCCTGAGTCCTTGGCTGATGGAATGCACGGAAACCTGGCGGGCACATTTCCACAAGGGGAACTCCTCCCTCCTGGACTAACAAGGTCTCCGTAATCCCTGCCAGGTCAGCACCAACATTGTTGGGGGCAATATGCTGACTCTGTAAACTGCTTAGAGAGGGCTGTGAAGCACTGCAAAGCGGTATATAAGTCTAAATGCTATTGTTAATGTTAAATGCATTAGATGCCATTATACATCATCTTTCTTTTTGGAATGTAACCTATCTACTCTCTAGGTATAATTTGGGAATGTATTTTATTACATGTACAGCTACAGCAAATATCTTAGAATTAAATTTCAACAAATGAGCCTGAGTGGTGCAGCAGACTAATGCTACTGTTAAAGGTAGCATTTAACTTCCAGCTGCCTGCAATTACTGCAAGTTCAATTCTCACCAGGCTCAAGGTTGACTCAGCCTTCTATCCTTTCTAAGGTAGGTAAAATGAGGACCCGGTTTGTGGGGGCAATAAGCTGACTTTGTATAAAATATACAAAACTATGAAGGCTATAGCTTAACGCCTTGTAAGCTACCCTGAGTCTCCGGAGAAGGGCGGCATATAAATCAAAAAAAAAGAAAAAAAGAAACAGCTATATGATTGAGATTTCTTCAGTTCATTCCCTTTTTTAAAGCATAAAGTTATATATGCGTTTTCTAAATTTTTCTAACATTTGGCTGTAAGTCCATCTACATCTGGCACCTTTCCATTTTAAGTCTCTTTTTTACTTGAATTGTAATAGGGTTGGTTGCTTAATATTTGTGTTTTCCAGTGAATTCTTTAACTTCTGACTCTTTCATGCATGCTTTCCATTTTTTGTGGTTCATTTTATGCTTAGAATTCTTGGGAAAAATCTATTTTTCTATTATTTCCATCTTCTATATAACAATTTATTTCATTTATCAATCTTATCATCCTTCTCTTGTTCTCTTTTCTGATTTAATGCACCAAAAGTTTTCCTAATTTCTTTGAATTCTCAAAATGGCTTTATCATCTTTATTTGGAGAGTAACAGAATGCCAATGTTAAAACTTTACCTTTATTTCTTACGTTTCAGTAATAAAATTCTTCTTGTTTAATTGTTCCAATACTTTCCAGGAAGGTGATTTAATAACTACTATTCTATTTTTCTTTGCTTTTCCTGATGCCATATATTCCCAACTTATTTTTCCCCCCATTTAACAAGTCAACATAATCTTGCTTTACATACATTTGTTGTAAGCAAGCATCAGATTTATGTATTTGGAGCTTGTTAAAATCTTTCATTAGGCAGATTGGGTCCATTTACATTTAATGAGATTAATGTTATCCGTTTTGGTATCAATTTAATGATTCAGCTATATCAAGTTTCCCCTTCTTCATTACTAATATCTTTCCCAATGCCAAGATCTTTGTTAAGACCTTTTTGCTTAGCACTGAAGATGTCACCTAGTCTGATAACAAAGAATCTGCAAGCTAACAACCAAGCTCAGAGAGCACCAAGGACTCCACAGGTCAACCCTAAGCTCCATATATTCTCTTCTATTGGATATGGATATAGAATCTATTGGATAAGTCCTGGGCAGTTAGTCTTTCATATAAAGGGAAGCTCTATACCCTTCTATAGACTAAGATGTAATTGCAGGTTGAATCTGGGGACTTTCCACCTGTAGGACCTGGAAAACTATTTCTAGAAGATTTTCTGTTTTAGTAATCAAAAAATTGGGCTTCTATAATTTTTAAAGACTCTTAATCCCCACCCTGGGCATTGCAGAAATTGAAAAGATTTTATATGATGTATCAGCAAAGCTGGGATTTTTTTAAACCAACACCTTAGATTTAAAACTCTGCAGGATGAAAACAATTTACCTACCAAAAGACTATTGCACAAACAAACAGAAAACATTTATTAACCATAGCCCAAGGGAAAAATATATATCTTAATTGCATCATAAATGTTGTTTCCATGCTTATAAAGATGGCAAAACTGAACAAAATGCCCACGTTTTAAAAAATGTAATGTATTTTCATCTAACCTCTAACACCACAAAAGCTGTGTTTTTAAGTTTTTCATGGTTAACATCAAAAAAGATTAGGTCCTTGGGTAAAATGAGTCATAATTCTTGTTTACCCCTTTTAATTCTAATCATTATTGGATTCGGCTGGGAGAAATATTTCATAAAGTTGCTTTGATTTTCCAAGGAAGTTTTTTTTGTTTTATATAACCTTCAAATGAAAAATTTACAGTCCAAGATCCAATACAATTAAAAACTAGCACAATATAAAAATTTGTTTACATTGCAACAAATTCCTAAAGCAATTAATAGCTAACAATTAATAGTATGAGGAAGGAACCATATTAGGCAATAAAAGAATTAAAACTATTTAAAATCACTATAGAAGTTTCAATAACAACTTTCAATAATAATACGATTATTTTAAGCTCAGAGAGGGAAATTGCAAGAAAAATTTTAAGGTTTCAATTTTAGATCCTAATTCCTGTTTTTTTTTTAAAAAAATAAGCTTCACTGCAAACTCAACTGCAAGCTATAAGATGTCTGGAATCCTCAGTCATGCCAAGAGCAATAAGGTGCTAAGAAGATAAGTATTAACCGCAAGAGTGCAAGCTACGGTAGCTGCAGAGGATTAACAATAAGCATCTGGGAGCTGTTCACACTAGCTCTGGGAATTCAAGGTTTTTAGGTATCAGTTTAGCTACAGAATCATAGAGATATCGTTTAAAGGTAAGGATTGATTGTTTATGGGATCACTGAATGAAACATTCTCTTCAATATTATATATTTTAATATGCATGCAAATTAACTCAATCAGTAAGGTTAGCCTTATCAATCACATTGTCTGTAAGAGCTTATTGCTTAAAGTAATTCAATCATTTATAAATTTATACCAAGGAAGATTTTCAGTTCTGTGAAAAATGGTACATAGCTTGCAGCCATCCTCTTAAAAGACATATAAAATCTAAAATGTATTTTCCTACTGGTGCTTTCTGCTATTCATTGTACTTTACAAATTTAATTATGATCAAATCCAATATAAATGACATGAGAATTACAAACCGAGCAACTATATTTCATGTTCTTTATGTGAGTTTACATTCAGTAATTTGCAAACCCTGAAAGCTAAGTTGAAGTCAAGTGGTATCAAACATAGCTAGACATTATATCTGAATTTTAAGTTAAAGTTGAATTAATTCAGTTGCCGGGAGGAGAGATTAAAGACAAAAGAAAGTTGGAAGAAAACAAATTAAAGAACAGCACAGGGCAATATATAGAAGACAGACACAAAATAGTCAAAAGCTGAAGATAAACATACTCTCTGGTTCTAATTATGTCCTTCAGCTATCCAATAAATATAGCTCTGTCATTTGCATAAGGCTTAAGCCATCTAAAATTAATCTTTATATGGTTATTGCAGAATAAACATTCATGAGTTAGGTTATACAAGATTTATTAATTTTTGGGTGTTTCTGAACTTACTAAAGCAGGACTTTTAACAACCAACCATAGTTAAAAGGAAATGAAAAAGAACAGGTGTCTTCCACAGTAGCTGATTAATTACTATCAAGGATTAAAGTGTATAGGAAAACACATGGTAAGGATTTAAACAAGATGACAGATGTATTTGTATCAGGAACTTAGATAAACCTCTAGAATTACTCTATTTGAATGGTGATCAGTGCAATTGGCAAGGACTGATGGCTTTATAATTACGTAAGAAATTATTATATGCAGTGCTGTTTTCCCTTTAACTACAGCCATTATTTAAAAGATAAGTCTAATATATTTTTTCCAACATATCTGGCAACTCAGCTATTTTCTTCTGCAAGATAGCAACTATTTGCACGTCCCACATTTCTAGGAAAAAAAATTAAACTCCGTAAATCAAGTATTTTAGACAGCGATGTAGTTTTAGAGGTTTATATCCCACCTTTCTTTCAGGAATGCGTTTTATTGCTTTTACAACTGCCCTGCAAGGTACTTAAAGCTGAGAAAAAATATAGTCTCAAAGTCACCCAGTTTAGCTTCCAAGGCACAGGGTGAATTTGGGGCGGGGTGTGTGTGTCCCCGATTCTCCAGGACCAGGTGAAGGAAGGCCACCAAACGCGGGACTGGATAAACAGGTCAAGCACTTCAGGCCCTGGCTTTCAGCGCTCAGAAAGTCCGTGTACTTGAATAAAATACAGCGCTAAATACACCGACACTCGATGCAGTGGGACGTTTTTTAACCTTCCTCTCCGTTTAAAGTACGTTTTACCTACGGCGAAGTTCCGCGAAGCGAGCGCTTTTTAGCATAAAGGTGTGCCTCCCCGCAGCACATTATCTGGGAAATGCCCCCGCTGTGAAAAGGACCTGGCTGACAGGCTTTACATTGGCCGCAGCGCCTTTGGAGGGTTTCACACAGCACGTGGCATCGGTTTTGCCACCTTCTCGCCCCCGGCGCCACCCAAGGAGACCAAATGGCAAGAAGCGAGGGGAGCCGATTCCAACGGAATTCCTCGAAGACAGACAAAATGGTACTGGGAGAAAAAAAAGAAAAACCGCTCTGTGTCATTTGAAGATAACGCCAGTCAGCGCGTTCCGGGGGTGGGAGGACAACGGCCGCTTTCACGCGGCTACTCCCCTTGCCAATTGGAGGGGGGGGGCGTTTTTCCTTCGAGCGGGACCGACTCTAGCAGAACCGCTTGACTCTGCCATTACCCCGTTCAGACCATTCGGGGGGGGGGGGGTTAAGGGCGGGGGGAAGCAGCGCGGAGGGAAGACGGAGGTCTCAGCGACGGCCAATCGAGCCCTCCCCCCGCAATGCGGTCAAAGGCTCTCACTCGTTCTCGCCTTCGATTTTAGGCCTATCTACACTCGCACTAGAGCTCGAGCGATCGGCGCCTGCGCGCTTTTTTTTTTTCCCAGCAAGCCGAATTCCAGGAGAGGAGAATGGTGGGCGCATGCGCCCTTCTTGCCTTCTCTCCCCTGCCGTCCTGAGCGGCGCGCGTGTGTGGAGGGAGAGATTCCTCCCCTACCTCCGCTAAGCGGCTCCCGGTGCTGAATGAGAGCAGCCGAAGCGGCGGAGGAAAGTCGGGAGCCGGGCGGCGATTGGGCCAGCCGTTGCTGCCTTTTGCTGCCTCTTCTCCGGCGCCCGCTCGCCCTTCCCTCCTCGGCAGGTGAGCGAAGGAGCTGCGGGCAAGAGGTGGGGGCTTTGGCGGGTGGTCGAGAGTCTGCTTTTGCCGGCTGGGCGAGAGGCTCCGCAAGGCCCTCGGCGCTGGCCGGGCTCCCCGAGGGAGGCTCAGGCGCCGCTCGGTGCTCTTGGCGCTTCTCTTTCTTCCCCGCCCGCCCCGGACTTTACACTTCTCCAGCCGGCATGTTTCGGCTCGCCTGCCGGGCTAGGCGGGGGGTCGGTGGGAAAGAGGGCGCCTCTCTCAGCCGCCCCCGACGCCGTTCCCGGCAGCCCAGACGCGGCTCCTCCGTTTGACGCCTTCCAGACCAAGGAGTGCCCGCTTTCATACTGTTGGGGGGGAGGGGGGAATCTTCAGAGACGCTTTTAGGGCCGTTGAGTTTTGACGTGAACTCTGTCGAGTTGCAGAAGATGCGACCTCGGGTCCAGACCGCAACGGGAAGCCTCGATTTTACCCTGAGGCATGTAACAAGCCTTTTTTTATGCTGATAGTGTTTAAAAAGCCAGATGCTTCTCTGATATGCTTTCACCTTAAGGTTACCAACAGTACAGCGCATTCCTAATTTGTGCTCTCTTTGTGACACACCTATTTCTGTCTCTTGCACCTGTGACTGTTTGGGAGGTGTGTTGTGTTTTAAAGCACAATTTCTGCTTTGTGATTTTCTCAGACACAGCCTGTCCCCTTTAAAGAAGCTACATACTTCACCGGGATTAGATGTTTAGTTTTGCCACAGAAATGGAGTATTCGGCTATTTATATGTAAAAATGTAAATATATTAATTCATGTGTTTAGAATCCTTTACGTAGTACATGTCTTGATGGGTTAACATAGGATCCTGGTTTTGTAAGCTTGAGATTAATTAGTATGGGTCCTACATCGCCTGGTATTTCAGGTGGTTCTTCAGATGTTTTTATTTTCCACCCTCCTCTAATTCCATCATATTATGAGCCAAAATTTCTAATAGGGCTAGCAACCTCATTTGTTATGTTTAGAGAAAGGAAGCCTCTAATTTGACTTAAGCTCCAATCTTCCAGTCAGAGGTTGGTTTTGTCCCACACACTAGTGTGTATTTAATTTGAATTGGGTGTTATTGAGATACTCTAATTTCATAAATATACACAACTTGTTGTTCCATAAACTAGCCACCCTTGTTGCCTTAATGCAGTAAACAGAACAAAGTAACCCCGATTTGTTCTAATTCAAGAGTATGCAATTTGTCTTGGTTCAAATAGCACATTAAATGCTTCATGACTTATTGAGAGTTGCACTTCCAAAGTAAGAAGGGACATTTGTATATATAATTGTTTTGTTTTCAATACATAAATACTGTTAGACCTCTTTCCATCTTCGCCCTTTTGCAAAGTAAAAAAATAAAATGTTGTAGTTTGTTTGGCCTCCAGTAGATGGTGACATGGGACTGAGATTATACATTGAGGAAACAAGAGCTCCTCAATGCTGAGAAAAGAGACAACAGAAAAAAGATTGAGAAAAGGGGGACAAGGATAGCTCTTGTAACAGGAGAAAATATGTGCAATGGTTTAAAACAAGAAAAGGGGGAGAGGTAAAGCAATTTGAATCTATAGCGAGAAGAAACCCAGAATGGATAGGAAGGAGAGAAAGTATCATTTTTGATATAATGAAAAAGTAGGAACCAACTGAAAAATCAGAATAAAAAATATGGAAAGTCAGGAAGAGGGAAGAAATACACAGATACAAGAGTGGAAAATTCCGCAAGAAACATCAAAGTACTATTTATATAATTTTTAATTATTTCATCAAGCGTGTATTTTATGATAGATACAAGTGTAAATTATAAATACATGAAAAGAATACAAATAAAAGAAAACATTAGAATAAAAGAAAACTAGATAGGCAATAAAAAAATAGAGCCGCAGATGGGAGAGGAAAATAGGATTCTAGAAGGAAAATGCTCTGAAAACCAAGGGAAAAGTAAAGCAGTAGGCAGAGGAGAGGTATATACTTAGAGGAAGGTTTTTGGGGAAACACAGAGGTGTAGCAGGCTGGATATATCTGGAGACTTAACCTTGGCCTAGCATGCTATGAGAATTCAATTATAGAGTAACTATTGGGGTTTATTCATACCAGTATTGTGAAGTATTTATCGTGCTACCCAGTGATTAAGGTTATTAAAATGTTTAGATGAAATCACAGTTAGTTTTTAAAAAAATATTTTTAACCAAAGTCCAAGGTCATGGAAGCTGCCGGTATTTCTAAGTGCTTCTTTTGCCTTTTAAATGAGAGCCAAACATTCTCCCACTCCAAAGACATAGTGTATTGTAAATGTGGGTAGTTGCTGATGTTTTATAGTCAGTTATAGTTCATTGATACCTTAGCAGTTGGAAGAGGTAGACTTCCAGAGAATCCTTTAGTGTAATTTTTGAGTTGCTTTTTACTAGGTATAATTCCAGGGCACTGTATATAATAATTTGTATAGGGGGTCGTTGTGGGGAAAATAGGAGCAAAGAGTATTAGGTATATTTGCTGTCTTGAATTATTTAGAAAAATAATAAATATGAGAAATAAAACATTAGAAAAATTTAAACATTCCCCTGATCTTGTTTTAGTCTAGTGTGCAGGAAAGAACCCTGAGAAAAATTAATCTGTTGTAATTTGCCAGAATTTTCCTTGAAGGGGGTAAAGTGATTCTGTTAATTCCTGCAATTTGGTGAATAACTCAGGAAGGTGTCAAACGCCAGGGAAATCAGGAAATTCAGGCAGTTCAAATGAGCATAAAGATTTATTGCAAGCTTAAGCTCTCTACAAAAATCTGACCAACTAATGGTCAAGGGAAATGAGCAAGAGATAAAAAAAACATTCAAGGTAGGTAGACTTAGATTTCTGGCAGGGGCGCAGGGACTTGTTACTTACAAAGCATTTGACCTCCTTCCTCAGGCTCAGCCTGGTCATCTCCTGCAATAGGATTTGGGAAGGAACGTTTTGACATATTTGATGTTAGAGGTCAGAGAGCACCAAGGATCTCTATTTCAACCCTGAGATGCAAATATTCTCCTTTATTGATACTTGATGTCAGTTGCCCTGAACGGATGTAATGCTATTTGTTCACAAAATATTCTCTTTCAATAAAATATCAGCATTTTATCACCAAAGGGAAAAAGAATACTCCAGCTTTAAAGAAGCAATTTATATACCAGTGCCATTTTATATTCATTCCATTCCATGATTGGCTTATAAAGTTCTTTATACTCTCTAAGCTTGATTCTTTGCTTGCATAGATGATGTATAATGCTTACAGTGGATAATGAAAACATCTACAAGCAAGCAACCAAACTTGGAGAGCACCAAGAATTTCACATTTATATTAATGCAAAATAATGGTGAGCTCCTCTTCACTAGAACGTGGATTATCAGTTTTTTTCTTTGTATTCCTTTATTGAATAGTTGTACTTAGTGGATAAATAACACCTGGCTTTTCTAGACATTTTAATTGTATTTTTTGTAAATTCAACCCAAACGAGTCAGCAATAAGGGATTATAAAAATTCTAAACTACTTGTTTGGAAAGCATGTCATCTTGGATAAAACATATTAATTATGTTCTTCCCAATTTTTGCTCATTATTTTCTATTCTCTTTCAAATTTCTGCTAAATATTTTTCAGGCACATTTTAATTCCCCTATAGTTTGTTGGGGGGTTTTTTGCTTTCACTTTTACTAACTTTCCTTTAGTGTAGGAGAAAAGTAACATTCTTTAGATTTCTTTTTTAAAGAACATTCTTTAAAAAAGAATTGCGGTCTTCATGCACATATTAAACAATCGCCTAGCTAACTCCCTGAACAAACCATGTTCACATATTAGCATATCTCCAATTTTACTATCTACATTCACCACTTTTCCATTTTTAACATTTTTACTATGTATAATGTTACCAGTGTTTATTGTTTGTCAATTCCATTTTCCTAATGTGTTAATTTTTCTTGGTTTACATTGTAGTTTTGCTGTTCTTTGGTCTTTGATAATTTAACAAACATTTTCACAGCATTTAGGACTTTTCTTTTTTGAAACTAGTATTAAACATATTAACAATTGATATAATAGAAAGCTCCAAAATTTCTTCCAGCATTCCATCGATTCACTTTCATTCCAGATCTTTTCATCACATCTGTTCCATTCTATTGTAGGCTCCTTATTTAGTAACTCATTATCTTTTTTTTAACTTTTCATCAAAATCACATTTCTTCTGTCTCTTTGAAGTTTAATTATTTCTTGCATTTTTGACTACATTCATAGAAGCTATATTTTACTTTAAATACATGTTGTGCAGTATTTTTTTCTCTTCTCATTTTTGTAACATTTTTTCTATATGCATTTATAGGCATCTTTTTCTCATAGAGAAAAAATTGTTTTTAGTGTTCTGTAGTTTAGTGTTTAGTGTTTCATTTTTATTGATTATACTTTAAATTGCTCAGAATCTTTTTGAAATGTAATGCTATGTACAAACCATGACTGAATAGCAAATGTTTCTCACTAGCTTTATATTAGGATTTCTGTAGCATTTTCTTATTTGCAGTCTTTGATCTTTAAGGTCCTAGGTAACTTGGGGAGTGATTTTTTTGTTTTGTTTTGTACTCTTATTTAAAATTCAGAATTCTGGCCATAAGAAATAAAGTATATTGAACTATGTAAGAGGGAGAACTAGATTAGTCTACAGTGGTAAAAAAAATAGGAGTCTGGTTGTATCTAACCAGTTTTATTAAAATATATGAATTTACATTATGACCACTGCAATAGTTGTCTGTAGGCTTCTGAGTACAGAGGTTTCCCATTTTATCCCAACTCTACTATTAGACAATATAAGCTTCGAATAGAAAAGAGCCCAAATCTAGTTTTTTTATTTTAAAAAAACCTTCCATGAAATACATTTATATATTGAATATATCTAAATTGTTTTCGTCCTATATAATATGGTAATATGAATCAGAATTTCTGTGGCTAAGCAATACAGGTGTAAAATGTGATGACATGTGACCATGCTGCTTAACCACAGCAGTTCCAATAGCAGTTTACCATTGTTAAACAAATTACCATTGGTCATTAAGTGAGGATCTTACATTACTGGGACTTCTGACTGCCAGTTCCCCATTGACTTTGTGGGAAACCTGCAGGGAAGGTCACAAATCTCAATCAGTGATTGCAGGATACTGGAACTATCAGTTGCCCGAGTGCCAGATCACAATTATATGACTGCAAGTTTTCTGCAATAGCTGGGACTTTTGCAGAATGGTCACAAATATCACTCATTCAATGCTGTCGTTAGTTAGAACAGTCCCTGAAGAAGTTGTTAGCAAAGGGCCACCTGTACAGCAGTACATATTATTGGTGATACAATCTCCTTTCCATTTATGTCTTTTAATAGTATATTATTGTTGTCTAACAATATTTTTTTTAAAATTTAGCTCTGGGTGCATATGTTTAAACTTGTTACTTGAATTTCCTGGTTGCAAATCACCATGTAAGTGTGAGAGAGGTTACACTATGAAATAGACGGTTCCGATTGAATACTGACATTAAATGGTGATGAAAGTTGGATACTATTTACCTGAAGGATGAGTATATAAAAAGTATAGTGTTCATTAGAAAATGTTAGCCATTTGAGGTAATCAAGATCAAGATACAGATACAGCAGAGGTAACAAAATCTAACCAAAATAGAAGTAGGGTGTTTTGCCAAGTGTTAGGAAGTGGCCAGACAATTGGTGCTTTGAGGATCTAGAGATAATGAACAAAAGTAAGGAGATTTTAAACTTTATTAATAACTTTAGCAGCTAGATATTATCAGAAATATAAAAGCATAACACTTCAAGCAGGATGCTCTCCATTCAGCTGCTTGGAGCCCTCTTTTGACAGTAGCAGAGACATTCCAAAGGCCCTGGTACACAGCAATGAACACTCAAGCCTGTGCAGAAGGCAATTTCAGGGTTTATATTAAAAAGACTCCAGAAGGCTCTCCTTCTGTGGTCACAAGGCTGCAGAATCTGACCTTGACTGATCTGGGATGGGAACAAAAATCTGAGAACTTTCCAGATAAGGAAAGCTTTGCAGCTGTGTGAAGATTCCCCCCTCCCCCTTTCTCTTTATTCAGCAAGCAAGAGAGAAAAGCAAACAGATTAGCTGAGAATGAGATCTAAATTTCTAGAATTTTCTTAATATGAAGGAGAAAACAAAATATGTCTCTATAATACTTAGAATACAGTGGTTTCCATATTGCCAATCCATAGGGTTATATTAGTTTATCCTCACACTCTTCTCAGGATTCTTTTCACAAAGTCCCACTCATTCTTCTGCATTCTCAAAATTAGCTCTACATCACCTCACATTAGATTTAGTGTTTTTTTAATACTGAAATTTGTTTTCTACTCTTGAAAACACATTTGGTATCTTCAAAATTAATAACCAAATGACATTTCAAAGCACGAGTGCAAAACATTTTAATAAAAACTTTCAATTGTAAAATAACTGAGATAAAATTATAGCATAAAACAAGAACTCAATTGAAGTTGTAGAATTTGCCCAGTATCCTATAGATAGAAGCTCTAAGTGAAATCCTTTTAAAAATACCAAAAAGCCTTTGGAGAGCAATCTTGTTTTGGCATTCAAGTAGTTAAATTCAAAGGACTGATCAACATTTCTGGAGAGATAAAAATAACAGAAAGAAGAATCTGTTAGTGTTTGCAGCAATCCAATGAGCACGCAAGTAAATAATTCAGCAGGATTCATGTATAAAAGAAACTTCTTTATATACAGTAATATAAAGCATGATGCATGTATACAATACCCATGCAGTAGAAGCCAGAACCAGAACTCAGAATCCAGAAGTACAGAATCAATATAATCACAGAAGCTATATAATACAGAGGCTATATTCAAGGACAAAGTGACTTTTATATACAAATCAGTCAAGCTAAGCCACAGGCTCCGAGCCATCTGGATCACCAAACAGACCCCATTGGCTGACTTGTTACCATGTCTATTCCAATTCATGAACTCTCATACACTGACAGAATCTTAACTGAAAAGGGCTTAATAGATTTTCTTCTTTATGTATTAGAATGTAAATCTGAAAAGCAGAATTACAATGGATTAATGTACTTTTAGAAGCCTTTAAGGGTCCAGGCCTTCTACACAGAACTTAAATTTAAAGTATCATTGCAATATTGATCAGGCTTAGTATTTGCAGTACATTTTTTCCCTGTCACAGTTTATATGAATGCCAGAAACAAACTTTTATATCTTTCTTTTAGGAATACTTAAGCACATGCCTTTTTTCTCCAAAGTTTGATGCCTCCAATACAGCAAGGTTATTTAGCTCAATCTTTTTTAAAATGCATTTGAGATGCATTTTTTGAGCCAAGTCATTCTCCTTTAACTAAGTAAATATGGTCATACTTTTCTCACAGCTTAGAATAAAAAATAGATTGTTACGTTAAAACATTTATAAAACTAAAGTACAAAGCAGGATATTTAAAGTAAAGTAGAATGAAGGGGAGCAACTTGATGTGCAGTATCAAACATTGATGTTTTGTGAACCTTCTATATTTAGTTCGTGAATTATGTGTTACGAATTAATTACATTCCACTGTTAATACCCAAAAAATAAATGAGGCAAGAACAGATTCTTTGCTTGATGGTTTGATCTAAAGCTTGGTGATCTAACAAACATGGTTTTAATATGGGCCTATCCATTTTGATCATCTAGGTGTAATGAGGTCAGGGAATGATTCTTTGGTAAAAGCTCCAATAGTTTTTCTTTTCATGTTAAAGGTGGAGAATGTATCACTGCAATTTTCAAAGTATTCACAGCTAAATCTCCAGCTCAGCTACTTTATGATACTTGGTTAGGTCCCTACCTATATGTCAATGGAAGTGATGCAAAGTAAATTTATCAGAGCACTGTATATGCCCAAGGATTGTATCCAATGTGATTTTATGGCTTGAGTTTAGCCAAAAGAAGGTCAAGTTAAGAATTTGACCAATAGGTAGAATTCCACTATTTTCTATTTGGACAAATTCCACCCATTTTGTTGGATAAATTTCAATGTTTGTGGTTCCAAATAATCTTAATGGAGGGCCAGTTTGGTCTAGTGCCGTGATGGCAAACCTATGGAGTCATATCGGTGGGCATGCAAGTGTTGCCCTAGTTCAGCTCCAGCGCCAGCCACTGATTTTTGGGCCTTCCAGGCCCACCGGAAGTTGGGAAACAGGCTATTTCCGGCCTCTGGAGGATCCCTGGGGGTGGTGGGGAAGGCTCGTTTTTTGCTCTCCCCAGGCTCCAGAGCCTTTCTAGGAGCCCGAGGAGGGTGAAAACAGCCTACCCCACATCCCCGGAGGCCCTCCAGAGGCTAGAAACTGCCCATTTTCCGATTTCCGGTGGGACCAGAAGACCTGTTTTTCGCTCTCTCCAGGCTCCAGAGCCTTTCTAGGAGCCCTCCTGCAGGCTCTCCGGAGGCCGGAAACAGCCCGTTTCCCGACAAGTCATCAAATGGGCCATTTCCATTTGATTTCCGTTTCAAGTAGGTAACCTGACTTTAGTGGACCAAGGAATTAAAAGCACCTGTGGGAAGTTTGTACTTTCAGACTTGCAATACTGACGTCAGCCCTCCCAGATTAACCAGATAGGAAACACTACTAGATGAACTAATTCTATTTTATTTTAAGGCTTTATGAACAGATTCTTATTCCCCATCGCTTAGTGATGGTAATCTCAGCAGTCCCCATTACTGTCATTAACCAAATCCTACTGGCCGTTAGGTAAGGACCCATCCCAATTCAAGTAAATCCTAGCTTGGTACCTCCCAGTCCCAAATCTCGGTAAAATAAAGGAGTGCCTCTTGTTGAATCCCACTATCTCTCTATCTTTCCCCAAATCTCCCCTTTTGGCTGCCTGCTGATGCTAGCTGCCCCCACCACCCAGTCCTACATGCCCATCTGGGGCCTTTTGTGCCACCACCTTTTGGGCTGATTTACAACTGTATCCCTTATACACTTTACAAGCATAGCTCAGTAATGGGAAAACCAGTCCCAGTTACTGTAGTTAACCAAGGATTATCTGTATAACTAACATTTTGTATATTAATTTAATCTTCTATTATTAGTGCTGATCGATTAAATTCTTTTATTCTTGAACCAAAGAGCTTGGATATAGGATTTACATCCAGACATATTATTTAGATGTGCTCCATATTCTTTCCCTTATTAAAAGCAGCTTCATGTTTGTTTCTTTCATGTCTGATCGCAACATTTCAAGATGCAAGGATGGGCTACCCATAATGCTCAGACTACATTGTTAACAAGTTGTCAATGTTCATGCCAATTTCTTTTGTCTTTTTGCAATAAACAATTGAAAAACTATTTTATGCCTTAGAACTATGTCTCAGAAAGCAAAAATACATTTTTATCTTATCCTCACTAGCGTCATTCTTTCACCAAACACATACCTTGTAACTTTCAACGCCTTTGGAGGCGTTGGAATCATAGCTTCCTCCCCTGTATCAAACATTACAGATTTTTTTAAAACTTAAGAAAAATCTGCTAAATTAAGCTCCCTGAACTGTCAAGGGTTCAAGATGCAGTATACATCATTAATGGGAGATATTTTTATTTTGAACTTTGCATATAATCAGACTTTCCCAGTCTTAAAGAATTACTTGCCATTAATTTAATAGTATATTTATGTTGAATATTTTGGAATTATTCTTCCTTCAGAATAGAGATTAGTGCACAATATATATATGTAAAAACATGTTTGAAAGTTGATAACAATACATATAGTCCTCGACTTACGACCACAATTGAGCCCAACATAAAGCAATTGTTAAGTGAATCACTGCAGTTAAGTGAATCATGTGGTTGGTTGAGCAAATTGTTTCCCCCCATTAACTTTGCTTGTCAGAAACAGACTGGGAAGGCTGCAAATGTTGATCACATGACACCTGGATCAGTGGTGGGTTTCAACATTTTTTACTACTGGTACTGTGGGTATGGTTTGGTGGGTGTGGCTTGGTGGGTGTGGTAGGGGAACAATACTGTAATCTCCATTGCCACCCCACTCCAGGGGAAGGATACTGCAAAATCCCCACTTCCTCCCAATCAGCTGGGACTTGGGAGGCAGAGAATAGATGGGGTTGAGGTCAGTCAGAATTTTTACTATCGGTTCCCCGAACTACTCAAAATTTCCGCTACCAATTCTCCAGAACTGGTCAGAACCTGCTGAAACCCACCTCTGACCTGGATGCTGCAACTGTTGTAACTATATGCCGGTTGCCAAACACTTAAATTTTGATCATGTGACCATGGAGATGATGCAGTGATTAAAAGTGTAAGAATTGGTCATAAGTCACTGTTTTAGTGCCGTTGTATCTTTGAATGATCACTAAACAAATGGTTGTAAATCGAGGACTACCTGTACAATACTGTAAAATCAAGAGAGAGCAAAACAGATCCTTAACTTTCATTCCTTTATATCCTTATTAGTCTTTAAACTTTATAAATCTGGAAGCTAGCACTTCTGATTACCCGTAGTTGTCTTCCCCTTGCAGCTACTGTATAACAGAAAAACTGCTAGGGAAAATGTGGCAAATGTCTACCCTGCACCTCCCAAACTTTTTTAATGAGTTTCATTGCTTAGGCCATTGCTTTGGCACAAAGTTCTTTCTGCTCCAACATTTATTGAATTTTAAATTTCTGTTTATATTAAGTTGTTTTAAATTGTAAGTTTCTCATTATATTGTTTTAAGTATATAGTTTGGTTCATTTTTGTCAATAAATAAATGAATAAGTTTTTTTTATTTGTTTAAATAGGTTCTCTTTATCTAATTTTAAGTCTTGTGTAAAGAAAAAGCACATTTTTCAGTCATATTTACAGGTAGTCCCTGACTTATGACTGGTTGCTTAACGACTGTTCAAATTACCGCAGACCTCTCTAGGGGTACTTAAGGCCTAGTCCCAAAGTTCTGTCAGCTCCCTCTCCCAGCCTGCATTTACAGCAGTTAGTAGAGTCCTGCAGTGCTTTACAACAGTTTTTTCCAAAAAGCAGCATTAATTCTGGCTTTCTGCAAAACCTACCTACTGTAGACCATTGATTCACTTAATAACCATGGCATTCATTTAATGACCACTGCAAAAAATCAGTGTAGAAAAAAATGTAGAAATATTGAAAATTCAGTTTACAAACTTTTAAGGACCACTGCATTTACTCTCATATTGTACAGTTCTCGTATCATGTCCTGTCTTCTATTTACTTCCATATCTGCAATGCCTATAGTACTGCTCCTGTAGAGTCAAGATATCCATCAATATCTTATCCAGCCCACTTATCCAAAATGGAAAGAAACTAGATCTATCTAACACTAGAAACAGTTGGACATACTACATTCTCCAAAACTGTGAATCCTCAGCTCTAAAATGAGTTTTAACCTGATCAAATCTACTGTGTCCAATATGAAAAATGCTAATAAACTTTGTAGTACAGAGAAGCATTTTCCGTATTTGTCCTCCTTGATAGCCACTTGCTATAGAAATTCCACTGTAGAAAAGATGGAGAAAATGCTCAAGACGAGACAAAGAATATGTTTGAGTAATATAGTGAAGAACTATTTTAAAATAAATTAATTAAATACTCAGAAGCACTAATGCTGTAGATATTTAAGTCTCTTAAACAGTATAAACATCAAATGTAGATAAATAAAATATATTAGCATTTGTAGTAACAGCACCAACTAGATATCTAATATTTTTCTTGTTTACTGGACTCAGATGGTCATTAAAGTAATGTACCGTTAGTTTGAATTTGCTGCTGTTTGTTCTGATTAAAGTTCCCAAGGATTTAACTGAATTATAGTTGATATAATGTAAAATTTTTATTCCACTGTATTTTGCATTAAATTAGATTTTTTTGATAATTTTGCTATTAGCAAAAGTATGTTGAGCTGTATTATGAGGTTTATGCATCCTTAACATTACTTTTCTCTTTTAAGGAATGATAACTTGGGTGAACGTGAACGAATAAAGCCACTTCTGCAAATGTAGGGCAGAAGGCCAATGGTGCAAACAGTATGGCCCTAATGAACGGACAGACCAGTAATATTAATATTGTAGCTACTGCTTCAGAGGTAAGGAAGAAATAAAGAATGTCTTATGCAGTCAACTTAAACAATAACAGAATAAGTCCTTAATCATATATAATGCAATACAGAAGGGGGGGAATTTAAATATTATGGTATGTAGAGAATTCCTCTGTGCTATAAAACTATAAGGCATATTTACAGTATAAAATATGTAAGCAAAGAACAATCCAGGTAGTCCTTGAATATGACCGTAATTGAAACTAAAATTATGGTTGTAAATTTTGTGGTTCAACAGTTAAACCATGTGATTCTCCCAGTTTTATATATTTTTTGCAGTGGTCATTAAGTGAAATCTGTAGTTGTTAAATCCATTTTATCCGATAGGCGTTTTTGTCGGTAACTGGAAATAAACACCATAAAGTGGCAAAAAATGCCAAAAATCATGGACAAATGACATGAGGCACTACAAACAGCCATACACGTGAACTGGTTTTGCCAAGTGCCAAAAATTCATTCATGCGACCATAGGAGGAGTACAGCGAGCAGAACTCCAGAATCAGATCATAAGTATGTTTTGGCAGGTTCATTGTAACTTGAAATAGTTGCCAGGCAACCAGTTGTTAACCAAGGATTACCTATATGGACATCTTTATTTTGTTTTTAAAATGATTATACAGTACTGTTCTTTGCAACTAGGAGAGCCATGTCTTCTGACTGTACCTCTTGTTATTTCACTGATTAGATTGGGGGGGATGTATATAATAAAATGAAAATTACATAACTGAAAATATAGTTTGATCCCATTTGAAACATTATTTTATTTTGAAATATTCAGAGTTACCTACTAGAAGTTATCAGATAGCATTTGAAATTTAGGTGAATAGTTTGCCCATTGATAATCAAAAATAGTAAAAATGTAACACAATAGTCACTAATAGGAAAACTATCTCAACAATCAAGAGACAGTGATTGTATCAATAATATGTCTGCATGTTAATGGTTTTTACCAAAAAGGAGTGTTGTTATTGATTGATTCTTTGTGCAAGTTGAATTTGCAATTTATGTAAGGGGAAACAGAGGAGAGAAGAGCATCGCTCTTTTATAACAAAGATCCCCAGCCCCCAGGCTACAGCTTACTACCAGACTATGGCCTGGGCGAACATCCAGGCAAGAACGCACAGCTCCATTTGGCATGCGTATCTGCCACTTGCACAAATGGATGGAGCTGCACATACACACTCAACCACCACTTATGCGGAACCATCCCCTTTCCCCACCCCTACTCCACCGGTCCGCAAAGCCAGAAAAGTTGGGACTGCTGTTTTATAAGATTTGTATAATATATTTTGATTAGCTTGATAAAAGAATTAGAGATTTCAAAAGGTTTTTACTAGTTTAATTCCACTGATTTGGAAATTAAACTAGTAAAAAGGCAAAGGAGAGAGACTTCTTGCTTTATTCTATCTGGTTTGTCATTCTTGCCATCTTTTATCTTTTATTGGTATTATAATTTCTGTGAGCCTCTCAGAGTAATTAAGAGTTGGGCAGCATATAAATTTAATAAATTATTAAAGAAATGCTTTAGATGCTGTCTTGAAGGTAGAACTGAATTCCACTGAATGTACAGAAATGTAAAATGCAGTTCTACCTTCAAGACAGCATCTAAAGCATTTCTTTAATAATTTATTAAATTTATATGCTGCCCAACTCTTACCGTATATACTCGTGTATAAGCTGAGTTTTTCAGCCCGTTTTTCAGGCTGAAAAATGCCCCCTAGGCTTATATGCGGGTCACGAAAAAAATGACTTTTTCCCTGCAAGCTAGGAAACAGCGGGAGAACGGGGTTTGCTTACTCCGCCCACTCCCAATCTTTTGGGACTGCCTCCTGAGTTCCAGCTGATGGCTAGAGGAAAAACAAAACTTTAAATTCTTGCCCCTGGGCTTCAAAGGCCCCCCCTACAGCTGATCAGGGTTAAAAGAAAACAAATGAGAAGATGGGTGCCGGCTGCAAAAAGGTGCCTGCTGCAAAGAGCACATTTTTTTTCTCCTCCTGCTGAAACCAAAAGCGAAAGTAAAACAGCTTGTTGGCTTTGCTGTTTGCTAAGGCAGATTTCTTTTCTATTTCCTCATCAAAAAAGGTTGGTGCAAACAATGGGAAATTTATGGCAAATGGCAAAAGAGGGGAGTTCAAGATTTTAAAACACAAAAGAAAAAAAAGCTCTATTTAAATAGGGAATTGTAATAATTGAGATATTATTAATTGTATATTGTGTTGAAAGCAGAAATGGTTAAGTTGTGGTTTGGAAGAATATTGGGGGAAATTATTTGGTTTATTATTATTGGTAAATATAATTAATTGATTTGTAAGAAATTGGATTGCATGGAAATAATTGGAATATTCATGTTCATATTGACTAATATACAAAAAAGATAGTTATATAACTAATTGATTTATATTAAAATGTTGAATTTGTATTAAACAACTGTAATATTACATAATTAAGCAATGTGAGGATTGATATAAAAATAGATGACAATGGGAAGGGGTATAATATAGAATAGAAGTGAAAAATTGAATTTGATTAAGATTAGAGATGAGGATGAAGGGTAATATTGGTTTTTTAAAAAATAGATGAGGAATAAATATGGCAAAAAGGAAATATAGAAATTGTAAATTTAAGTGAAATGACTAAACACTGTTTAAATTTGTGAACCGGCCAAATATTCTGTTCAAAGAAAATACATTGTATGTTTGTATGTGTGTTTCTAATTATTGCTATTTATTCATATTTGTTCTCTTTTATTCTTTAAAGTTTAACAATTCATTCTTTATCTTAATATCTTTATATGTGTTTGGGGTTGGTTTTCTTCCCTTTCATCTTTTTTATTGTACAGCAATCTTTCTCCTCAAACCTACCACCTCTTTTCTTTCTTTCTTACTTTCTCTTCCCCCCCACCCCTTCTTCTCCTCCCTACTTCCTCTTCCTTTCTTCTTCTCCTCCTCTCTTCCTCCCTCTCCTTTTATGCACATGGACTCCTTTTATGCACATGGACTACTCAGAGGGCTGAAAAAGTTATTTTTGACTGGTCCTCGCACTTGTGACCAGTCCTTGAACTTACGACTGTCCTCACATTTTAGGTTTTGGCCCTATCTTGTCACCATGGTGAAGAGAAGCAGTTGTGAAATGAGTGACACCGTTTTTAAGAATGCTACAATGGGCATAAATGATGACCAGTCATAAGTACGAAGACCGGTCAAAAGTGCGAGGATCTGTCAGAAATCACTTTTTTCAGCCCTTTGAGTAGTACTTTCATGCACATGGACTACTCAGAGGGCTGAAAAAGTTATTTTTGACTGGTCCTCACACTTGTGACCAGTCCTCGCACTTCTGACTGGTCCTCACACTTATGACCATCCTCACATTTATGCCCGTGCAGCATTCTTAAAACCATGTCACTCATTTCACAACTGCTTCTCTTCACCATGGTGACAAGATAGGGCAAAACGTAAAATGTGAGGACAGTCGTAAGTTCGAGGACTGGTCACAAGTGCGAGGACCAGTCAAAAATTACTTTTTCAGCCCTCTGAGTAGTCTATATGCACAAAAGGACTACCCAGAGGGCTGAAAAAAGTGATTTCTGACAGGTCCTCACACTTTTGACCAGTCTTTTTTTATTTTGAAATTTACCAGTAGCCGCTGCATTTTCCACCCCCGGCTTATACACGAGTCAACAAGTTTTCCCAGTTTTGGGGGGTAAAATTGGGGGGGTCGGCTTATATGCGGGTCGGCTTATACACGAGTATATACGGTAATTACTCTGGGAGGCTCACAGAAATTATAATACCAATAAAAGATGGCAAGAATGACAAACCAGATAGAATAAAGCAAGAAGTCTCTCTCCTTTGCCCAAGGCCTGGATGAAGAGCCAGGTCTTCACATCTCTTCTAAACAACAATAGAGTAGGGGCCATCCAAACTTTGGTGGGAACATTATTCTAGAATAATACAGGTGCTTCTATAGAGATGATGCACTTCCAAAGTCCCAATAGATAATTCAAACAAATCCAGAACATATCAATCCTACAAGATCAAATCAGCTGAGCAATATTATGGGTGATGGGCAGCATTGGGGTTGGAAGTTGGGACAGCATTAAATGAACTGCCTCAAGTAACTACCAGCCATCCCTGCGCTCTCAAGTGCATTTGTTAAATGAATGTACAGATCATTAAATGGAGCGCAGGGATGGGGGAGATCCTGGGAGGACTTAATGGCTAGACTGTAGATTGCCTTTAGAGGCAGTTAAACAGACAGCTAAAGTTTGCAAAGACACAGTATTCTCTATTTTGTTGCACTAGTTAGCTTACTTTTGGAGATGATTTTTTTTTCTCCAGTTCAAGAGAAAAAGCTGCAGAAAAATCTTTTTTCCTTGCTTGCTTTGTTCCTCTACTCTTCAGTTGGAGTCGGGGTAAATTTTTTTAAAGGGTTAGAGATTGGGAAGCAGAGGCAGAGTCTTTATTTTTAGCACCTAAATGGGGAGGGGAAATCAACAAATCTGTCCCTCCCAGCTTCTTTTGTTTTGTTTATTGAAAAAAATGGCTTTTTGGGGAGGGAGGGGTTTAAGTAAGAGAAATATTTGGGGAAGCTCATCCTAAATCTGCCGCTTTTTATTCAGAGGCTGGCTTCCCAAAGCCTAGCAAGAGGCAGGAGAGCTTTGCAGCCTCCAAAATGGCCAGCTGATTGGTGCAGAAAACTCTAAAAGTAGCTGCCATTTCCACCAAGGAATTCTCAGGGCTCTGAAAATGGCAGTTGCTTCCAGGAGGCATAGGAAGCAGGCCTGAGCACTGTGGGTCCCCTCAGGGTAGGATGGGGAAAGTGAGGTGATGTGTTGCAGCAAGTGGTTTATTATGAATGACTGTAGGGGGATTGCAGCTGTCATAACTTTGAAACAGGTCATGTGTAGTTTTGGGTGCGTAACTTTGACCCCTATTTAAGTGGTCTGTCATTTCTTGAGGATTACCTGTAACTAGGTTCTATGCCATGTAGGAGTTTATAGGCGATCACCAACATCTTGAATCACAACTTGAAAGAAACTGGCAACCAATGCAACTCATGAAACAGAGCTGTTATACGAGCATATCAAGGCATGCCCATCACTAACATTGCCACATTCTGAACTAGTTGAAGCTTCCAGATGGTCTTCAAGGATTTTCCCCTTATATAATACATCACATAGTCAAGCCATAACATAACAGGGGCATGAGTGACTATCTGAAGGATCCCTGGATTTAATGCACAGATTGAATGGTATGGAGTCCTTCATGACCACAGCTGACTTCTGCATGCTCTTTAAGCAGGAACTGTTCCTCCCCATCCAAACTTACACAACTTCCAGACACTGGGACCAAACCTTGACAGTCTCAAATGGCTGGCCTGAGGTCAAAGATTTAATTGGGTATCATTTATTTTTCCAGTGTTATGTTCATATCAGAAATGGTGTGAAATAGAATAGTGACTGACCCAAAGCTATCAAGTTAGTTTATCTAGCTTAATGTGAACTTGAATCTAGGTCTCTGATCTTTGCCTAGCACTTTAGTCTATACGTGTACTGGTTCTTAATATCTCTTTCAGGGACAAAAGTTAACAAATCGCAAGGCAATTTTTAATTTGCCACTGAATAGATACAATAATATGCAAGTAATCTCTCCTAAAAACCACTTAGGAACTTCTTTAAAAACATTTTTGTACTGAAATAACTTATTTCTTCTTGGACAGAAGAGTAGCAGCTCAGAATCATTGAGTGACAAAGGTTCTACTGAATTGAAGAAAAGTTTTGATGCAGTAGTTTTTGATGTTCTGAAAGTTACACCTGAGGAATATGCAGTAAGTAATTAACTAAAGTTCCTAATCTAATAGTCCTTTTGCCCTACTTTTAGCAAATTGTAACATTTTTTTTTTTAAATTTGATTTATATGCCGCCCTTCTCCGGAGACTCAGGGCGGCTTACAATGCATACAAAGTCAGCTTATTGCCCCCACAAACTACCTACCTTAGAAAGGATGGATGGCTGAGTCAACCTTGAGCCTGGTGGGATTTGAACTTGCAGTAATTGCAGGCAGCTGATGTTAATAACAGTTAATAACACTGCTTTAGTCTGCTGAGCCACCAGACTAAATTGGTTTCTTCAAGAGAGTTAAAAGAGGGTTTGGGGTACTCTGTATCAAAGGAATGAAGAATCATACAGAAGTCTCCTATACACTGCATTAAGAGAAACTGTTAATAATACTTTATATGGGAAGATAATTTTCTCTCTTTATCAGTGCTGTCCTCTATCACAATTGACTATTAGCTAGAATTAAAATTAATATAGACTTTCAAATCAAAACTAAAACTATTTTTATTAACTACTTTAAGGATACCAACATTACTATATACACCCCCTTTCTTTAAAAAAAGAAAAGAAAATGACTTGTATCCAGATTTACATAGGCAGAATGTTTACCATTCTTCTCCAAAAGTATTTTTGAGATTCAAAGAGCATTCTGAATGGAATGGGAAATCCTTTTATGTTAGCCTGGATGCTAACAATTTTTGTACAGTTTCTGCTGTGTTGAGAATTGGGTAAAATATATTCCTAATTCTCAGTCTCTACCTTTTCAATTGGTCTTGTGCATTATTTATAGCATTGTATTTAAATAATGTTATATTTTTACCTTGGCGGAAAAAAAATAAAGAATTTGTGGCGTTTAGAGTTTGTTTTTTGAACTACAAGTCAAGCTTCCTTTTTTTAGGTTTAAAATATTGCAGGAAAATTACTGTGAGAATTCTCTCTTATATGCATGTGAGAATTTAATTTCTTCAGTTTAGAATTTTGTGGCTGAAATCAGATATACTTCAAAATAGTAAATACATTCATAATTGCTTCCATTTATTTATGAACACTGAAATCCATAGTGATTTATTACTGAGCAATAAAGCATTGCTCAGTCTAAAGCATTCAGAACACAGGGTAAGTGTCATAAACAGGAGCTCAGTTTGAGCTTCTATGGTAGTTACCTACAAATAAAAGAATATGTACCAAAGGGAACTGTTTGTAATCAGATTCATTTACTTGGGGTGAAGCCCATCACAATTCCATTCTTAGAGTGATTATTCTGCAAAACTAATTCCTCGTGAAGTTTCAGATACACAGAAAGTGACTATCCTGTAAAATTGAAAAGGAAAATGCCAAGTGAAAATACAAATATTGTTTTGAAATATATTAATATATCAATGGGGAGTTGGTTTGATGTAATTAAGATGCCAAGACTTCTAAGATAAGAACAAAATCCTCTCTCTGTTTCTAATTTACAAGCAAACATTCCTGACTATAATTTGTTAGATTTCTTTAGGGTCTTAACGGGTGGTAGCAATTGAGTGGAAATGAATGCAGTCCACAACAAAATGTGTTAGCAATCAGCTAGAATTCTTAGTACGGTAATTCTAATAGTAATTAGTATTAATAATTCTGGTTGATCACTATGGATATTGTGAAATTAAGTTATACCTTCTTTTTTGAATTGTCAGCAACTAAGCTGCTTCTATTAAGGAAGGCTTTCCTGAATTTTTTTTCCAGTTCTACTCTCTTTTCTTCCTTACCCTAGAATGGTAATTGTAATCACTGATATATGTAAGGAAACATCATTTTGCTAAGAATTGTTCTAGCATTAATTTAATTTAATTTATATGCTGCCCCTCTCCGAAGACTCAGGGCAGCTAAATAATTAAATAATCAAATGAACTGAGTTGTGAAATAAGGAATATAATTTTAATTTTCTTATAACTTTGATTTAAGGGCCAGATTACACTCATGGATATTCCTGTATTTAAAGCTATTCAACCAGAGGTGAGTATTTCATAGAAAACTTAAAATAATTTGATAGAAAACAAATTCCAGTTTTATTATGATGATTTCCATATTTAATTTACTTTTAATATATGGTAGATGCATATAGAATGTACTTTCCTTTTGCTTTAATAGTTTTAATGATTGACATCTGAATGGCTAGATAAGTAAAACATACAATGTAATAATTAAATGTATTTTTGCTACTTAAATATTCTTATAGATTATATTAGGTGGGTAGGCAGTATAGTATAGAGAATATTAGCATGGAATAGTCCAGAAATTAATTTTAAATATGATTATAGCAATAATTAAAGAAAGAATAAAGAAAGAAAACAAGGATATTAAAAAAAATAGAGATAAGTCCTCAACTTACAACCACAATTAAGCCCAACATTTATGTTGCTAAGTGAGAAATTTGGTGGGTTTTGCCCCATTTTATGACTTTCTTGACACATTTGTTAAGTGAATCAGTGCAGTTGTTAAATTAGTAACCTGATTGTTAAGTGAATCTGGTTTCCCCATTGACTTTGCTTCTCAGAAGGTTGCAAATAGTGATCACATGACCCAAGGACCCTGCAACAGTCATAAATGTAAGTCAGTTGTCAAGCATCCTAATGTAAATCACATGACCATGAGGATGCTGCAACAGTCATAAATCTGAAAAATAAGTCACTTTTTTCAGTGTTATAACTTCAAACAGAGTCACTAAGGGAACTGTTGTAAGTTGAGGACTACATGTATAAAAATGTAATAATCTCCTTCGACTCAATAAATATAAATTTGAATAACTGATCATTTTCTCTTAAAGTACAACAGTTTATCCCATATCTCATCACTTCTCTATAGACAAATTCTTAAAACGTCATTCACTTCTGATTAGCAAAAGTCCACTAAAGGTTATAAGAAATAATATCTATATCTAGCCTAATCACCCTTTTGCCATTTATTCCCAAAGCTGCAAAATCCTCAAAGTCATACTTGAAGTATAGAAGGAAACTTAGCCAGAGAATGCCATCAAACTTGCTGTTCCCAAGGTTCTTAATATTTAAAAAGCTGTTAAAAGTCCTACTATTACCAGTTTCAGCTGTAATGCCATTCCTCACTCCTTCAGTTACATCTAGCATGCCATGTCCCTGCCAGAAATTTTACCTTCTGCATTTCAAGCACCTTTAAAGCCCTATATGGCAAGGGACTAGGTTATATGCAGGACTGCCTATCCCTAAGGAGACCTGCCCATCCACCAGGTTAAAGGTGCGCATATTCCTAACCTCTTCCTTTAAATTTTGCCATCTTATGGGACCTAGGAAGCAGTCCTTTTCTGTGGTAGCCCCTGCCCTATAGAACATTTTTTCCCTTGAGTTTTTAACCTTTTAACCCCCCACCCTTTTAACCTTCCAGAAAGCGCTTAAGACCTGGCTTTTCCCCATAGGATAGGATAGGCCAGTGATGGCTAACTTTTTCCGGACTGAGTGCCCAAAGTGAATGCACAAACGCCCAAACCCCCAAAATGCAATGCATGTATGGCCCCCTGCATGTGCCCCGTCCCCCCGTACATGTGCATGTGGCACCCTGCATATGCCCCCCGCCCCATGCATGTGTGCATGGCCCCCGCATATGCAGCAGAGACCCAAAGACCAGCTGGCGGGTGGGAGGTGCACACGCATGCGCAGCAGAACTGAACTGGGGCAACGGCTCACGTGCCATCAGAGAGGGTGCTGCATGCCACCTCTGGCAAGTGTGCCATAGGTTCACCATCATAGGGATAGGCTGAGATTGATAAAATGAATTTCAGTGCTGCATGGGAAAGTTTAGCTATGGTGTCAGGTCTTTTGATTTTTTTGTTTGATTGTTTATTGTAGACAGATGTTTTCTTTTTTGGTTGTGAGCCTGGGCAGTTATGTAAATGTTTTAGCTAATGTAATTAGTTATTAATTAAATTAGTTATTAGTTATTAATATTTTGAAGATTGTTGTTCTTGCATCAGAAATAATTGCCCGGTTTGTGCCACCTTTTATTCTTTCTCATAGTATTATTTTACTGTTTTGTGAACTACCCAAAGTTGCTGGAAGTCAGGCAATATAAAAAAGTTGACAAATAATTGTGGGTAACAGTAAATAATTTTTCAAGTAAACAACATTTGATATTCTTTACAATATAAATACATGCATGTACATAATGATGTTCTCTTGCAGCATAAAAAGTATGCAGAACTCCAAAAGAATAAGATACAGTTAGACAAAGAAATTATACAACAGAAAAAAAAGAGAATCTAAACTTAATTTAAATCAATCCCACTCGTCAATCCCACTTTCTATACCTTTATAATCTTTGCAAACAATTTTTCTTTTACTACATCCTTGATTCATGCAGAAACATCTGTTACTAAAATCACATTCTTTTCTTTGTTTTATTAATCCCATTTCTCTAGTGATGTAAAAAAAAGGCAAGATCACTGATAAGACTTTTATGCCAATTTTCCTAAGGGTTGATCTTAGGGAGTGATTTTAGACTGAAAGTGGATTTTATGAAGAAGGCAAATCTCATTATTTATCCAAAAAATACATTTTAATCCAATCTTTTTCAGAATCTTTTCATATAAAATGATGTGATGTAAACTAAAGAACATAATTCTTTTAGGATTTATCTGCCACAAAGTTTGCAGTCTAGCATGTTTATCTTTATACTTTTGGGAGAAAAAAAGTTAATATTGAGAAGTGGTTTATTTTTTTAATGTAGGGTGAAGAACACTGAGTATCTTAATATAAAAACGAAGGATAAGAAATAGTTTATCAATGTGGCATTTTATCCATAGCTGTTTAAATTACAAGGTGACTTACAACTTCAAAGACCTTCTTCATAGCAATCACTTATTTTGCTTTCTGCATATGGCAAGAAAATGTATACCACCTTAATGATACTGGTTCCACTTTTCAAGACACCCAGAGTTCATCTGGGCTGTTCTTGTTTTTGATATGTTTCTGACATGTTTCCTGTAGCAACCCAGGTGAAGACTGGGGATTGGAGGGAGCTCCAAGTAGAGAGTGTTAGAGAGATAGTCCTGAAGCAGTCAAAAATCACCTAATCCGCCAACTCCATAGAGACTATCTCTCTAACACAGCGGTCACCAACTGGTGGTCCATGGACCACCGGTGGTCCGCAAGAAAATTTTGTTGGTCCACAGAAAAATTATTTGCATTTTTTAATATTGCACTAAATCAGGGGCCCTCAAACTACGCCCCCTGAGACAGATACATGCAATAAACGTTTGTGTTGCTGCATGGAGTCTCCCCCTTCAGGATCTTTTTGTGCGGGTTGGAGGGGGAGAAGAAATTCCGACTTGGGGTCTGCTTCAGCCTCCTGGTGCTGGGCTTTGGCCAAAAGCTGGAGGAAAGTGCTGCTGGTGGCGAAGAGCTGGAGGGCCTTGCTCCAGTGGGACTGCATCATGGCTTGGAACTGGCTGACCATCTCAGCCCACTGAGCCTCCAGGCGCCGGTACCTGGCCTTGCAGTCCTACAGGTCTTCCCTCTGCTTGGAAAGTCTATGTTCATAGTCCTCAGTGAGGTGCTTCTGCTGAGCCTCCTTCTCGGTCAGATCCAATTTGAACTGAGCCAGCTGTTTTGCCAACTTTTTCTCGTGGTGGCTGCTTAGTTCCAACAACTGCTTCCTATTGGGGCCCTAAGGAGCCTGGGTGGGGAGGCGAGGAGTGGCTGGCAGGAGAGGGGTGAGCAGAGGCTGGCGAGGCGCCCCTCGATGTTAAGTGACATCAAGTTGGCCACGCCCACCCTGTCACATGACCACCTAGCCACGCCCACCCAGCTGGTCATTAGTCAAATCATATTAGTGGTCCTTGAGATTTAAAATTATGAATTTAGTGGTCCCTGGGGTCTGAAACGTTGGGGACCCCTGCTCTAACACACAGACAGTTTTTAGCCTCCTATTCCTGGTACCCAACATGACATTTTGCCATGTTCTCCACTTAAACCATTATAGTAATATGCAACAATGGTTTTAGCTATCGGAAGTGGCTTATAAAGTGATTATAAAATAGTTGGCATGCTGTCTTTTCACAATCACTATTAACATTAGTATTTTTAAACCAACCAAGCAATGGTGGTTTGGAAAATTGCTGTCTGTTTATATCAGCTGCTTACAATTTTTACAAACTTCAGACACAATTGATATAATATAGTCTAGAAAAGTGGATTGGGAGGTTGAAGTGCTACCAACCTTATTTCCTTTTTGCATTTGATGGAGATGAAGGAATTTGTTCTTGCAGTAGGACCAGCTTGTCTATAAACCCCATTGAATGTCTTTTTTGCTCTTTCCTATTGGTCAGTTGAAGAGAGAACACAATGATTCTTACTTTCCCTGCTGCTTTTCTTCAGTCAAAGATCTGCTGAAGTAAAGATTATTGTTCCAAAATATTTGATTTAGGGTTTTAAATAATGTCATTTGGTAATGCCATTATCTGATATGCATGAACATAACTTTGTAGCTTGCTTTCTGCAATTTTCCTGATTTTTAAGAAGTTCAAAATATTGAATTGAGCCATTTTCCAAAATTAATTCAGACTATCAGGAAATAATGTAGTTCCCCATTGAAAGCTATTGATAAACAATGCAAATGATTAAAATTATTTCTTTAGAATGTTTGCTTGTTTATTCAGTTGATTTATGTAGCTATTCATATTGAGATTAATATGTTAAAAACTGATTTTATCCTTTGTGTATATCTAATATAAAATTTTGCCTATAGAAACTCACTATCAATTATTTGAGAACAGAAAGAACAGAATCTTGTCAGATTTACAGATACTTAAAACTTATTATAAAATGAGCTATTAAGATTTTTTGACATAAGACAAATATTTTTAAAAGCATTTTGCTAAAACATAAAAATGTTACCATATTTTGAATTCTTGCTGATTTTCGGGATCCAGTCTTCGATTTTCAAATCTAGTACTGTACACAATTGCCTTTTACCAGAATAGAAGCAGATTATTTTGTGTAATGGAATTGTAACTTTTAGGTACTATACCAGGACAATTCTAATTTGACATTCAAACTTTTCATGGATACATCTGATCTGATAACTTTTTCACATAAGATAAGTCTTGTTACATGCTCTGCCCTTCAGGAGATAATAAAAATATAGGCTACTTAAAAGAGTACAGGTAATCTTCGACTTGTGACTGCAATTGAGCCCAAAATTTCCATTGCTAACCAAGACAATTGTTAAGGTGAGTTTTACCCCATTTTACAACCTTTCTTACCACAGTTGTTCAGTGAATCATTGCAGTTATTAGCAACACGGTTCTTAAGTGAATCTAGCTTCTCCATTGACTTTACTTGTCAGAAGGTTGCAAAAGGTGATCACGTGACCCTGGGATACGGAAACTGTCATAAATATATGTCAGTTGTCAAGCATCTGAATTTTGATCACGGGACAGTGGGGATGTTGCAATGGTCATAAGTGTGAAAAATGGTCAAAAGTCATTTTTTTCCTGTGCCATTACTTGAAATGATCACTAAACGAATGGTTGTAAGTCGAAGACTACCTGTAATGGTATTTCAGTGTTTAAGTATTGGCAGATAAACAGTTCTTCAACAAGCTTCTGTCTTCTTTCAGTGATCTTACTCTCTTCTTGCAGTTCTTCAAGATTTCCCCTCCATTCTCTCCTTATTTTATCTTGTCCTTCCTAGTTTGAAGAGTGTTTCCAGTTCTGGATTGCAGACAAACTCTAGATCATTCAGGCATTATGAATCTGGAGCACTGATCAGGTGAGCACACTGGATAACTCCCGACTCAGTGTTGCTCCAGTGATGTTTGAGGTCCTTTGAAGTTATTCATGTGTTCAGCACAAAGGAGAGCATTTTCGTTATGTTTCACATGAGCTAGGGTACAAACCGTTCTGTGCAATAATCTGTGCTAAATTCATGAATGCTGCAGGAAAGCCAACATCATTTCAATGACATTGATAAGGGATGATTCTGCAATGGAGTCCCTACAGGTAAATACTCCAGTTTACATAATGTCTGAATGGGGCTATCTTTATACAATTAGTATATTACTGAAAACTCCCTTTTTTTAAAATCAGAAAGTCATAAGAATGAGAACACAAGGTTCGTACAGAAAGCAGCAATTTGTGGCTTGTTATAATGGAATCAAGCTAATAATAATGCGTATTTACTAACATAGTTTGCCTGAATACATTAGAGAATAGTACCGTATTTTTCGGCGTATAAGAAGTACCTTTCCCCCCCCTAAAAGGGGGTGAAAATTTAGGTGCATTTTATATACCGAATGTAGCCCTGCCCACTCACTGGCCCCCACTCTTTGGCCTCTGCCTCGCAGCAGTTACTTCCTTGCAAGCAAAAAGCAAGAAAAAACAGCTCCTTTCAGCTTCAGCACAGACTAATTAGCACAAGTTGATTGGATCAGCTTTCCGACTCTCAGCTGATTTGCTCTCAGCTGTTGTGCAGCTCTGCACAAAACTATACAAGATAGTTCAGATTTCACACTTTCGTTTATATACCTATCTCAGTTTAGAATACTATTCAACAGAAATTGCAAATGAAATGCTTCTGAAGATTCAGAGATTCACACATTGCTTAAGACATGGCATTGTTCAAATTATGTTAGAATTCATAATACTTTTACAAAATCATACTCAGAATTAACATTTATATCTAGTACATCAGCCTTAACCAGGATGTGTATATGGAAAAATATAAATAGAATTTTTATTAATAAAAGTAAAAAATCATGTTTTGCTTTGCAGTCTGAATACTAACCTTAAATTATTTCTTTCATTGTTTATCTAGGAACTGTCAAGCTGTGGTTGGAATAAAAAGGAAAAATATAGTTCAGCACCTAACGCTGTTGCTTTTACAAGAAGATTCAACCATGTAAGTTTTGAGACTAACTGTATACATCATAATTAAATGGTGCAATTAATAAAACCGTATTTTTTTTGTTAAAATCTTAACTTCTGTTAAAGGCAGGGATATCTCTATACTCTCCTCTCCCCCCTCTGCCCCTTCCCTCAATGAGGTTGCATAACAAAAATAAGAGTAAACATCCCCATCTATCTGAGTGACTAGAATGAATCTATGCTAATTGAATTCACAGGAGTAAAGTATTCACTCTAATGGAATAATTTGCATCTTTTAAAGTGACTAAGTGATTTTATAATGTGAAAATTTTTGATTGATTATTTCAGTATTCACATTTTTATTAGCACTACCACCACTTCCTTTTTGTATATATTTTAATGTAGACCTTTTGTTTTCAGGTAAGCTTTTGGGTAGTTAGAGAGATTCTTCATGCACAGACATTGAAAATAAGAGCTGAAGTCCTAAGCCACTATATCAAAACTGCTAAGGTAAGAAAATCTTTTTGGAAACAGTTTTAAACTTTAAAATTCCATTTCAAACACCTATTACAATTTTGGTTCCATTTACTTATGAGAAATTATTATTGTTAATCAGTTATAGAAATTACAACATATGGTAATGATTCTTAATTATTGTTTGAAAGTTGCAGAAGTAGATTATGATATTGCTAATGAAACTGTTCCTCTGAAACTGGCAGTACGTATGTTGAATCAATCACAAATTAATTACCTTTGTAAATAAGTATATGTTAAAAAGTATACAAGATTTTCTGGCTCCTATCTTTTGAATAATGTATTAAAAGTTTTGATTTACTAGTTGCATGTTTCTCTTGAGTACATAGTACAAACAACAAGTATTTGTTGATGAAGTCATGAACAATATTAACATTTGCTCATATCAGTCACCAAAATAATATTTTATTTTACTTGGTTTTATACTTTCATTTGCTGGAATTTTAAAATTATTTTCTATTTGCAACAATTTCAGATTTAGATATTTTTATCAGAGTTCTAATAGAAATATGTAATTTTAATTCTAGTGATATCATGTATATTTTATCAATAGACACAATTTGGTGGAGATGTTAAACTGGGAACTGTAGATAAGTCAACAGATAGATTATGGCAGGCACATGCTTCTGCTCAATATTATATTTCTGTGTTAATTTTTTCCCCAGTTTCTCTGTTCTAAGTAATACTAACCTTAATTTTATACTTAAAGAGTATAAAAGTGTGTTGCTGATCTCTTAACCTAGTTAAAGAAGTGGTAGTTGTTCATTTTGCCCCAGGCCAAGCTAGGTTACACACAAAAATCACATTTAGGTAGCCACAGAGGGACATAAACAGAATCTAGACTTCCCCAGACCCAAGACCCTCAAATGTTTGGGAATCCTTGTGGGTTGCAACAAAAGAATGGGTTGCAACAAAAAGATGAGGGGAGAGGAAGTAATTGTTGAATAATTAATAGAGATGCTTTCTGTTCCACTCTCAATGTTTCTTTTGTACTTCTTTCTCCCCTCTATCAAAAAATATATCAGCAGATTCTCTCAATCCTCAAAAGAATATTATTTATAGAACCTAAGGTCAGGCAAAGAGAGAAAGCATTTGAAAGTTTCTGCTTTGGATCCAACCTAATCTAGATTGTATAAAACAGAATAATTGTAAAGCTTTATAATTCACTTCAGTTTTAAAATTCTTTGGCAGTTTTATTTTGACTGAATTATCGGTTATCATTTGGTTGTATCCATTCTTTATTGCACTGCATTCTTAGAAAATTGTTCAGACGTTTCTGATTTAATAGTAAATAATTACCTGATATTGAGCTTCCATTTTTATTCTTGTCTTCAGAAACTTTATGAACTAAATAATTTACATGCTCTTATGGCTGTGGTTTCTGGATTGCAAAGTGCCCCCATCTTCAGGTTGACTAAAACGTGGGCGGTGAGTGAATTACATTAAATAATTGCTTTTTTATTAATAAATAACAAAACATTAATTATACAAGGAGCAGACATAGCCAGTGAATTCTACAGGCATCTTTGGTATAAAGAAACATTGTCCCTTCTTATAAAATTCTTCAAAGCTTTAACAAGCTTCTTTTGTTTATTCAATATAAGAAAATTATCCAGGTCACTTTCTTGATTTTCTATTTGTTTAACCCTTTTAATTATTACAACATTAATCAGTTTCTTTTGTATATCCACTGTAGCATCTTTTTCCATATTATTCTTGTAGCCTGTTAGTTTTAATTCCAATTTCAAATCAGTCTCCATTTTGTCAGGTAAAACTTATTTCACTTCCATAACATCTTTTAGATAGTCATTCTATAGAGGCAAACGCTCTTAAAGTTAACTTCTAGGTTTAGTGTTTAAAAATATTCTTCGGTATATTAGAATATTTTGCTTCATCCCAAGTCCAGTTTGAGTGTTCTCCTTTAATTGAAATTTTTAGTTATCTGTAGTGTCCAATTCTTAAATTACCTTACGCTTTTTTTAGGATTCAAAACAAAAATATTTTTCCATGGAAAAAAATCTTTATAATTTATTTCAAATTAATCTGGACCCTTAATATATTTGTAACTTTGTAAAATCAAAATTTTAATCACCCTATATTAAATATAATAATAATTTTTAAAGTCCTGAAGCTTGTATTTAAAGGGTTTTTTTGCTGAGGACTGAAGAAACTCACCAGGTATTGGAAAACCTGTTGATCCAAAGGTTTCTAATGTCTGAACAGAGTTACCAAGCAGTTTGCAAAAGTGCAAGAAAAAGAAGTATGTAAATTCAAGATTCTTTGAAAGGCACCAACTGTGGTTTGAGCAAGATGGCTATTCCCTTGTCTCCCTGAGCTCTAAACTTGCCAGAAACTGCTGGCTTGCAGTCTGCTTGTGAGAAGCAACTGCCTGGAGCACTTATAGGTGATCTTAAGTCCTTTCCTTGTCCAGAGAAGAGGTATCAAAGAGCCAGTTTACTTGCTGGTTTTTCATACAACTAAGGTTGTCAGTTCCATTCTTCACAGAGTCATCCTGAAGACGCCATTTCTTCCCCAGAAATCCTACAGGAAAATTACAAGTGGTACTTGTTTACTGAGATGATCAGGAACTAAAGGCTTGAAAGGTAGTGGTGCTTAGTGAATGGTTCTGCTGCTTATCTGTGGCATAATTTCAGCCTCAAATAAATACTCTATTCTTTCAAAGGCCTCTAGCACTAGATCAGGGGTGTCAAACTCATGGTGTCATGGTGTCATCACGTGATGTATTGGGACTTTTCCACCCTTTGCTAAACTGGGTGGGGGCGGTGCCAGCACATGACGCAACCAGCTCATGGGCTGCAAGTTTGACACCCCTGCACTAGATGATACCAATAGCAGTGGTGGCGCAGTGGTTAGAATGCAGTACTGCAGGCTAACTCTGCTGACTGTGCCAGCAGTTCAGTCCTGACCGGCTGAAGGTTAACTCAGCCAAGGTCGATAAAATGAGGACCCAGATTGTTGGGGGCAATATATTGACTCCGTAAAACCACTTAGAGAATGCTGTAAAGAATTATGAAGCAATATATAAGTCTAATATATACTGTCTAGTATAATATCCTATATAAGGCTACTGCTATTTCTATCTAGAGGAAAACAAAACTATCTTTCTGAAGATATGTTTTGAAAGATTGGAAGATTTTCTGGAAATATATGAAAAGCAGCGCAGAGGACTATAAGGAGAAGACATAATTGTTAGATAATTGTTTATTAGATAATTCATATGGCTTCCTTCCACCTTTTCTTCAGTTAGGAGTCTTCATTAGATGCTGATATATTCAGTATCTAAGGCAGTAATTTTTCCTCCCTGAACTTTGATGTTTTGGGGTCTTTAACACATTATCTAATGGCAGTTTATGATTTTTGACTTTGAAGTGTGCATTGTATTCTCTGGCGCGCTGCTTGGAGAATCCAAGAGCGTGGGTTATTCCCTTCAGCTAGGCTGACACTGAGTGTGTGTGTGTGTCTTTAAGAAAGACAGTTGACTCCGCCTCCAGGGTCTGGCTGAGGCTCAGTTCCTTTTCACTCAGTCAGGCTGAACGAGTGTTTTTTTCTGCTTCTCCTGTCTTAGATCTTCATTCTCCTGTTTTTTGGACTTTGTTATTCTATTAGGATTTTTTTCTCCTGCTTCTGTCTACTGCACAGTGAGTTTATCTCTTCCTGCGCTTGTGGGGCTGTGTTGGCCTCGGGGCTCCGGGCCTCACGCCCTTGCTGTTGGACACGTTTGCCTCAGAGCTCTGCCTTGCCATCGGCATCTCTGTAGGAAGCCAAATTAGCGCCGCACGGCAGCGATTCGGTCCCGGCTTGCCGGTGAGAGCACCGTCACCACCTGCCTCCCACAGACATCAGGCGGCTGCTGAGTCCCTGCCCGGTTGCTCCGCGGCACACTCTCGGACTGTTTGGCCTTATTAGAAGCGCTTGGGGCACTTTTGAGTGTCCGCGCGCCTTCTACTGCCTGCACTAGCGGCAACGCGGCGGCGGCTGCTCCGGCGTCCACGCGCTCCTTCCTTCGTTGTGGACTTTACTTTCGGCGAGGGAGCAGCTTCACTGAGGCAGCCACAGCGGCGCGGTTCGGAGGCCCTGCCTTCCCGCGCGAGCCTTAATTTACTTGGTGACGCAGCGGCCGCCATTTTGGACACAGTTTCGGCGGCCGCCATTTTGCTTACCGACGCAGCTTACCTCGCCGACCTCAAACACTACAGCGCCCCCTTGAGCCGGCTGATTCTCGCTGGAGAATTGCTGTCAAGCACGTTGGGAGCTTGCTGCACTGTGAAGCCTTCCAGACAGGCTAATGCTCCGCTATTGAGCTGAGTTGATTTTCGGAGGTACATCACTGCAGAGGTTGTTAGCCTTTCACCCCTCCCTACTTATATATATATTTATAAAAAAATAAAAAATAAAAAAAAAAAGAAATAAAAATATAAAATAAAATAAAAATATTATTATTATTCTAATCAATGGGCCTCTGGCAGCTGCCTTCCTCGCACCTGTTGCAGCCTCACCCTGCCATGGCGGATTCTGATCTCTCATCGGACCTTGAACAGGTCGAGGCCCCGCCTAAGGACCAACCTTCAGAGGCTACTTCAGGGAAGGAGCGGAAGAAAAAGTCTAATAAGCCATCCTCGTCTAAGCCGCATAAGTCATCAGCAGCCGAGGAAAAAGCCGCTAAACGAAGACACGATGCCTTGGAGCGTAGATTTGACCAGGCTCAGCGCCAGGTCCAGCCGGCTACACCGGTCATTGCTCCTCCGGTAGCGCCCACGTTGGCCTCTCCGCCCTCCTTTCAAGGGGAGCCTGCGGGAGTTATTCTGCTTCCCCAACGGGATGTGTTCAGTCAGCAGCCCGACCTTGCCGTCCGGCCCCAGTCAACCGCGACCGTTCCTGTGGTCCAGCGTCCTCCACCGCGTCGTGAACCAGAGGCCACCTTCACACCTACGGCGGCGGGCCTTCGCCCACCGGAGGGGGCCCAGCCGGTTTACTATGACTTACAGGCCATGATGTCAGATGCCTTCTCCCGAATGATGGCGGCTACTTTCCCACAGGGAATACCACCTCAAGGCTTGCCGCCCCAGGTGCCACCTCAGGCTGGCAATCCAGAGTATGCCAGACCAGTTGCACGTCGTGCGGAGAGGGAGTCCAGTGATTACTCCGCACTTGAGTCAGTTCATAGCGATGACTCCCAACTCGACTATGATGACGACAGAGATATGGAGTTTTCAGATGACGGTGACGAGTTGCCCGAGAAGCCTGCCTTTACAGGGCTCTTCCGTCCCTCGCTGTTTAAGGCCTTACTCCATAAGGCCATTGTTACCACTCAGTTGGCCTCTTCTCCAGCTTCTTCTGATACTCAGGGCGAACCAAGCCCTCATGAGGCTCTTTTCGCAGTTCCAAAGTCGGACCAGGAGTTCATACCATGCCCGCAACTCTTCTCAGAAGTTGTCCAGCGGCCCTGGTCCCAGCCCGGATCTCTCCCGGCTCCGAATGGGATCGATAAAAAGCTGTTCTGCTCGGCTCCCTGCCTTCAGGAACTGCTCGCCCTTCCGACGGTGGACCCTCCTATCGCTGCCTTGACTTCCTCTGCACTGTTTTCCAACGACATTGCTGACGGGCTACGATCGGAAGATAGGAGGGCCGAACTCGTGTTCCGCAAATCCCACCAGACAGCTGCCTGGGCTATACGGGCGGCGACGTCCGCATCCTTTTTTAACCGGGCGTCATTGCTATGGCTTCGCCAACTTCAGGAGCGGCTTCCACCTGATGATCGCCGCCTCCATCAGGACGTTAACAAGTTGGTGGCGGCGACAGAGTACTCTGCCGATGCGGCCTTGGCAGCGGCCAAATTTGCCTCCCGTACGCTTGCATCCGCTGTTACATCCCGCCGTCTTTTGTGGCTCCGACATTGGCGGGCAGACGTTAAGTCTAAGTGGAGGCTTGCTGCTGCTCCCTTTAAGGGCCGTCACCTTTTTGGAGATGCTCTAGACCCCATACTTATTGAAGATAAGGATAAGCGGAAGATCATGCCATCATCTTACCGCAAAATTGATCGACGTTTTTCCCCATACGGCCAGCGCCAATCCTTTCGTCCGGAGCCTGGACCGGGTGGGTCATCTACTTACCGTCCTTCCTCTTTCTCCTACGACCGTCCATCCGATCGTTCGTCCTTTCGCGACCGGAATCGCCGTCAGCTGCCTTCCAAGCGTCCCTTTCGGGGAGCGGGTTCCCGACCTTTCCGGCGCGGGAAATGACAGCACAAGCTCCTTCCCCATCGGCGGCCGTCTCGGTCACTTTTACCACCAGTGGACCACCTCGACTACGGACGCATGGGTACTCCAGACCATACTGCTCGGCCTTACCCTGGAATTCTCCTCCTGCCCGCCCAATCGGTTCGTTCAATGCCCTCTCTCCACCAACCCCGAGAAGAGGCGTCTGATGTCCATGGAAATTCAACACCTCCTGGACATTTCCGCCATAGAGTTGGTTCCCGCCGCCCATCGCGGGACCGGCTTCTACTCAATTTTTTTCCTCGTCCCAAAGGCTTCCGGGGGCTGGAGGGGGATACTGGACTTAAAGGAGTTGAACAAATTGATCGCCTATCATCCCTTCAAAATGCAGTCCCTCCACTCTATCTTGGGCTGCATTCGGCGATCGGACATGATGACCTCCATCGATCTCAAGGAGGCATACCTCCATATCCCGGTCAGACCATCTCACCGGCGCTTCCTCCGGTTCTCCTATGCGGGCCAGGACTTCCAGTACAGGGCCATGCCGTTCGGCCTCTCTTCGGCCCCTCGCACGTTTACGAAGGTCCTGGCAGCGGTAGCGGCTGCCCTTCGGCTCATCCCCATCAGAGTTTGCTGCTACCTCGACGATATTCTCGTCCTCTCTGCCACCCGTCGGGATGCCATCAGAGATCTCGCAGTAGTGCAGGACACCTTACAACGCCATGGGTTCTCGCTGAACCTGCAAAAAAGTCACCTACAGCCTACCAACCGTATCTTACATCTTGGCACGCTGATCGACTCGGCGACGGGTCACGTTTTCCTAGCGCAACAGCGTCGCCTCAATATCGCAGAATCTATTTCCCGCATCCTCTCCTCCAGGACCGTCTCCATCCTAAGGCTGTCCCAACTACTCGGGAAGCTTATATCGTGTATCAACATCGTACCGTGGGCTCGTCTGCATTCCCGGCCTCTCCAGTGGTATCTGCTTCCTCTTCAGAAGTCGCTGGGCAGCAACTCCAAGTCTCGGGTCAGGCTCCCTTGCTCGATCAGGCGGTCCCTACTTTGGTGGACCTCCCCGGCCTTGTTGAAAGGATGCCTGTTCCAGGAACCGAGCAGGGTGTCGATTACAACGGACGCCAGTCTCCTGGGGTGGGGTGCTCATCTCTCGACCAAGATAGCCCAGGGCCAGTGGTCGCCGGAGGACCTCGTACACGACATCAATTGGCTGGAGCTGCGGGCGGTCCACTTAGCCCTCCTTCATTTTCACACCGAGGTGGCAAATCGTCACGTACTGATTTTAACAGACAACACCACGGTGAAGGCTCATATCAACCGGGAAGGCGGGACCCGCTCCAAACCTCTCTTGAACGAGACTTTGGCCCTTCTGTCATGGGCGGAAGAACACATTGTGTCCATTTCGGCCCAACACATCTCTGGGGTGGACAACACCCAGGCGGACTGGCTGAGCCGGTCCCTGATAGACCATGCGGAGTGGAGGTTGGACCCTGTACTATTTCGGGAGCTGTCGTTCAGGTTCGGGACTCCCCTTCTGGACTTATTCGCGAGTCCGTGCAACTCGCAACTACCCCGGTTTTACTCCCGCTTCCCCTGTCCGGGATCCGAGGGGACAGACGCTCTCCGGTGCCAGTGGCCGCCCGGTTTGTTATATGCCTTTCCGCCCCTACCACTCATCCCGCGGGTAGTGCGCAAGATTCTCTTGGAAGGCGCGGAAGTCCTCCTCGTTGCCCCGCATTGGCCGCGCCAGCTATGGTATGCGGACCTTCTGGATCTCTCCGTTTCCCGGCCCTGGAGGATCCCCCAGGACCGGATCTCTCTCAGCCAGGGGGTCATCAAACACCCGGAGCCGGAATGGCTTCAGTTGACCGTCTGGCATTTGAGAGGGTCCTCCTGAGGAGGGACAACCTGCCAGGGAGGGTCATCGATACTATGCAGGCCTCTCATCGGGCCTCGACGTCCAGAATCTACGATGCTACCTGGCGGGCTTTTCGCCGCTGGTGTCTCGCTAACAAGATTGACCCAACAGAAGCTTCAGTGTCTGCCCTACTTACCTTTCTTCAAGATGGTTTCGACAAGGGCCTTGCGCCGAGTACTCTCCGACGACAGGTAGCCGCCTTGTCTTCAGTCTTACCATGCGGTTCCGACCGCCCACTGTCGCAGGATCCGCGGATACGGAAGTTTCTCAGGGGAGCGACCAACCTCCGCCCCCCCGTCGTCCACCGATTCCCGACATGGGACCTGACTCTGGTTCTAAGGGCTCTTATGGCTCCGCCGTTTGAGCCTCTGTCTTCTGTCTGCCTGCGGTTCCTGACCCTTAAGGTTGCATTCCTCGTCGCGATCACGTCGGCCAGGAGAGTTTCTGAACTTGCTGCGCTATCCGTTCGTTCCAACCTTTGTATCTTCCATGCAAACAGGGTTGTGCTTCGGACGGATCCATCCTTTTTGCCAAAAATTAATTCAATATACCATCGATCTCTTGAACTGATACTGCCGGATTTTTGCCCAGCACCTCAACATCGCCTAGAGGCTCAGTGGCATACTCTCGACGTTCGGCGGGCCCTCCGTTACTACATCAAACGGACGGCGCCATTTCGGAAGTCGGAGGCACTCTTCATATCATTCTTACCTGCCTCGATGGGTCACAAGGTCTCTTCGGCCACCATTGGTCGTTGGCTCAAGGCATGTATCGCTAAAGCCTACACGATTCGGAACAGGACACCGCCCGGCCACATTCTGCCCCACTCGACGAGGAGCGCCTCGACAACAGCTGCTTGGGCCACACAGGCATCCATCCTGGACATTTGTCGAGCAGCAACCTGGACCTCACTTACACCATTCGCCCGTCACTACAAGGTTGACTCCTTTGCCTCGGCTGAGGCGTCCTTTGGACGACGCGTACTACAGTCTGTAATCTCTTCTCACGTTGGCCGGGAGCATTCAGTCTCCCCCCCGACTAACACTTGCTTGGGTACGTCCCACGCTCTTGGATTCTCCAAGCAGCGCGCCAGAGAATGGACGTTGCTTACCTGAACGTCCTTTCTGGGCGCGCTGCTGGAGAATCCAACCCACCCTTGCCGACTTCTGCTCTGGGACTACGACTGATTTGGAGCTTCCGTGCAAGCCTTCCTTCGTGAAAGAAACTGAGCCTCAGCCAGACCCTGGAGGCGGAGTCAACTGTCTTTCTTAAAGACACACACACACACTCAGTGTCAGCCTAGCTGAAGGGAATAACCCACGCTCTTGGATTCTCCAGCAGCGCGCCCAGAAAGGACGTTCAGGTAAGCAACGTCCATTTTGACTCTGTTGTGACTACCTTATTAAGAGAGAATGGATAAACATTTTTTTTTAAAAAATGGATACATTTTATATCTATTGCTACTTTTTAAACTTATTTTAAAAATCACCATCAGAATACTAGGGATTTAATATGAAGGGTAATTTGGCCTTGATGTTTGTCTTCTAACAGATTAAATGTCTGTCCTAAATGTTTTCTTGTTAGTCAATTGTAGACTTTTAAGCATCTCATTTTGTCATGTAAAATAACTATTAAATACGTGAATTTAAAAGGATAGCTTTTACAGTAATAGTTTTTTGTTCTTTATTTTCCCAAAAGTTACTGAGCCGAAAAGACAAAGCTTCTTTTGACAAACTGGAATACATAATGAGCAAAGAGGACAATTATAAAAGACTTAGAGACTATATTAGTAGCTTGAAGATGACTCCTTGTATTCCTTATTTAGGTAAGACAAATACTTTAAATTTTTTTAGTTAATCTGTTAAAATACTGATATTGGCTGCAGTCTGTGAACTTAACAGCTGTTTCTGTTTAAAGAGAGTATTTTGTGACTTAAATTTAAAATTCATTCTCTGTTCAATATAAAGCAACATAATAAAGCTTGTGTTGCAAAGCTGCTTTAGTCAGACATTTGACCCTTGACCAGCCTACAGAGGCTGCTGATGATCAGGCTATCTGCTTGAGGGCTAAGGCAGCCTCACCAGCTGAGGTTTTCTTGGTTATTTACAGAATCTGTGTTCTCAAACAGAGTGCTTTGTGTTGTGATTGCAAATGTCTCGATTTCATAACTATCATAAATTTGCATTTAATATCTTTTAAAATCTTTTTTAAAATATAAATTATGTGCAAAATACTTTTTCTTTTGAAGAATTGTACATTACAATGGGCATGCTAAGAATTCAGGAGTAATATTTTAATTTTTATTGAATTTCAGCACTTGAAAAAGAAAAAAACGAGGTCAATTCACCTCATCTCTCTTGTTGACATCATCATTACTGCTATTATCCTGGCAGTCATTGACTATTTTAAAAGAACCCACCTTAGTTCATTACCTCATTTTAGAAATTTCATGTTGCTTCCATCAAGGGGGGTGGGGGGCGCTAAGCAACAATCACTCTCAAAATAAAAAAATCCAGTCTTTGTTTTCACATTTCCTAACCAAAAACTATACAAAAATACCGTTTTTGTCCTCTATGCAAAATGGGCATATGAACTTACATTTTTTAATCGTTCTTCCTTCTGGCAACAAGGATAGCCACAAATTAATTGGAGAAATAGCCAATATTCATGAAATTTATTGATCTCTGCCCTTGAGACGTGTTTTGCTGCAATTGGACTTTAGCAGGGCACTACAAGTCAAGGAATACATTGGCACATCTTGACAAATCTTTCAGTAAATATGGAAAATGCAAAACATACTTGGGATGTACACAGTGTTTCAAATTCAAAATATTTTGAACTTGAAACAGTGTGGATTCCCATTGAAGCCACACTTCTTACCTCCAATAGCAATGTTTTTCTACAGTGCTGAGGACATATTTACACTATTGATGAACAAGTAAATCAGTGGTGAAATCTGCACCAGTTTGCTGGGCGCGCATGCATGCTGTGTGCCAAATGCATGCTGTGTGCATGCATGCACAGTGCGTGCCAAGCGCACATGCGCACCAAATGTGCACTGCATGCACACACACGCATGCACAGTACATGCCAAAAGGAGGCTTGGGAAGGTAAGTAGAACAGCGGGGGGGGGAGGATCAGCTGTGCCGTGCGATTTAGCTTCACTAGAAAGCAGGATTTCCTGCTTTCTAGCAAAGCTAAATCGCACGGCACAGCTGATCATCAGAAATACCAGTTCGGAGGAACTGGTAGCTTTCTTTTACTACCAGTTCAGCCGAACTATTAGTTTTTATCACTGCTGGTTTGCTTGAAACCCGTGAAGTAAATGGATTTGCCAAACATGAAAATAAAGATAGAAAAGTATTACTATATTACTACTGTGTATTTTAGGTAGTTGCATATAATATAGTAATTAATCTATAGATTTATTATAGTATTGTGTAAAGACCATTCAATCCAGTGATGGGTTTCTATCGGTTCGCTCCGGTTCAGGCGAACCGGTAGTGGCGGTGGTGAGAGGCTCCATCCGCCCGCCTGGATATCATCACGGATGCTCTATGCATGCGCAGAAGGTTCTGCACATGCGCAGAAGCACCATGAGCGAAGCAAGCGTGCGCTCGCTCACAGTTTTGAACCGGTAGCGAAGGTAAGTGAAACCCACTACTGATTCAATCACATATTTGTCTCAGTTGCTTCATTCAAGTAGATACATTGCTTTATTCAATGTATGGATAGTTCATTCTAATCATGATCTGGAAAACTTTTCAATAGATTCCAAAAAAGGACAGCAAATAAGATTAGAGATAAGTTTAAATGGTATTCCAATTGCCATTTAATTGCCACAATTTGATACATTATCAAATTGTGTATATAAATATTGGATGGATGAACTCTTCTGAATTTCTTACTAAGGAGACATTTTCCAGTAATTCTCAAGTGAAAGATATGCCCTTAGCAATAATAGTAAGATTGCTACTAAACCCCACCCCCCCAAGAATTTCCCTCATTTACGCCTTTCTTTAAGATTTAAATGAAACTTGGTAAGCTGTGTAGTCTGCAGACTGCCAGAGAGATGACTGTACAGTGAAAGGTATCCACACAAAATCCCTAAATAAGTAACATTTTAACATTATTTCTAAAGCAAATTAAATGGGAATTGCTAGAAAAAATCAGAATTTGTTGGCCATGAACTAGAAAAGATAGAGGACAGAAGGAAGGGAAGAACGATCATAGAGTATTAGTGAGTGAGAGTATTTATATATATAGCCGCTCTAAAAGTAAAAATCTCCCACTGTCACTTTTATGACCTGAGAACTTGGAGAGGGTCTTGTTCTGCCCATATTCAGCTGTGGACTATGCTGTCTCTTATCTGAATGTTCCCTAAGTAGCATACCATTACACAATCAGGATGACTTTGCAGGCTCTATGTTCACATTACAAAATTCCCAGGCCAGAAGGCAAAATCATGTTTTCAGGCCCTTCAGGAAGACCAGCAAGGTTGAGGCCAGCCTGACTTCAAGGAAAATGATGTTCCAAAGGGTGGGTACCATGGCTGAAAAGGCTTTCCTCTTGGGTCCTGCCAGGTAAGATAATGTTCCTTTGTGGATGGGACCCAGAACTCACATCTGCTCATCCCTGCTGATGGGATGAGCAGATGTAATTAAGGAGAGGAATAGAGTGGAAAGGAATGGAATGAATGGAATGGAATAGAATAGTCTTTATTGTCACTTTAAATGTACACTAATTAGCATACATTAAAATGAAATTTCATTGCATTCAGCTCTCAAAAGATAACCATTAGGCATATACTCACCTACCCACACATATACTGGTATATGACACAAAGAAACACCACAATCTAGTTCAAATGTATAAATATACATGGCGAAAAAAAGAATCCTGCAAATTTACAAGGCAGATGGCATAAGGAACAAAACTGTTACAGAATCTGGTAGTCCTGCTATAAATACTTGGAAACCTCCTCCCAGAGGGGAGCAACAGAAACAGACCATGAAGTCGGTATGTGGGGTCTCTAACAATGCTTCCAGCATTGTTGTAACTTATTTTACAACTGTCATAAAAACAGTCGTAAAATTGAGTCCAGTCACATTTGTCTTAATTTACAACCACAACAACTTACCACCAAAATTCTGGTTCAGTTGTGGTTGTAAAAGAACTACCTATACACTAAAATGAATATAAAAAACATCTAATGTAATCAATCTTACAATTACAAATGTTATTTAATATTTAGGTCTTTAGGAGAGTTGAGTCAAAAAAAATTTTTTTTTACAAAAACTATTTGTCTGTGTGATTTGCTGAATTAAATAGCAGCTTTTAAGAGATTGGAAATACTATTTTGGAGGTCCCCCATTGTCTGGAACATAGTACTGGACTATTTTGAATATTTTTAAACTAATAGATGATATATTCTTTACAACTATCATAAAAACAGTTATTAGTCCAGTCACATGGTGTCTCAATTTACTTTAATTCTAACTATAACATATTTTTAACACATTATTCAGTCATTAAATATTACTGAAATCAATTTCATAGAACATGTCTAGTACACTGAACTTTATTAAAAACATAAATTAAGCAGTTTGTAACTCCTGTAACAGTTCATTCTTTAATTACACAACTTTGTTTCTTGAATCTTAATTCCAATTTGTAACATAGGATTAATAACGTTTGTCTAATGTACAGTAATGTACAGTGTTGTAGCAATGCAGGGGCAGGTTTCAAAACCCATCACTACTGGTTTGCTCGTGGGTGCTTGCGCGCAATGCTTTGTGCATGGGCAGAAGCAGGTGGGCAGAGCCTCCCACTGCTACCGCTACCGGTTTACCTGATCCGGGGCGAACCGGTAGCAACCCACCACTGTAGCAGTGCTACCAATTTTGGATTTGTCTTTCAAAATAATGTGTAGTTTCTGATCCAGAGGAAGTAGGATTTCCATGTCTTAAGAAAATTGTGCTGTAAAATCCACAATTAATGATGACCATTTGTTTAGTGATTATTCAAAGTTATGATAGCACTGAACAAATGATGGTTACAACCAGTCCTTTAATGTCTGGCCATCCCAGCACCCTCCTGATAATAGGATCATGATTTAGGGGATCCAATTAGCTCTTAACAAGGTTAAGTTGCAGCACCCTGAGGTCACATGATCTTTATATGTGACCTTCCCTGCCTGCTTCCCATAAGCAATGTCAATAGGGAAGTTGGCAGAGAAGGTCACAACTTGCTTGGGTAAGCCTCACCAGTGCACTGTCTCCCAGCCTCTCTGTACTTGCACCTCACCAGCCACCTGCACACTCACCCTCCCTGGGACTCTCAGCCCTCATATGGTGTGTCCCTGCCACTTGTGCCCCTTCTCCCAAGCAGCAGCCGCCACCCCAAGCTCTTCCCCACCCTTGCTGTGGCTCCCTTACCATCTCTTCCAGCAGCTGCCATCCAAAGCCCTGCCACACTTGCACTATGTTTCCCTTACCACTCACACACCTCCTTCCATCCAGCAGCAGCCACTTACCTGCCTATCTGCTTGCAAGCTGCCTGGAATTTGCAACTTCTGGTCAGCTTCCTGTTCTTTTTTAAGGTTGCTGACACACAGACAAAAACAGAGTACTGTAGAAGCAGGAATATTCACTGCAGTTTAGACAGATAGTAGCAGACAGGAATGAAATTCAAATGCCCAATAAAGAATGCTTGCTTGAAAGAAGCCAAATACAGTCAAAAAGAAATAACAGTGTAGTCCACAGATGTTCCAAAAGATCCAGGATGCCAAATTGGGCAGTCAGCCAGTCCAAAGGCCAAGAGTCACAAGCAAGAAGCAGAAACATGATTCAAGAGCTGGATAGCCAAATGGTTGTTTCCAACAAGGACTTGCAAGCTCAGGAATTAATCAAATCTGTCTGCAACCGGCTGACTGCAATTACTCATGCTTTGCCCTTTGTTTCATTAGAAGCCTCACAGAGAAATGTTGCTTTGCTCACTTCTGTATGAGCCTAGATCTGGGACTTGGGAACGGGAGATACAGTACCTATGACATATCAGCCAAAATTGAATCTTGGCTTACTGGTTCCTGAGTCTGACAGTTCTGAAGCACAGGCCAGCTGGAACAATTATCAGATTCATGGTTGGAGTCAGACACCGAATTATGGGTAATAGCACTTCCCACTGACTTTGGTTGTTGTAAGCCAGCAGGAAGTTACAAGGAGCTGCTCGCTTAAGGACTTATGATCCTCACTTAATGATGGCAGGGAACTGCGGGAATTGCCATTCTAAACTATGTAGTCACATGACATCATATTTTATTATCACATCGCCTAGTGATGGAAATTCCTGAACCGATTACCATTGTAACTCGAGGACTATCTAGTAACAATTGCCATAATGAAATGATAGTACTTTATTTGATGCAAAATACACTTGCAAAACTAGAGTTTCTCTCCAATTCTTTTGTCTCATTGTCTATAAGGATCTCTAAAACAGTTTTTTTTAACATTCAGGTCTCTGAAATAAAAACTGAAATAGTTTTAATCATATGAGAATGAATTGATTTGGCTATTTAACACATAAGAAAAATGTTTCATACTTGAGCTTTAAAATGTAGTCATTTTACATCTATTAATTTATCCTCCTGATCTTGAAAAACTGGTAAGTGTAATAGCTGCAGTTAATATTCATATCTTATATGAATACAGAATTATTTTAAATGCAGCCTTCAGTTTTGCTCTGTAATTAAAATGTATATAATTATGGTAACATATATAATATAGTGAGGATTTTAAAAAATACTTGGTAGAGTTCTCCAAAGATCTTGAAAAATAACATCTGTATCAAACTCAAGGATTATTTTTCAAAAAACATTTTCGTAGTCTTAATCAATAGGTCTAATCATCATCTGAACTGCTTTCAGTGAATATGAACCTCCTCTGTATTCGGCCCAAAAAATCCCATCCTGATGTTTGCTTCTGTAGTGTCCTCCTCTATACCATACTCCATTGAGATTAGAATGAGCACAAGCATTGTACCACCAACCTCCTTTATGAAAGTGGGCACAATTTCCTGCAGATAGAAGCAAAACATTAAGATACATTTCACATCACATCACAAAACATATTCTTTGTAATTTACTTAGTATAAAAGCCAGCTTGTTAACAGCTTTATCTCCAGTGTTTGGCCATGGACACTATTGTTACTATTTTAGAGAAGGGTGGTGTTCCTGAATCATCCAACTGTACTTATAAAATCCTTATTTTAATGACCTTTGGTTCAGATGAAGTAATTTTTATCTTAATGAGGAAAACAATTACAACAAACCTTCAAGTAATTCCTTCTTCAAATATTTGTCTCCATCATTCTCATGATAGTATTTAGCATAGAGGGAAGGAGAATGAGCCATAAAAATGAAAAGAAGTAGCAAGAAAAAAAAAGCAATTGTATCAATTAAGTAAAATAACTTAGTGAGGTAGCAAAAACAAGAAATGGAATAGAACTTAACAGCTAGTGAATGTGCTGGAATAGAATTCTCCACTGCATTGTATAGGTACTAAGGGATAATGATTCCCATGTTCCATTTATTTTATGGAAGCTTATTGTCATTTTCAAATAAGGAGGAATTTATTGTATCTGGTAATTATATTTTGAGAAAAGAAAGGAGTGCTCCTAATGAATACATGTGTATTTGTTCTATCAGTCTCTATAAATTGTTTTGTCCTACTTATAGAGGACAAGTATTAGATAAAAATAGAAAATAATGGAATTATTTTTCCATAATTCTTTAAAAGTAAAGCAAGTTTTATGATCAAGTAAATGATCTGTAAAGTATCTTTAGCATTTAGGTAAAATTAAAACCATATAATGTATTCTTTGGCTATTAACAGTTGCAAAGTTACTTTTGATTATTGAATTAAACTCAATATTACAAAGCGCAATTCTGTATAAGCATCTGCAGTTCTTTATAAGTTCAAAGAATTAAACCAAATCTTCAGGAAAATCAGATCACCACAAAGCTTATTTTCTGTATAGTTTTATATATTGTGTTCAGTATGATATACTTTTACACCGTCAATCAGTTTATTACAGCTAGATCAGGGGTGAAATGCTACCGGTTTGCCCCGGTTCGGGAGAACCGATAGTGATAAAAGCTAGTGATAAAAGTAAATCCTGCTTTCTAGTGAATCTAAATCGCGTGGCATAGCTGTTCCCCCACTCACTGTTCTACTTACCTTGTTAAGCCTCCTTTTTCCGTGCAAAGTGTGCGTTTGGTGCGCACTGCGCATGCGTGCATGCACAGCGTGCATTTGGCATGCACTACGCATGCATGCATATGCAGTGTGTGTTTGACATACTCTGCACATGTGCACACAGCATGCGTTTGGTGCACACTGTGCATGAGCATGCGCAGCATGGGTTTGGCATGCACTGCACATGCCCGGGCAGCGAACCGGTGGCAATCTGCGGAGGATTTCACCACTGAGCTAGATGCAATAAAATAACCAATGGCAGAACTGTTGCTTATGCATACATATAAAACAGAAAAATAGTAAAATAAGTTCTAAAAAATCAAGGACAGGTATAATAATAATAATAATAATGTTATAAGAAGTTCCAAACTTAATGGTGCAGTGCATTGTACAATTAGTAGCACAAAACGTAGAACCTGAAGACTTGGAAGATATTTATATTTTTTAATCTTTTTCTGAAAGAAATAACATTAAGTAGAAATCACACTCCCTACCCAGAAATTTTTCAAGATCCAATACTCTGATTTCTCTACAGATCAAATGAATCTTTTGCCTTTTTCACGTTGTCAGAACAGATACTTTCCCATGAGGAAAAAGCTTTTTCACCCAATATTTACCTTTAATGTAAATCCTAACTCTAAGCATATGGTTTTTTTATTGCCAAAAGTAGGATACAAGTTACTTGTACATGTCTATGGATCATTCTAATTGAAGATATTTTTACGTTAAACAGTCCTATTTTGCAAAGTCCTTTATCTTCCCAGTGTTTCATCAAATTATTTCCTCAGTTTAGCCAAAATAAGTATGTAGATCTAAATAGTACTAATTCTTACCTGTGTGCATATCTCTGTCTCTGTCCAGTGTTGTAAATTGTTTTCCATTGTGCCATATCATGGAATCACCAGCATTCCCTTGATACGTGCCTAAACGTAGTCGATAATATTCACTCTCTGGCTCCAATCGAAAACTGCTGTACTCTGCATAGACTTTCTTATTACTCCAATCTTCTAATTCAATCAGAAGTCTGTAATTATCCTGATTGGAGAGCAAGTAAATATTTTCCAATCCCAGCCAGTATTCCCCAGCAACATTTCCAAACCCTTTCTGTAAACAAAGCAGAAAGTTAAATAAATTGCCTTCCATTTCTCATATAGAAGGTTTTAATATATAATCAATATAGCATAGATATATCTTTGATGCTCTACAAGTATTGGGAAAAATCTAATAATTAATTCACCTTTGACCATAAATACAGATTTGGGGAAAGTTCATAGATAGACACATTGATTATCATCTTCTCTCCATCTCTTTGATAGAGAGGGTGTAAAGATAGAGAGGGCGTGAAACATTATGCAAGTGCGAGACTTAAGTGTGGTTTCTAGAATTTTTTTCGCCACTGGATTCTGACAATGAAGCAGCTTGCTCCCAATTTACTAACAGATACTTCAAGATCTAAAAGCAAGTTAATTAAGTGTTATGCATCCACTCCGTAATCACTGATTGTGAGAAACTATAGCCTGTCCATACTGGTTGAGGGAGAATTCTTAGTATTGTTAGAATTAGTAGTAGTAAAAATATTTGTATTATATCAGTCATGGAAAAATGATTTGATTAAAATCATTTTTAATAAATTAAAATAGTAAATGGGTAGGAAATTATATTAAATAGTAAATATGATTTTTGTAATTAAGCATTGGGAAGTCGTCATGAAGAAAATTCACTGTGTTTGATTTATGAATGGAAAATAGTGATAAAATTATTAATTAATGAAGATGAATTTGAATATGAAAGAGGATCCAGCCAGTATTTTTGCTTTGCACTTCCTTTTTTCTTGCAGCCAATCTATTTCCTAGGAGTATTTCTTAGCATGCTCTGCTCCAGATAAATTGTTTATCCCTTGTAGCATCTTCACAACTTGCCCTTTGTTCTCCCATATCTAATGTATATATGCTAGCAACATTTTGTACATTACTTTTTTGATAGCAAACTACAAAGTCCTTCGTAGAAGAATACTTTTTCCATTCTAGGGAGAAGAGGCTTTTTCACAATGTCATTTAAACAGTTAGTTGTAGGGGTATCAAACTCAATTTTATTGAGAGCTGGATCAGCATTATGATTGTCCTCCAGGAGCGGAGGGAAGGGGTGTGACTGGGGTGGGAGTGACCAGTGGGGGCTGAGCGGGGTTGGGGAGAGAATCCAGGGGTCTCCGATGAGTGGGGTGGGAGGCTCATCCCGTGGGATGAGGTGAAGCAAGGCAGGGAGCGGGGCAGCTACAGCAGGTATGTCTTCAGCTGCTTTTGGTGTCGCTTGGTTTCTAACCCCACCCCTGCCAGGCTGGTCTGACCTGGTGTGGGGGATTGCCTTCCACCTTCTCCACTGTGCCATGAATGGGGATTGACCATCCCCCAAGCCCCACCACTGTCAAAGTAAATCCTGGGTGCTGTGCTGTAATGGACAGATGAAAAGTGCAGCTTTTGTCTTGAGGAGGAAGAGCAGGGAGAAGAACAGGGAAAGTGACCGAGTGAGAAGCGCCCTCTGCCACCGCAGAGAGAGAGAGAGAGAGAGAGAGAGAGAGAGAGGGAGAGAGAGAGAGAGAGATCTGATATAACCTCTGTGTTGGGAGAGAGAAAGAGGGAGAGTGATCCGATCCAACCTCAGAGAGTTATACCAGGGCTGGTGGTGGTGTGCTTCAGTGCTTGGCCGGCGGGGCACTTCTCACTTGGCCACTTTCCCTCAGTCTTCTTCCTCCTCCTTCTCCTCCTCCTCCTCCTCCGGACAAAAACTGCGCTTTTCGTCTGTCCATTGCAGTGCAACGACCAGGATTTACTTCGACAGTGGCGGGGCTTGGAAGATGGTCAATCCCCATTCATGGCATGGTGGAGAAGGCAGTAGGCAATCCCCCACACCAGACCAGACCAGTCTGGTGGGGGTGGGAAACCGAGCAGCACCGAAAGCAGTTTCTCGCTCTTTCACCCCACCTCATAGCTACCAAAACAGCCATGCTCTCCATGGCAGCCTGCACTGCTTCGTTCTCTCCCCCCCCCCCGCACCGCCTTGCTTCATTTGACACAAATTCTTCTTGCTGCCACAACAGAGCAAGAGGCTGAGTGATGCACATGGGGTTCTAGACAGGGCTACTGGAGCCATCGCAAGATGAGGCAATTGTCAGGATGTTGATGGTCTGGCTGCAGGGTGCTCAGGTAAGGTGGTGCAGGGCATGGGGGGCAGCTTTGCACCCCTCGCCTTGCTTCGTCCTCCCCCACAGCCTCACTTTGTAGCTGCTGCACCAGTGCATTGCTCAGCCTCCTGCTCCGTTATGGCAGCAAGCAAGTAGAAGTGGCAAAGAACAAAGTGAGGCGCTGGGGGGGGAGGCTGGAGGATGAAGCAAGGCAGAGGGTGCGGAGTCCCACACCGGCTTACCTAAGTGCCTTTTAGCCAGGCCACCCATGCCAAACTGTCACTCCCACCCCACCCAGGGAAGCTACATCCCTTCACTAACCTGCTTTCCAGCTCTGTTCACCTCTGCCACATGCAGAGCAACAAAAGTAGTCTGTGGGAGTGCAGTAAAAAAATTAGTTCAGACCTTCCAATTTCACACAAGGAAAAAAAAAGAAAAGATCTCGTGATGTTGGAAGGTCTGAACTATTTTTTTACTGTAGTCCCACAGACTACTTTTGTTGCCCTGCATGTGGCAGCAAACTGGGCCTGTGCACACGTGCGCCCGCCAGCTTTTGTGCACATGCATGCAGGGGTGGCATGGGACAGGCCACCCATTACATTTTCTAGGATGGCCGTGTGGACCGGATCTGACCTTCAGTTTGACACCCCTGTTGTAGACAAAGAAGAATTGTAAAATAAAAGTATAATTTGTTAATGATAATTTAAAACTCTCATGCCCAGTTAACAACATAATCCTGTGCATATTTTCCCAGATCGTTCTGTTCAGGATTGTGATCTGAAACAAATCCAATTCTTTATTTATTTGTATGAAATTTACAATAAATAATTCTCCTTAACAGAATCAAGAAGTAAGACACTACTCAAAGAATCACAATATTGATTTTCATAAAATTAGCAGGAAGGAGAAGTAAGAATAGTTTATACAGTAATGATTTGTACATTATATGAAGTGCCATATCTTTGATGCTTTCCATGCAAATGCTAAACTAGGCACAGAAAATCATCCTATGTGGGCATACCTTTAAATAATTCCACATAGATTTTATTTTTCTTTACATATATGCTAGCTGTCTGGTTCCTGGTGCTTTGCATATATATTGGAACCTCACAAATTGTGATCATTGATAGGAAAGTTGTAATCCAGCAAATTGAAAGAGTAACAAAATGAGGAAAGTGTATACAGATAGTCCTCGATTTACAACAGTTCATTTAGTGACTGTTCAAAGTTACAACAAAACTGAAAAAAGTGATTTATGACCATTTTTCACAGTTACAACCTTTGAAGCAGGGGTGAAATCCAGTAGGTTCTGACAGGTTCTGGAGAACCAGTAGCAGAAATTTTGAGCAATTCAGAGAACCAGTAGTGGAAATTTTGAGTAGTTCGGAGAACCGGCAAATACCACCTCTGGCTGACCCCAGAGTGGGGTGGGAATGGAGATTTTGCAATATCCTTTCCCTGGAGTGGGGTGGGAATGGAAATTTTGCAGTTTCCTTCCCCTGCCACGCCCACCAAGCCACACCATGCTCACCAAGCCACGCCCAGAGAACCGGTAGTAAAAAAATTTGGATTTCACCACTGCTTTGAAGCATCCCCATGATCATTTGATCAAAATTCAGATGCTTGGCAACTGGTTCATATTTATGACCTTTGCTGTGTCCCAAGGTCAAGTGATCACATTTTGCAACCTTCTGACAAGAAAGTCAATGTGAAGACAGATTCACTTAACCAGATTACTAATTTATCAACTGCAGTGATTCATTTAACAACTGTGGTAAGAAAGGTCATAAAATGGGGCAAAACACATTTAACAAATGTCTCACTTAACAACAGAAATGCTAGGCTCAATTGTGGTTGTAAGTAAATGACTAACTGTACTAACAGTGCATTGTAAATTGCCCCCTGGATATTTTTTTTATGATTACCTTATAATTGTCCCAGTTTGTGAAGAAGTTCACTGAACCATCTGTTCTTTTTTGAATAACTGTCCAGCCCCCAGGATCAAGGCTGTTCTCACACCATAACTGCACTGGTCCATGACTGTTTTCAGTCTTGATCATATAAATCCCACTGCTGGAATAGCCGGTTTGTTTGGCTTGATGACAGTCTTTGAATGGGCCTTTTGAAAACAATTTAGCATTTTTAAAATATCCATTGTTTTTCACTAGTATACTGATATGTATAAAAGAGACATTAAATACCATTATGTTTTTTTTTAGTAACAGACATTGTTTCCTTTTTTCATACTGTTCTTTGACAACTTGTATAATTAGTATTTTCAAACTTCTTGAAGTTTACTAATATTGACATGATTGCTATTAATATATATATTCATTCATAATTAGAAGTGAAATAACTGTTAATTAAATATAATCTTAAATGTGTTTTAAAAATTAATTATATGCAATATTTCAAGCTTAGTAAATTAATATAATTATATCTGTACTCTATGACTCATTCTATTACATTTATTATTTTAAATAATTATTTTAAATAATAAAATATATCCAAGATTAAATCATTATTTATTACCTTGGATATCTCAAAATAACTGCTTTACTTTAGGATTTTGCATCTGTTTCAAACAAGAGGGAGTCTGCCCATTTTTTATTTCAAATACAGTATATACTTCTGGATTTACTTATTTCTCAAAACTCATTCTAAGTTTTGTTCTGGACTTTGTGTGGTCAGGCATAGTAAACTTGTCCAATCAAAACAGAAGTTAGTTTTGACAGCATGCACAGATGTGATTGTGATCTGTAATTTGTGCAGTCATAACTGACAATTTAAGAATCCCTGCTGTAAAGTATATTTTCTTTCTTATGTGAATGAATGAAAGTTTTAGTTACTGAAAGTTTGATTTCATAGGTCATATTGGAATTGGCATATATGACAGTTGTCAAAAATAGGCAGGTATTGGGGTCCAAAAATGATTGGCATTCTTCTTTTACATTACTTTTAGGAAATTATTGTATGCAATACACATCAGTTCTTGTTTGTGGGAATCTAAACTTGAAAACAGTAAAAACATTCTTTTGTTGAGAATGTGGATGGAATGTGGGATATAATTTAAGCTACTATTTCAGGGTTTTTTTCCATCAACAACTACTCTCTTTGTGGCTTTAATGTTTAAAATAAATTTAGTTTTTGTTGCTGTAGGAAAAAATAGATTAAAAGCATAACATGGTATGGCCTCAACAATACTTCCAAGATTCAATCAGTATAGGAAAATGCTTTCCCATAATACTTGTATTCGCAGTGGTTAGAATGCAGTACTGCAGGATACCTCTGCTGACTGCTTGCTGACTGCAATTTGGCAGATCGAATCTCACCAAACTCAAGGTTGACTCAACCTTCCCTCTTTCCGAGGTGGGTAAAATGAGGACCCAGATTGTTGGGGACAATATGCTGACTCTGTAAACTGCTTAGAGAGGGCTGTAAAAGCACTTTGAAGCTACTGTGCTACTGCTATTAATTTCATGCCACGTGCTTGTCTATCTGTCCTGAACCTTTTCCAGATATTTCCTCAATATCCTATTCTCCCATTATTCACTAGAATAGAATAGAATTCTTTATTGGTCAAGTATGATTGGGCACACAAAGAAGTTGTCTTTGGTGCATATGCTCTCAGTGTACATAAAAAGAAAAGAACAAAAAAAATACATTCATCAAGAATCATAAGATACAACACTTAGCGATAGTCATAGGTTACTAAATAAGCAATCAAATCATACTAGGAAACAAAGCAATATAAATCATAGAGATACAAGCAACAAGGTTATAGTCATAAGTGGGATGAGAAGAAGAATAGTAATACAGTTTTAGTAAATAGTTTGACAATGTTGTGGGAATTAGTTGTTTAGCAGAGTAACGGCATTCGGGGAAAAACTGTTCTTGTGTCTACTTGTTCTGATCTGCAGTGCCCTATAGCATTGTTTTGAGGGTAGAAGTTGAAACAATTTATGTCCAGGATGTGAGGGGTCTGTAGATATTTTTACAGCCCTCTTTTTGACTCGTGCAGTATACAGATCCTCAATGGAAGGCAGGTTGGTAGCAATTGTTTTTTCTGCAGTTCTAATTATCTGTTGAAGTCTGTGTCTATCTTGTTTGCTTGCAGAGCCAAACCAGACAATTATAGAGGTGCAGATGACAGACTCAATAATTCCTCTGTAGAACTGAATCGGCAGCTCCTTGGGCAGTTAATAACCACATAAAGCTAAAATCTACTTTAATTTACTGCATAAAGTAAAATCTACTTTGACTTTCTAGAAGGCTAAGGGTTTGATTTGTATAAGACTAATAGCTGTTACCATTACATCTTTTAGCTTTATAATTATTGTCCTTACAGGTATTAGATATATGTTTTATGTTGTAATTGTTTTCACCGTTTCTATATTATTACTTTATGTCAGCCTGATACCAAAATAAAGATTCAATTGTTATAAAAACTTATAGCCACAAGAGGGCATTCCCTGCACACATAAATATATTAAACACAACCCTTCTATTTTTGTGGAAATGCTTAAATACTGGACTGGGATAGGGCTGTTCTGATAAAAATCCAGAGAACCGTTAGATGATAGTAAAATGATATATATAAACTTGCTGCCATCTATTGATCGTCAGATCTTTACAGCCCAGATCTACTAATAATATTGCCTAAGAGCAGCAAAAAAGTAACTGCTTGAAATTGCTAGACAAGTTTAAGGAAATAAAGGAGACGAGAGCCTTCCTTAATCTCCCTTAACATTATAAAAAAATGTTAGATTCATTGCTCAGAATGCTACTTATATAGTTTTCGTATAGATGGTGCTTTTAAAAGTTTTGATATATTAGCTAAAAATCACAAAGGTTTTAAACATTTATTTGTTAGAAATGTTCAAATTAAAAAGAAAAGGCTTACCTTCATTTATTAAAGTTAACGGTGGAATCTTGAAAGGACTTTTTGTAGGAGAAGTAACTGGATCAGGGGGTGGCTTTACATCTCTCTCTCTAGGATAACCTGGATCTCTCTGAATTTCATTACTTCCGAGCAATGTAGGGTTGTAATGTGGATTATTAGGAATGTGATGAGGCACCACTGGAACTAGTGGCGGTGAACCATGTGCATCCTGCCGTGAGAATATTCGCAGACATTGTTCTTCCAAAAGTGTGATGATGACTGATTGATTATTTACAAGGTCAGTTAGTGCTGCATATTTTATTTCAAGCTCTCTGTACCTTGATGCCATCTTCAACATTTCAGTTGTAACATTGAGGATTTTGTTTTCCAGCTGGGAAAGCTCCAGTGAATTGTCTCGTTTGCGAATTATCTCATGCAAGAGTTGCATATACAGCTGAGTAACACGTGAATTCATGTTACGACTCTCTTTTCTCAGCAATTTTACTTCATTTACTATATTTCCATCCACATCCACCACTAATTGCAAGAGATCAATTTCTCGCTTTTGCTTGAATAATACTTCTTTCAAATTTTCAATATCCATTCTAGTAATTTCATCTTTTTTGTTTCCTGGACTTGGGCCTTTAGTGTTGACACAAATTGGTCCAGTTATTTTTTGTTCTGGAACAATAAATGTGTAGCCACACTTTTTCCCTTCCTCACCCTGTTCTGTAGAACGTGGATTTCGTTTAGGAAAGGATTTTTTAAGCGTAGTCTCTACTGTATAATATCCATTTGATAATAGCATTATTAAGAAACTCCAAATCCATGGGACTGTCTTCATTTTCAATTGAACTAAATGGAGAAAAGTACATTTCATTTATCAAATTTAGAAACTGCCCATCTTCCTTGCAGAGGGACTCTGAGTGGTCTAGAAATAAAATACTAAAAACAAAAACTGTGTGTAAAAATTAAATAAGCAAGGATAATTAAAATTCAGCATTAAAAAGTTAAATGGCAAAGGGAAGACCTTCAGGGTGCTAATTAGCCCCACAGCTGCATGGTCCTTTGTGAGCTCCATGCAAGACAGCAGAGTCAGGTCTTTAGATATTTCCGAAAGGCCTGGACAGTGGGAGCCTGTCTCTCCTCTCAGAGGAGAATGTTCCAAAGGGCGGGGACAATAGCAAAAAAAATGTTGAATCCAGGACCTTGCCAGTCACAGTTATAGTTTTTTAACTGACAAGGTCTGGGACATACCTTCCCTACCTGTCCAGATAGGATGGTCTGATATAATGAGGCAATTTTAGGTATTGCCAAGACTGCATCAGTATAAAAATAATACATGTCAAAAATTATAGAAAGATTAAGGGTTTGTCAGTCCTTCAGGCTTTAATTCTCTCCTATTCGCTATACTATTATAATTATTAGCAGAAGTATGAAAAGCAGAAACATTTAATATCTTAGTATTAGAAATCAATTAAAGTCACAACAGTTGGATAAGTTGAATGCTATAGTATGGTATCAGGATATAATACATACAATTACTAATACTAGATAACATAGAGGTTGAGCTAACAACTCTGTTGATTTATCATCTTACATTTTGCAATATTCATCTTGAATGACAAAATGTAACCTTGTAAAAAATAAGTTTAGTTTCCATATTAAAGACCAAGCATGAATATTTTCAGGTTATAAATAAGCTCCCTCCTCCATCCATTCTCCTACTTGTATCTCATTAGAATGAGGTAATCCTATATTACAGTATGAAAACTCTGAGTGACATGAACAAACACAATAGGTAATTCAGTGGGAAAACATTTCACTAACTCCTGCCTAATTTGGTACAGGAACTTTACTACTGCTGTGTATAATAGGATATTATCATATAAAATGGTTACTGTACTACAGGCTGTATATTTGAAGAGTTTAGGAATATGGAGATGGACAGATATTTGCATAGTAACTTTTTGGAAATTATTTTCATCTGAATTCAAAGAATTGATCTTTTATATGTATTTAAAGGGCAGTGCATTTAAAAAAATGAATGCCAAAATATCATATAAAAATTGTGTTATATTTATACCATTGTTAAAATTATTAACCTCAGATATTGCAATTATGGTAGATTAGATTCTGTCATGTAGTCTATAAATTATTCTACATCTTAATTATTCAAGTTATTTTTATCAGGCAATGATTGTGGGTTTTTTTACTGTAAAAATAGTTTCAAACAGTATTAAATATTATTTTGCCTACTTCAGATGAACATTTCAAATGGTAACTTCACTGCAAATAGACTCTGTTCTTGTTAGTTTTTTTTTCTGTATACAAAAAGTAATGCCAAATGAAAATTGCTTGTTTGCATTTGAACTTATCCAAGATATAATTTAGCTCCCTTTTAAGATATAGTGGAGATTTGCTTTCCAGTGAAAGTGTTGTTCTTTGAAATAGCCTTCAAAAAACATTAAGTGAAATGTTCCATCTCTATCAGCATAAGTAAAATTCTTCCCGGTATTCAGTTGTATTTTAACTGTTTACCCAGGGTAAGAGTATACTCATCACCCTACCCCTAGCATTATCCTATACTGATGCATAAAACTAGTATTTTAGCAAGAAAAAAACATTTTACAATTAATAATTCCTTTCTCTCTTACACCATTTCATCCTTCCTTTTTGCTATAGATAGTGTTGGTCTTTTTTTTCAGTGCCAAAGGTCTCACCTATTACTCTTACATGAGAAAAGACAAGAGAGTTAAATATTACTATTTACTGTTGTCCTTGTTATTTTAGTCCAAAAGAGAATCAGGCCTTGTGGAGCAGTTGTATTATGCATATTTATGCAATACATGCATACCTTTAGGTGTCCCAAGCTTTAACTATTGGAGAAGGGAAGAGAACATGCACAATCATAGTATATTTTCTTGTAGTGATATCAGTACTGCTAACCACAGCAAAGAAAATGTGTGAAAGGCAGGTATTCAGTTCACTGGAGTCATACTGCAACTACATTGCATAGATCAGGGGTGTCAGACTCTATTTCATTGTGGGCCAGATCAGCATTGTGATTGTCCTCTGGGGGGAGGGGTATGGTGTGGTGGGCATGGCCAACTGAGGGTGGCCTGGGGCATGGCCAGCTTGACATCGCTCATGTGGGTGGTGCCTGTGGGGACCAGGTGGGTTTGGGGAGGAAATCCAGGGGTCTCCGGTGGGTGGGGTGTGGGGCAGCTACAGCCAGTGTGCCTTCAGCTGCTTTTGGCGCCACTCAGTTTCCCACCCCACTCTCGCCAAGCTGGTCTGGTCTGGCGGGGGGGATTGCCTTCAGCAGTGGGGCTTGGGGAGATGGTCAACCCCTGTTCACGATGCAGTGGAGAAGGCTGAAGGGTTGGGGTAGGAAACCGAGCGGCGCCAAAAGCAGATGTTTGAACAGATCGTTCTCTCACCCACCTCATGGCGGCACCAACCATGCTGTCCACAGTGGCCTGCACTGCTTCATCCTCCACCACCACCACCCGCTTCATTCATCGCCACTTCTCCTTGCTCACTGCTGCAATGGAACAAGAGGGTGAGCGACGCACATGGGGTCCTGGACGGAGCTGCTGGAACTTCCGCAAGACAAGGCAGTTGTCAGGATGTTCATGGTCTGGCTGCATGGTGCTTACGTAAACTGGTGTGGGGCGTGGGGGACAGCACCTTGCTTCGTCCTCCACCGGCCTCACTTTGTGGCCGCTGCACCAGTGCGTTGATCAACCTCCTGCTCTGTTAGCTCCAGCGAGCAAGGAGAAGAAGTGGCAAACAACGAAGCGAGGCGGTAAGGGGGTGGAGGATGAAGCAAGGCAGGGAATGCGGAGCTGCCCCACCTGCCCCACACCGGCTTACCTGAGGGCCTTTCAGCCAGGCCACCCATGCCAAACCATCACACATACCCCAGGGCAGCTACATCTCTTCACTAACCTGCTTTCCAGTTCCATTCACCACCGCTGTGTGCAGGGCAACAAAAGTAGTCTGTGGGACTATGGTAAAAAAAATAGTTCAGACCTTTCAGCTTTGCAAGTTTGAACTATTTTTTTTACTGTAGTCCCACAGACTACCGTATTTTTCGGAGTATAAGATGCACCTTTTTACCCCCCAAAAGAGGGTGAAAATTTAGGTGCGCCTTATACACCGAATGTAGCCCTGCCCACCCCTTTGGCCTCTGCCTCCCAGCAGTTACCTCCTTGCAAGCAAACAGCAAGAAAAAACAGCCCCATTCAGCTTCCCCATAGGCTAATTAGCACAAGTTGATTAGATCGGCCTCCCGACACTCAGATGATTTGCTCTCAGCTGTTTTGCACAGGCTCTTTTGCAAGCTCTTGTTTTGCAAGCTCTTTCCTTGCTGCAAAGAGTGCAAAGCAGATTTTTTTTCCCTAGCTAAAGCGAAACTGAAAGTAAAGCAGGCTCTGCTGCAACGTGACAAAATGAGGCAGGGAGAGAGATTTCTTTTTCTTTTTGCTCACCAAAAAACATAAGTGCAAACAATGGGCAAAAGAGGAGAGTTCAAGATCTTAAAACACAACAGAAAAAAGGGTCTATTTAACTAGGGAATTGTAATAATTGAGATGCTATTAGTTCTATATTGTGTTGAAAGCAGAAATGGTTAAGTTATGGTTTGGAGGAATATATGGGGGAAAATATTTGGTTTATTATTATTGGTAAATATAATTAATTGATTCGTAAGAAATTGGATTGCATGGAAATAATTGGAATATTCATGTTCCTATTGATTAATATAAAAAAAAGATAGTTATATACTAATTGATTTATATAAAAATGTTGAATTTGTATTGAACAACTGTAATATTACATAATTAACCAATGTGAGGATGGATATAAAAATAGATGACAATGGGAAGGGGTATAATATAGAATAGAAGTGAAAAATTGAATTTGATTAAGATTAGAGATGAGGATGAAGGGTAATATTGGTTTTTTAAAAAAAATAGATGAGGAATAAATATGGCAAAAAGGAAATATAGAAATTGTAAATTTAATTGAAAAGACTAAACACTGTTTAAATTTGTGAACTGGCCAAATAATCTGTTCAAAGAAAATACATTGTATGTTTGTATATGTGTTTGTCTAAAAAATAAAATAAAACTTAAAAAAAAACCAACCAAAAAAGGTAAGTATGTCTTATACTCCAGTGCGTCTTATACTCCGAAAAATACAGTACTTTTGTTGCCCTGCATGCGACGGCAGAGAACTGGGCCTGTGCACCCACCACTTGTATGCATGCACACCAGAATGGCATGGGCCAGGCAAAAGCCCCTTACAGTTTCTAGGATGGCCGCATGGGCCAGATCCGACCTCATTGCAGGCTGGATCCAGCCCGCTGGCCTTGAGTTTGACACCCTTTTCCTAGGAGGTCCAGAGCCCACTGGCACATAGAAAGTTACCCTGGGTTAGGAGGTGTCAGCTAGCTAGGCCCACCAGCACACAGATCTTTTCCCAGCCCCAATACACTTGTCTACTTATCTTACACTCAACTTGCTCTATCCTGCATGTGGGCCCCATTCTCATTATGGTTCAGAAGGCTCATTATTCAAATTGTATGGAGAAGGGTCTTCCTAACCATTGTGAGAGTGATGGTATTTGTTAGCATTGTCTCCTCCACTTTGGAAATACTGAATGTAAGGGCCTATCTGAATGCTGATTTTGCTAGTGTTTTTGAGCTCCAGATTTGTACGATGGAAGGGGAAATCCCTCAGCATAGTGTGAGAATGGACCTCAAATCTTCCACCCCTGTTTGCAACTTTCTCTGTTAGCTTCCCCATTGACTTTCTGGGAAAACCAGCAGAGAAGATTGCAAATGGCAATCATATAATCACAGGGTATTTGGCAATCAGTCATAAATACGAACAGATTGCAAAGTACCCAAATGCACCACCCTGGGGGGAGGACAGTGTGTTGTTTTATGCCTATTCCATGGCTGTCGTGGCTGTGGTCATTAAACTACCAGTCATAAGTCAAGGACTATCTGTTTTGCAGTTAGCAGTTCTGCAATTAGTTTTGCTGGGGGGAAGGTGTTAATACCTTGGAATATAACTCACCTACCCTGAAGCATTAAATTCATTTAAATTTGATAATTCTCTGTGACTGTCCTAGGCTGCTGCTTTCTTCTTCCATTATTGTGAACCATGATAATAGCCCACTAATGTCAATGAATGTACCCTTGTCTTTAGTATCCATTAAGACTCTGCTCACCTAAACTTCGGGTATTTCACTTTCTAGCAGACTTTGGCAGAATGATTTGTGCCATAGATTCATTATATAGGAATTACGGTATTGTAATGCACTTCATGTGAAAATAGAAATTTTATTCATATCAAATAATAGTGCAGCTTCCTGGAACCAGGTACGAGATTATACAACTGAAATACTTGCACTGACTAATTCAAATCCTGTGGCTGTAATTTGTTGTTCGTTGGCTTTTATTTTTTAAAAAGCTATTTGTTTCAGAAACAATTGTTTCAGATTCATTTGAAACCTCATTTCATGTGAGCCATTTTGCCATAAAATGATTTTTGAACTTTCTTCCCAGAGTTATCTGGTCTATCTCCTCCTTATTGTAATTATTAATTCTGCTTAGAAGAGCCTGGTTTAAACATCTGGACTGCATTTTTGGGAGAGGGGGATAAATGGCTAAATAAGAAACATATATTATTACAGCTGAATAATATTTGTGAGTGACAGTTTAGTTTTGCATGGAACAATGTACTAAAAGCAATAAAATTATATTTTTCTGCAAATGCAGAGGAAATGTTCATATTGAATAGTCTGCTTTTCCAAATATTTAATTCATATGCATAACATGCAAGCATGTTCTTCTGTATATTAAAAAGGTCAGCTATTAAAAGCAGTGAGTTAATGTGTATAGTCTATCTTAGCCTTCATGTTTTGTATGATTAAAATAATTGGATATGGAAAGTTGTGATACACATTTCTAGCTGTTTGCAAGGGAATCTTAACATAATGTTCCACATTATTGGTAATCTGTTTGTTTCTATATCATACTGGAGTCCATTGTGTGTTCCTTATTTTCTAAAGTGGTAGCAAGGTGAAATCTTTGAAATGATTGTAGATTGTTAGTTACTCTATAGATGTGAATAAAGATTAGTAATCAATAATCAGTAAAAAAAATAATAATCATTTAAGAATGGGCTTTTTTTTTGATTTCCAAGATTAGTTTGAGTATTTTTCTCTGAGAAATTAAAAATTGAATCTACCTCTGAGCATGAAACATTTTAAATTCATTTCCAGCTTCCAGACAAGTTATACAAAAAAATGAATGCTTATAGTTTGTTTTTAGATAAGAAATATTTTGAAAATTGAATTCATTTCTGAGATTCAGCTACCATAGATACCATAGATTTAAGCTGTGCTCTCTCTCATTAGTACCCAGAAGAATGTTTGTTCATGTGATCTTTTAATTAGCATAAATCAGCATTGGCTTCAACCCATATCTCTCTGCAAGTAGAAGCTATCAGACCAGTGCTGTTTTTGTTGGCCAGAGTACCTGTATGTGGGACAAGTTTTTCCCAAGAAAGGTATTGTGCTCTCTTTTTTCACATGGCCTTAAACATAAAGTGATTTTGCCCTCCATAAGCGAAGTCTTTCTTAAACACTCCATCTTGAGAGAAATTGCAAATTTTCTCAATTTGTGAATAAATATTTCCAGAATTATTTTAAAAAATATTTTTAATCTACTGCTTGTAGATATTTTGATATTCTTTGTGTTTGTGAGGAAATTTATGTGTAATAGTTTCTCAAGTTTCTATCCTTTATGTCCTGAGACCCTCTTAATTAAAACACAATGTAAAAACAAAGCAAAACAAGCAATTGCTTATGCGTACATGTATTACTTTCTTAATTTAGTAACATAAACAGATGCTTTGCTATTTTCAGCACCTCTTTGATTAGAATACCATAAATATTTTGTATCTTTAATTACTTTATTGGATTGATTTTATTTTTTCCATTTTTTTAAAAATGCCATTCATTGCTAATATTGAGTTAGTAACACACAACAACCCAATCTTATTAAAATAGTTAGCAAAAACTTCTTCAAAATGTACTTGTTCAAAATGTATTAATATAGTACAATTGTTCTGTTTAAATTGATCCTAAGAAAAATAGGTTGGTGAGGTAATGAAAAAAATATGAAAGACATATTAACATATTTCAACTTCAGCACAAAAGCTATGTGTTATTTGATTTCCTTTGGAAATACAAGAACCTTAGGTGTGGATAAGATGTTAAACGAAAGGATGAACAACACTCAATTTGATTTCATATGTACATTTCTCATTATTTTTATATAGCATTAAAATGATGCATCTCTTGATTGTCTTGAAAACAATCACATATAATACGGAACTGAATTGAAAATGTGTACTGTAACTACAGAATTTCTATGAACTGATAGTAGTACTCAGTGATATTAATGTCTTATATTGCACTAACTCTGTCGAAATAACTTACTATACATTCCATTTAGTAAATACTTAAATAATAATTTTTGCCATTGAGTTCTACAATCTACTGAAATACATGGAATTATTTTCTACTTAATGGCAGCTATTCAGCAGTAAGAACACAAGTGCAAACATAAGCCTTCTATTTTCCATTCTGAAGTGCACAATACTTACATTGTCTAATCAGATTAATAGAACCAGTCTTTGAAGCATAATGAGTAGGTAAACATTTATTACAACTAAATACTAATAGTTTGAAAAGGGCAGTATTAACTATTTGCTAAAATATGTGTTCCATTATTATATCAGATTTATTTATAAAAATGTCATTTAAAAAAATTACATAATTAGCAAAATAAACAAACTTTTATATTGTACAGAAGAACAATCTAATACTGTATTTTAGTTAGTTAAAAACTGATAAAATTAAAGTTCTGATTAAAGTTCTAAAATTATTTTTGATACATTCATTGTTAAAATGAAGTATTATTGCCTTAGTTGTTACCTATAAATACAATACCTATATGTAAATACAATACATGAATATCAGTGATTCTACACCAGCTGCTTCAAATGATGTCCTCTGGATATTTTGCCACCTTCCAATTTGGTTGTTTTCTATGTTGGCTGGGTCTGACAAAAGATGTAGTTTAAAAAATCCAGAGCGCACCAGGTTGCAAAAGAGTGCCATAGATTCCAGCAACATAGATTCCATAGCTAAGTGTTCTAATAAAATCCTGAACTTTGTTGCTTTTTGCTTAACAAACTATTTTAATTAGAACTTGAGAATAACTTTTCAGTGCATATATTAGTCTAATATAACATGGTACTCTCTGAAAGAGCAAAAAATGCTTTTAGAACTGAACATGTATAAGCAATATATCTTAGTGTAACATAGAAGGTAATGGTTTTGTGCCAAAGAAAACTTCAGTATTTGTATTGTTCTTTATTAGGTACAACAAAAATTATTGTATTCAGCAACCATGGACTCTAACTTTGAGCCAAGATAATTAGTACATTATATTGGGTTATCCTGCTTTTGCAAGCTAATTTAGCAATTTTTGAGTTCCTATAGCAGCAAAGAGATAACCGAATCTTAAAATTATCTAAATCTGCCATGCATGGTGGATACATGTTTATTTCAAGTACAAATGGAATGATTTTGATCAAAAATTTGGGGCTCAATATTAGTACATGAATAGAACAAAATTAAATGAAAATTTAAATTACAGATTTTCATGCGAATAATAGATATGCCTGAAATAGTCTGAGAGTTACTGACTTGCTAGTTTTTTCTTTATTAAGAAAAAAGTTTAAAACATTAAACTAATACAAAAACATTAAAAACAGTTTCACCATGGAAGCTTTATAACTGGGGTTTTTTCCCCCTAATTATGTTTGGGGAATGAATGTGTAAGAGAAGATCCTCTCCCCACACCTTCTTCCCTCAGCATGCAACTAATAGTATTTTGATGACTTTCTATAATGGAGTATCATAAAAATCAATAAGTCAATCAATAGAGTACAATAGACAATCAATAGAGTACAATAAATTCTAAACTATGTGTATATAGTGACAGCAATCTCATCCTTATCCAATATGGTGGGGGGGGAGGGAGAATGCATGCATATTGACAGCAAAGAAAATGTATAGATACTAACCTTCCGATGTCTCTTTTCTGAAAGAGAGTAAAACTTCTTTTTCTGTATATTCGCTCCTCGTGTCAATACAGTTGGTTAGCACAGTTCTATGTTATTTTGTTTATATCCAAATACATATCCCTCACTTTTAGCTTAAAGAAAGACTTATCTAAATAATTTCCTTCTGCAACAGAAAAGATGGTTTTCTAGCTGCTGTGCCTTTTTCTTTCATTTCATTCTGAACTGAACTGCACTAACCAGCAACAGCTGAACTTGCTTCCATATACAGCACAGCACACTACACTTGGGTGTGTTTCTTAAACAAATGCATGCCTAGACGTAGAAACTGCCAGCCCATATATGAGGTAATTGAAGAAAGGGAGGGGGGAAGAAAGAGAGAGGGAGACCAAAGGACTTCCTATCCAAGGCCTTTGGAGTAGAATTGAAATTAGGAGAGGAAAAAGAGTTGGAATCACAGTATAAACAAGGAGATACTGTTTGCTAGTGGAATGGAAAGCAAACAGCAGATGGGGAAACTATAAAGAGTTTAGGCGCTGTACTGTAATTGCAAAGCATTGTTACTTGGTTGCTCAAAGTTGCCTTTAGCTGTTACCATAGTGAGCTTACTTTAGAGGAGAGATTCTTTCAGACTGATATATCCACTTTTCTATTTCCGCAAAGGAAAGGAACAGGAGATTTGTGGATGTATGTGTGTTCAATTATTATTCTAAAGAATGCAAACCAGAATGTCCTATTGAATTCTTTTTTAAGTTTATTTAATGAGAAGCAGTTGTTATAGCAATAATGTTTAAAAAAACATTGACAAAATAAGACATTAAAGCTATTAACTCTTAAGTTACATAGCATATTAAAGAAAAGACTTTGTGATTGGTCCAAGAAAAAAACAATCAAATCACTTTTTTATGTAGGTGACTAATGTATTGATTTCTAACTGTTTATTAAATATTTATTTAGTCAGAAACCCAGATGTTTTTAATAGTAGAATGAGAAATGGTCATTTTATTTTATTATTCCCATCCCAGTTCAATAACACCAGTTACCAACAATCAAGCAAACACAAATACTAGCCAGTGTTTTCCTGATTACATATTTTGTTGTCATTCAGTGGCCATCTAGAAGCCAATAGATTATTTATGATTTAGTTAGCTCAAACCAGGCTGAAATGAGAGAGGGGGGGAGGGGGGGAGGTTTATTGAATAAATACTAAGAGAGTTCCAGAGAAAGAACGGCACCAACCCATTTCTCTTAGACTGACCAGAAACTCCAGGAATGACAGTAAACAGACCCACTAAAGTTGCCCATTTCATGACACTTTTTATTCTTAGGACTTTAGAAAATCTTGATGTTTGGTGACTGGGGCTTTTGTCTCATTTTTATACTTTTCTTAAGGGACAGAGAACATAAATAATATCTATTTCTTACTCACAACTTCAAACAATTTAATGCTCTGCATTAAATGTGGGAACACAATGTGTTAAACTTTTGCTAAGAATATTTTTAAGAGAACCACTTATCACTATTTCACTTTTTCCTTGTCAATCTTGCATGCTGCTATTACAAATATAAAGTTTATATAATTGAATACAAAGAACAAATGATAATCATTTAGACATGTAGCAGTTGAATTTTAAAATATAATTGGTGCATTAATTAAATATTTTGTTGAATTGCAAATGTGTTTTAGATACAGATTGAAATATAAAACTTTTATATGGAAGGCCAGAGTTGAAAGTTTCAGGTTCATGACATGTCTTCAAAGTCCAAATACTATCTGAAGCAGGACCGGAAGGCTGTGATGCTATTTGATTTGAACTACAGGTAGTCCTCTCTTAGAACCACAGTTGGGATCAGCAACACCATTACTAAGTGCCATGATTGCTAAACACAAAATCATGTGACTGCAAGGACCTACAGACTCAACGTATGCTTCAGTTGTTAAGCAAATCATCACAGCTGTTAAGTAAAACATTCCGTCTTCTCTATTATTTCTGCTTTGACACAAGCCCGTTGCAAAACACACAAATAGCATGACCTTGGGACACCACAACAATCATAACTATGCCATTTGCTAAGCTCCCAAATGATGATCACATGATTGCAAAATACTGCAATGATCATAAATGAGAGGATTGATCACAAAGCTGGGGGTTTCCTTCACAAGTGTAACTAAGTGTGCTAAATGAAGCAGTCAGTAAGCAAGATCTATCTGTAATTATTTCAATGCTCTATATGATAAAAAATATTTAATTCATCTTCAGGTATTTATCTCTCAGACTTGACATATATTGATTCAGCATATCCATCAACAGGAAGTATTCTGGAAAATGAGCAGAGATCAAACTTAATGAATAATATTCTTAGAATAATTTCAGATTTACAGCAATCTTGTGAATATGGTAAGTCACACCATGTATTTATATTACAGCATTATGTGCAACCAGTGAATAAAATTGCTTGAATATTAATTGAGGCTTGCTCAAATTTCACCTTTGATTAAAGGTGGTGATGAAATACTTTAAAAAATAATTCAAGATATGAAGAGTATATCTTAAAATATATCCCTTTCAACAAATGTAAATGGTAATATTTGTTTACTAAATTCTTTCAAAGAAAAAAGACATTTTTTTCACTTTTAAAAAATAATTAACAATCTTCCATACAGTAAGCTTTCTATTATTCAAAAAGATCTTTGAAGCCACCCCCTTAATTTTGACTAAGCCTATTTCAAATAAAATAATATCTCAATAAGAACCTTTTTATTAATTTATCTACTATCTAAATGCCTGCTTTTGTGGGGAGGGAAAGGAAAGTAATATAATAATAATAGTTAACATTGATATGAAATCATGCCATATAAAAATACATAGATCTTAGTGGCTGCCAATAAAATAATTGCTCTCCATGTATATTAATTACTATTTAGATATTCCTGTGTTGCCTCATGTTCAAAAATACCTGAATTCTGTTCAGTATATAGAGGAACTTCAGAAGTTTGTGGAAGATGATAATTATAAGTAAGTATAAAAACTGATCAATTACAATGTATTCATTATTAAAATTTTGGTTTTAGAGCAATTTTTCATAAAGAATAAAAAAAGTACTTGTAGTCTTCTATAAATATTTCAAAGTTTTAGGACTTTTCTATTTATAAGCTTTCATTTTTCATGAATACTTTCTTGCTCTTCCTTTTTTTCTTTCTCTTTCTTTCCTAGAACATAACCCTTGGCTGTAAATATTAAAAACAAATGAATAAAAAGAATAACAAACAGAAACCCCTGTAGTAGTTTAGGCATTGAACTAGGAATGAGGAAACTCATCCATTGAAATTCACTGGGTGAGCAGTAATTCTCTCCACCCAACCTGCAATATGGGGTTTTTGAGGAGATTCCCATGTAAGTCCTTTGAGTTCCGATAGGAAAGGTGGGATATAAATCTATCAGATGAATAAGAATCAATAGTTGTTCAGGATCTAAGACAATCTTAATGTATTATAAATTATTTGTTATATACCCCTATTCTTAATCATCTTCCCTCCCAATTATTCTGTTATTAACTGCGGTATTATTTTTTTTAATTTGATTTACATGCCGCCCTTCTCTGGAGACTCAGGGCGGCTTACAATGCGTTAAGCAATAGCCTTCATACTTTTGTATATTTATACAAAGTCAGCTTATTGCCCTCACAATCTGGGTCCTCATTTTACCTACCTTAGAAAGGATGAAAGGCTGAGTCAACCTTGAGCCTGGTGAGATTAGAACTTGCAGTAATTGCAGGCAGCTGGATGTTAATAACATGCTTTAGACTGCTGCTCCACCAGAATTTAGTATTCGTTATATAAATCCATACTGGCCTTTTTAAAAACTAAGATTAATTGTCATGCAGCAGTTATATGTGCAACTGTTTTGTTCTTTTCTTTAAATTAATATACAGAGTGGAAGAAAGTTTCCATGAAATCACAGTGTTTTTAAATGGCACTTCACATGTATTTTTTTTAATGAAAAATAGGTATTTTGTATCTTACTTAAATGAGGTTTTTTATAATTTAAATCTATCAAATTATGATAATGGTTACTATTTTATTTTATTTTTTTAATTTATACTGCACCTAACTCATGGTTTGATGCTACTTTGGGAAGCTAATTATTATATTTTTATCTCATCTTTTCTTGTGTGTATGTCTGTAACTCAAGGTAGTTAACATATCTAACACTCCTGCCTTCTACTTTTCCCACAACAACAACCCTATGATATGTATCAGGCCGAGATAGAGTGACTGCCCAAGGTCATCTAGACACTTTCATAATTAAGGGAGGTTTCAAAGTCACAGTCTTGTTTCTAATCAACACATTAGCCACCACCAATCTGGCTCAAATGATTTATTGATAGATTCCTAGTAGGAACTCCTAAAAAATGAAAGTAAGTGCAGCAGTCTGAATTTGCTATTAGCAAAATCTTTTTTTGTTTCTTAACACAGACTTTCATTAAAAATAGAACCTGGGACCAGTACCCCACGTGCCACTGCATCGCGTGAAGATTTAGTTGGTAAGTATTCAACAATAAAATGTTCTGATTCTACTCCCCAGTATTTCTATTTTCTGGACTTCTAATAACTATAAAAACTGTTAAATAGAAAGCCTAATTTAAGCAAACTTTTAAATAAGTTAAAAAGAGAGAGAAATAGCTAAAATCTGTATATGCACTTCTGAAATTATTTTGAAGATTTTGAAGAATTATATTAATAACAAACTTGCTCTTTGCTCTACTCTTTTTTATGTATTTTTTTCCAGGCCCTGAAGTGGGTGTTTCTCCCCAAATGGTGCGAAAGAATGCTACTGCTGAAGGAGCATTGCTACCACCAACTCCTCCATCTCCTAGAAACCTGATGCCTCATGGGCATAGAAAGTGTCACAGTTTGGGATACAAGTTAGCATTTCATTTCATTTGAGATTCAGTTTCTTTTATTTAAATCCATGATACTCTGAATTATTGTTATTTAAAATCCATGTATATGAACTAAGTATCTTCTTTGCCATTGATTTTTCATGCAGCGCATGTATTAGGTTGTTTATATAGCTTACTATACATATACCTTTTTTAAACAAGTAAATTCAAGATAAAGATAAGTAAAGATATATATCTTATAGATAAAGTAATGGCTGAATTTGTACATCATGATAACTCAGGATTATTAAATAATTTATTAAACAAGCCAAACTCAGATTTGCAGACAGACAATGCAATCATGGCATTGTTGGAACCCCAAAACAGAGAAACCATCAAAAACAGAGAAGAGTCTAACAATGCAATATGCCAACCTTGAGCTATACATAATTGCTACCATCATAAAGTAATATTACTTGTTTAGTTAGAATATTTTTCTATTTTGTTTTAATTTCCTTTGCTTTATACCTCTGTGTATTGTTAGAATTTTGAATAAGAAATTGGATTAGCAGGTTAACTCAGTAATCTAAATCTAAACGGTTCCTTTCTGTTTTCAGGAAACAAAACAAATTAGGTACAAGGCAACAAAATGCTCGTTTCTGTTTGTTTATTTTAACAAAATAATGTTTTGCTAAATCATAGTTACAATCGTTGAACTGACAAGCCCTGGTTTCCTATTGATTTATATACTGAACCTGATTGTTCATACATTGATTGATTATGCCCCATCAAGTCAATGTCAGTTTTTAGCAAACACAGGGATAGATTTTCTCCAAAATGATCTGTCTCTAACTTGGTCCTTCAGGTCTTCCAATGGTGCACCAGTCACTAAGTCCCTCCACCTTACTAATGATTATCCTCTTGCCTTGAGCAAAAGAAAAAAGAAAAAAAAAGAAATGCAGTTAATCCTCCTATTTAAACATTAGTTCCCAAAATTTAGGAATTCAATTGCAAAGTACAAATCTTCTTGCTTGCAAATCATTTTATGATTGTGAATGTGGTTGGCAATCTCTATTTAGGCTGCTTGTGGTAAAGAAAAATCAATACTTAAACATTGGTAGTATACATAATTTTCTAATAACATTTTCATTCTTCCATGTCCACTTCTAATGTAATATTGGAATCCATTCTTTAATTGTCCATGTTCATAAATATTTGCCCATTGTTTATAAAAGTATAATGTACATATACATAGAAAAAAGCAGCAGGCATTGTAGAATTTTAGTTCAAAAATATTAAATGAAACTCATCTATGCCTGTTTCTTTCATATCTATTATAAAATTATATATTCTTGTGAACATTTAACATTTTAAACTCTTTTTGCCTTTATTTATTTATTTTGTCTTTTTTTGGATTTGATTATTGAGATCTGATCTATTATTAAATATACTTTTGGTACTATGTTATATTTAATGCTTTAAAAATGTGATCAATTATTATGTATTTTACTATTTTTCTAGTTTCATTCATAAAATGAACACAGCAGAATTTAAAAGTGCAACATTCCCAAATGCAGGACCAAGGCATCTTTTAGATGATAGTGTCATGGAACCACATGCTCCATTACGGGGGCAGGCAGAGAGCTCCACCCTTTCCAGCGGAATTTCAATAGGTGCGATTTTATCTCAATCAGTAAAAAAAGTGTCTTGAAATTCTAACTTATATTTTCTTCATTATATTTATATGCTACCTCTCCTGCATAGGCCTTATCCCCAGATAAACTATACTACACTGCACACTACAAACTAAGTTAGTGTCCTGGTGATTTGGGGATTAAAACCTCCCATGTTGTAAAATTACTCAGGATTTACTATCTTTTCAATGTCTAGTATAAAGTTCTATAAAAGCCTCATGCAAAAAGAGTTTCTGGGTTAGGTCTACATTTTCCACACCCACATAAGAGCATGAGGAGGGAATAAAAATGATTAGAAAAAGCAAGTGGGAAAGGAATGGCCAGCTTCGCAGCATCCTTTGCAGTGAAAGTTAACTAAAATATGCCCATCAATTGATAGGTTCACTGATCATAACTTGGCATAAATATCAGTCCATTGACTTACTTACTTACAAATTGACTTATCATGGCTTAGCTAGGCTGCTAATTTTCATTTGGCTAGGGTCTTTCAGATATTTGTAGCAATCTTTATTACAAACAAGAACGAAGCAACATTTTCAAGGACATGAAAGGACACACATTAGATCTAGTTTTTGTTTCAACACAAATTCATTGTGATATGAAAGTGTGAAGATGTTGAACTCATCTTTTGTCAAGGACAGATCACTTTCTGATTGCTACAGAGTTATGTGTAACATTCTCTTCCTGTACTGGGAAAGGACTCATTAACTTGGTCCACCCCAGCATCTACCTATGGATATTCAGAGGCTCCTGGGAAATTTCACAGGGATCTGGTAAGCAGTTCATCCAAGTCATTGGTTACAGATTTGTTTAATAGGACATTCAATGCCATACATAGATTGCATCATAGCTGTCTGCCCTTGCATGCAGATGTGGTGCAGCTTTTTAAAACACTGAAGAATTTAGGGTGATGAACCAGCAGAAAAGATGCCTAAGAGACAGCTGGAGAAAGAACAATCTTGAGTGACTGAATCCTAGTACAAGCCTAAGTTAGTTCACACAATGGTGATTCAGGTGGCAAAGTTGAAGTCCCTTATCTACATGCTGAATGCCACCCAGCAGCACTTTTTAAGACAACCTGCTTCCTTTCAGAACAGGATGTTCACCAATATAATCTCACTCATTCCACTGTGACAAATTTCATGCTATCCTTCTGGGCCATCTGCTCAGAAAAGGGAGATGGTTTTAGAGGTTTTTCTTGTGTTTGGTTGGCTAATTCCAGAAGATGGTGCTAAATTGTTATTGTTCTACTTCATTTCTTTCATACATACAGAGACACAAACATAATGAAAGAAGAGGCACAAATGTACTAAACAAAGAACAAGTACTATATATATATATTCATTTAATATAATGCAATTAAATTATATTAGGCAATTAAACTATTCAAATTTAAGCGAGTTCTAACAGTTAAGTGGGGAGAGAGAAATTGAACATAAAAACTATTTGTTTATGACAAATAATGTCATAAACAAAGCTTCCCGAAATAAGATGTTTTCTTTTTAAACTAATGTCATTGCAATTGAGTCAGTTTTATTACGGGTAATTTTTACAAGTTTTTAAAAACATTTTTCAGGCCTGGCAAATCATAGAATTATGGTGTTTTTAAATTGATTCATTTATTCCAATTTTAGGTAGCAGTGATGGTTCAGAGCTTAGTGAAGAAACTTCTTGGCCAGCATTTGAAAGGTAAGAGAAGTCAATATATTTTATATTTGTTCAAATGTGTATTTAACATATGACAGTTTTACATTTCCACATAGGAAAGCATACCAAATATTCCTGGTATAATGCTTTTAATCAAGGCTCTGCTTTTCCTACACATGGATTATATATGTAAGACAAAATAATGGCTAAAATAGTTCAATCATGCAAGTTTTCTGGAGAGTGTATTATCACTAATATTTTAGCAGTGGTCCAAGAATCCTGTTTTGTAACAAATTTGCTCAGAGGGAACATATGCACTTTACATGAGTGGTTTATCATCAACTTACAACTAGCTGGAAGAATGTTGAAATAAGCTTCCCAAAGCTGAAGCTCCTATTTATAGTCTAGGCTTAGAGTAAAACCCAAGTGACAGTTGTCCTGAGCTGCTCCTAGAACAGCAAGACTGTTCATCAACCTGACCAATTTAGAACAGTAAACCACTGTCTTTTCTGTCTTAGTGAATGTATATGTTTGACTTACATAAAAACATGCTATAAATCTAGTATTGTTTTTATAAAATTACTTTTATTTTGTACAGTATATCATTGCAGCAACTTTCAGGTGAAATACATTGATCATTTGATAAAGCACCACTAATAATTTGAGATGCTTATGCAGGTCCCAGTTCAGTACAAATGAAATACTAGTAGACATAACAAGCTAATATAATCATAATTGATTTTATAAAACTAAAGGTTTTTCTTCTGCAGGATGAACTGTTCATATTCTTTTTCTTCCATGGCTTAGATTATCTGTTTTCAGGCCAGTAACTTAATGCATTTTGCTCAATAATATGCATACAACAATAGTTCCATGAATATAAATAGAGGTATATGTTTATCAACAAAGAAATAAAGGTAAATTTAAATTTAACACCAAATAGAGTGCCTGCGAAGGCTCCTGGATTGGGGCTGAAAGGTGAAAGCGGAAGCAGTATGCTCCATCCCATATTTGGGTAGACCAGGTTGCCCTGATAGACTGGTCTCACCAGAAACACACATAAATAGAGGTAGTTCTTGACCTACAGTCATTTGGTCAGTGACAAATCCAAGTTATGACAGTTCTGAATGAATGGAGTTACAATCGATCCTCTGGGTGTTCCAGAACATCATCACAATCTGGGTGCATGGCAACTCATTCACACTTACAATAGCCAAGTACCCCATTGTCACATATAATCACTATTTGCAACTTTCCCTGCTGACTTCCCCAGAAAGTTATTGGGGAAGCCAGCAGAGAATGTTGTAAATCACTGGAATAAGCCCCCCCGCTTCTCACATCCAGCCACATCAGCCACTCACATATCCCTGTATGCACCATATAATCCCTACATTTATTCAGAAGAAGAAGCCAAGAAGAAGCCAAGTGGTAAACCACTATAAGAGGGAATGTTCTCATATTCTAAGGTGATTATATTGCTCCTGATCACTTGGCTTTTAGAAATGTCTTGTTTTAACTGCTGGTGTTGATTGTCTAATCATTCATTGGGATGCCAGGAAGAATATTCTAGTGTTATATGTGTTCACACCAAGAACATGTGGTGTTCAAATAAGAGATCTTTTGAAAACATGAAATACATGAACAAGAAGAAGTAGCAATGTAGCAGAAAGGAAAGCTTATTATAGTGTTCTAACAAATGATGACTATGAATTTAAAAAATGTAACCCATACCATTTATAATGGAATCCAACAGGAACAGATTATACCATTCTCTTGGTCCGGTGACAAGAATAGCACGAAATGGCTATTGGAGCCACATGAAGGGCAGCAGGTACCAGTCCCTTGTATTCAGGGGCCAGATACTTTTCTCTGGTGTTGGTGACTGATTTGTGAAGTGGATGTAATCTGACACTCCTGTTCTTTCTAACTATCTTGATACTCTCTTGATGTATCACATCTATCGAAACAGGATTTCTATCTTAAAACTTAATCATATCTTAACAGTCTATGACTGCTCATTTTAATTTGCATATCTAATTTTGTAATGTTATTTAAAAAATCCCAAAATGTTTTGCTTGGCTCTCTACTTTAAAAAAAAACCCTCTAAAGCAGTGATGGCTAACCTTTTCCAGACCGAGTGCCCAAAACGCACGTACGCACCCAAACCCCCAACATGCAATGTGCATGCACCTCCCACATGCGCCCTGCCCCCCCACGCAGGCACGTGCAGCCCCTGCACACGCCCCACTCCCCATGCATGCGCAGCAGAGACTCGAAGACCAGCTGGCCAGCGGGAGGTGCATGCACAGAGGAGCTGAACTGGGGCAATGGCTCGCATGCCATTAGAGAGGGCCCAGTGTGTCACCTCTGGCACGCGTGCCATAGGTTTGCCATCACGGTTCTAAAGCATCATTTATGATATTGGATGGTACTGGAAGTAATTGAATAGCAAGAGTAATGCTGGAACTTTGAAGATTGAGCGGGAGTTAAGTGGTTGCTTTTTCTTTTTATCCTGAGCCATATAAATTGTAAATCCGATGCCAATTACTTCCAGTGAGGCAGAAAGATGTGGGGTAACAGGCATGGCCAGGTCCCCCAATTTCAGTTCCCATTCCCCATCCTTGCTTATTCTCACACCTCTCCAAAATATCTTTGGCAGTTTTTATTAGAAGACAAAAACTACTGTATGTCACTGAAGAGGAGTCTGTGCCAAAGTGCCTTTCAGCAAAAAAAGGCTGGGTTTTTTTTAAAAAAAGTTGCAGTAATAATATCATAAAATAAATAGGGGTTCCCTTCATTTTGGTTTCTTAGCAATGCGATGCAGGAATTTCCTTGCCTTAAAGTTGCTTTGAATAACATTTTATGAGAAGCACTTACATTCACATCAAGGCCTTTTTACATTCTTCAGCACCTATCCACAATTTAGCTTCAAATAAGTGTTACAATCTGATGTAATGTAGACACGCATTTGTTAACTTTTGAAGGTCTAGAAAGCTCAGTTTGTCATCTTTCTTAGTTTATAGGCTAAATAGTTGAAAGATGTATGGAAGAAATTCTCCAAGATGTTTCAGAAATTTTTACTTTCTTAGTCTGTCTCTAGGGAGTGATGGCTATGCCACATAAATTGCTTGGTATGCAGTTACACAAACACTTGTGCAGTCAAATATTTCCTGTCATTAAAAGTTGGTCAGCTACTCACTTGTTAGAACACAACCTATGTTACAACAGCTTTATTTAACAGCTCTGGGTCAGCTTTTCTGCTTTCCTGCTGCTTCTGTTATTGCTTTCAAATATCTTGGTATGGTATTGTGCATGTATTAAACTCTTGCTGATTTTCTTTGTTTTCTTTTTATATATTTTTTTCATTAACTTAAGTGACTACTATAAAACCAGTATTTTTAGCAGATCTGGAAAAGTCTGGAAAGAACTATTTAAAATTAAAAAAAAGGAGTTTTTAAAGTGGAGCTGATTCCAGCTTTTTTCTCAATTAAAATTATTTGTAGCTCTTTGTCATAATATATAATAGTGAAAGTTATAGTTATTCATAAATTAATTGTTAAAGTGAAAGTCTTAGCATGTTAATTAGTACTGTGCAAGTAAAATATATAATCTTTCTAAAAGTTGATATCTTTCCATAATTAAATCCAATAATTAAATGTTAGTATTTTGTTTCGGAAACCACAGATAATATTAGTGATGCTTCAAGAATTTTTGTTGAAATACACAGTACCTTCCCATACTTTACATTTGCTTTTTTTTTTAGTTCTGCAGAGTCTGAAGATTTAGCTGTTCATTTGTATCCAGGAGCTGTTACTATTCAAGGGGTTCTTAGAAGAAAAACTTTGTTGAAAGAGGGGAAGAAACCAACAGTAAGTTATTAAATAAATCATTTGAAATGTTTTCACAATTGGCTTTTCCTGTTTCAAAAAATATTTTAAATCATTCATTTTAATTAGATCACCAATGATTGCTCAAGTATTTGAAGTACGTACACATCAGTAGGTTATAAAATATTTAGAAGTCAGTTGATAGGAAAACAGGATACATAACGTATAAAATACAAATTGTGTCAAGATATCTTGTGACTTACTCAAATACCATATTTTTCGGAGTATAAGACACAATTTTCCCCCCATAAAAGAGGGTGAAAATTTGGGTGCGTCTTATACACCGAATGTAGCCCCGCCCACCTGCCACCCCCCTGGAAAATTGGGCGCGCGGAGGCGGCAATAGGCTATGGCAGTGATGGCTAACCTTTTTGTTGTTAGGTGCCAAAAGCGGGGGGAACGTAGGGGGGGTCGCGTGCACATGTGCCCACACCCATAATTCAATGCGCCCCATCGTCACGTGCATGCACATGCGACCACCACCACCTGCCCCGCACGACCCCCACTTTTGGCATGCGATGGCATGGTAGGCCCATTTTTCACCCTCCCCAGGCTCCAGAGTCTTTCTAGGAGCCTGGGGAGGGCAAAAATGGACTTCTGCAACCCTGAAGGCCCTCCAGAGGCAGGAAACAGCCTGTTTCCCGACTTCAGGTGGGCCTGGAAGGCTCGAAAATCAGCTGGCCAGCGTGCGCATGCACACTGGAGCTGAGCTACGGTGATACTGGTGTGCCCACTGATAGGGCTCTGCGTGGCACCCGTGGCACCCGTGCCATAGGTTCGCCATCACGGGGCTATGGCAATCCCTGCAGCCTGAAACAACTGATCTTCGGGAGGCCAATCCAACCAACAATCAGCTGCTTCTGCTAATCAGGATGTGCTGAAGCTGAAATTGAAACGGGCTGTTTGCTGCAAGGAGGCTAATTGCTGGGAGGCAGAGGCAGGTTTTTTTTCTTGTGCTAATCAAGTTGTGTTGAAAATGAAAATGAAACAGGCTGTTTGCTGTTCGCTTCAAGGAAACAAATTGCTGGGAGGTAGAGGCAGATTTTTTTTTCTTATTTTCTCCCCAAAAAAGGTAGGTGCATTTTATAGTCCGGAGTGTTTTATACTCTGAAAAATATGGTAATCTGTGTGGCTACCCCTCCAATGTACTTCCTGTGGATGGTGTTGAAAAATACTGAGACTGACAGTAGTTCATGTCCAGAAAATAGCTTTTAATTTTGGGGTCTTGGATGTTAGATTTACATTTGTTTGGGAACCTTCCACATCATCACAGCACAAAATGTTATACTAAAGTATATAATGTGGATTACAGCTAACAATATTCTAAAAGTCTCATTCTGCTGAGTTAATGTGTAAAATGAATAGGAGTTAAATATATACAAAATTAAGATACAATGGAAGATACATTTTGAATTTATTAACCGTGTGATTTTCTAATCATATAGGTAGCTTCTTGGACCAAATACTGGGTGGCTCTGTGTGGAACACAGCTTTTTTACTATGCTGCAAAGTCTTTGAAGGCTACAGAGAGAAAACATGTATGTACTGTATTCTTGCTTTTAGCTGAGAGGGCTAGTTTTTGGCAGAAGGATTTTTTTCAGCCTTTCAGTGTGAATGCTGCATATTCTGCAGCTCTGAGCTACCATCGTTCTATAAACTTCATATTGTCAAAATATGTCATTCATTTGCTTCCTCTGTTTTAACCTTGAGCTTTGCTGCAAGCAGGTTGTAGCAATTTTTAAAACTAATTCCAAATTCCTGCTGTAATTGCTGCAGAAAGGTCCATATCTAGAATCTGTAGAAGAAGCTTTATAAATTCAGTTCCGTTTTTCTGTGCATGGAAAAATAGCAACTTTCTGCCCACACAAGGAGATTCAAAGAGAAAAAGGTTTTCCATAATTGACATAAAACTTGCTTATGTGACACCCCTGTTTGTGGATCAAGGTCCAGTCCCACATTAACTCTGGGATATATAAAATAGTGTATCCCTTTTGAGTTTACTTAATCTGTGTTGCATTACAAAAGCCAGCAGGTCAATTCTGCTCTTTTTGTTGCAGCCATTATTTTTAATGCAAATATTGCTGTACCCTTTTTGTTCTTATTTTCTTTTCATTGATGTTCCCCCCACTCCTACTCTTAGTTCAAATCTACGCCAAGTAAGAATGTGTCAGTAGTGGGTTGGATGGTTATGATGGCTGATGATCCAGATCATCCGGATCTTTTCCTACTCACAGATTCTGAAAAAGGTCAGTAACATTAGTTACTAGAGGTAAATTCTTGATTTAATCATCTTTTGAAATAATAAACACTGCAGTATTCACCTTCGTCCAAATTGGACATTAGCAGATTTTGCCCTCCAAATGTCCAGAAAGTATTCAGTGCTCTCCTCCAAATTGAAATTCAGTATTAACCCATTTTATTGATAATACTAAATTCCATTTTGAAGAGGAACAATGAATATTATCTGGACTTTTCATTTGTAGCTTGAACAATCATTTGGCATTTAAAGGATACCTCTTACCTGTTATTGGACATCAGTGGTTTTTATTAACTGTTAAAAGAAAATTAAATTTAACAGTCATGTTACATTCAACATCTCTTCCCTGCGATTATTTATTAAATCAGTTATAGTCTTCGATTTTCATTTTAAGATAGCTCAAAATTATCACAACTTCTGAAAAAATAACTTATAACATGTATTTGCATTTATAATTGTCGCAGCACCCCCACTGTCACATGATTGCAATTCAGACACTTGGCTCACATCCTGCTCACGTGTACGACCAGTTGCAACATCCTGCAAATATGTGATCATTATTTGTGTCCTTTGTTGCCAATTTTCAGCTAAAAATGCCCATGTGATTCATTTAATCACTGTGATTTGCTTAATGTCCACCATAAAAATTGTCATAAAATCATTCCATTACAACCGCCATGAATTACAGTGGAAATTTCAGTCCCATTTTTTATCATAAATCAAGGATTCCTGTAGTTTTATTAGTGTAATACAAAACCCTTCAGGGTTTAATTGTATTATTGAGCTGTGATGTAGCAAAGTGAATGGAGCTCTAATTCTTGAAGATGGGACTAACAAGAATTACATTAACCATTAATAGATATTTATTAATCTGTTGCTGGAAAGTCATTTCAATGTTTTAATCAAATTACCTTCTTTGAAAAGAAAAATCTATCTTAAGTCCCCCATAGTTGTGGTGAAAGAAATTCAGAATGTAAGCAGTGTGAGGTTAGTTTTTAGTTTAATAAGCCATCTGACCTAAATAGTCAAAATGGAAAAATGCTGGAGCTTCTGGTCTGGAATATTATTACAGAGCTCAGAAACTTTATATGCCAGGAAGATGAGTCTCAGGTGGATTTTGCCTTCTTAGCAGATAAGTGAGAAGTTATCTTATAAGTGAATAATTTGTGATGGAGATGACTTTATACTGCAAATAAAATTGTACAATATAAAATAAGTCTTCTAGGCTCATTCCATGAAACAAATATTGAACATATGTTTAAAATTCTATACTTTTCTCCAGTGGTGAAATGTAAAATTTGTTACTACCGGTTCTGTGGGTGTGGCTTGGTGGGAGGGGGTAATCTGACTGGGTGGGCGTGGCCATTTTTTTTTTTTACTTTTAAAAGCATTTTTTTACAACCTCTTCAACCGAAGAGGTTGTAGAAAAAATGCTTTTAAAAGGGTCTGATGATCCCAGCTGAGCCACGCTTTTTTTTTACTTTTAAAAGCCTTTTTTCGGCCGAAGAAAAAATGCTTTTAAAAGTATATTTTAAAAAAGTCTCTTGATGATCGCGCAGCTCAGCTGGGCGTGCGGGGGGGGGGCAGGGATTTTTGCTACCAGTTCTCCGAACCACCTGCCGCCATCGCTGCCGGATCGGGCGATCCAGTCCAAACCGGGAGCATTTCACCCCTGCTTCTCTCTCAGAAAAAAATCTTGATTGGCTGTATGAGTACATATTTTATCATATATTAAAAATACTGGTAGTGTCTGTTGTGACCTATCATACAAATATATATATTTGTATGATAGGTCAAAGAAATGGCTACAAGATTTGCTCCAGAAAGTTAGGGGACTCTGCCAAGGGGACTTTGACAGTGTTCAAGTGAAAATAACCAATAAATTCAGTCAGTGGAAGCATATGATTGAATTCCACACACTAGTGGGGGTTTTTTAAAATGTTTAATTGACAGTACGAGATGGTTTTAATTTTTAATAGAAAATTCTTCATTTTGTCATTCAGGAAATTCATACAAGTTTCAAGCTGGTAACAGAATGAATGCAATGCTGTGGTTCAAGCATCTAAGTGCTGCTTGCCAAAGCAACAGACAACAGGTGAGAGAGCAAGAATTATGAAGTGATGCTTTAGTTGCCATTAAGACCTGAATATAAAGTGGTTCCTCACAAGATACAAAAAACATGTGTATTGTTGTATTGCTCTGTCCCAGCTCAGTGGTGGTGGGGCTGGGTTGAGGGTTCTTTTGGATTAGCAAGCAATTGCACACTGCTTCCTTAATAATTTCTGTTTGGCTTCAGCTGTGTTTTACATCTATCATCCTGTCTCCATCCTTCCCTTTTGAGGGAAAACTGTTGAATGGTGGGAATTCAGCTGCCAAATGTCTTAGAAGTGGCTTCTAAGGACTCTTTCAGTTTCAGTTTAAAGCCAAGATACATTAGTAATTTTAATTTATTAACTTGTTGGGGACTAGATGAGTGACCACTCACCTCTTGGTCCTTTAGTCTCTTAGCAGGCTTTGATACTATCAACCTATAGCTGTGATGGCGAACCTATGGCACGGGTGCCACAGGTGGCACGTGGAGCCATATCGGTGGGCACGCGAGCTCAGCTCCGGCACGCATGCATGCGCCAGCCAGCTGATTTTCGGACCTTCTGGGCCCACAAGAAGTCAGGAAACACACTGTTCCCGGCCTCCAGAGAGCCTCTGGGGAAGGGGGAGGCCATTTTTGCCCTCCCCAGGCTCCTAGAAAGGCTCTGGAGCCTGGGGAGAGCAAAAAACGAGCCTACTGTGCCATCACATGCCAAAAGTGGGGGAAGCACGGGGGGAGCGAGGCGCATAGAATTAGGGATGTTGGCACGCGTGCGTGTGACCCCACCGCGCTCCCCTCAGTTTTGGCACACGATGGCAAAAAGGTTAGCCATCACTGACCTATAGTATTCTAGACTACCTGTAAAGAGGGGGTAGGGGATAGGAGGCATTGTTTCAGATTCTTATCTTTCCTGAATAGATAGTTCTAATCAATGATTGAGGAGGAAGAAAGGTCAGTGTGATTGCTCACATGGGATACAGCAAAGTTCATTGGGCTCTCCCCTTCAGCATCTATATGAAACTCCTGGAAGAGATCATTCATTAGTTTATGGTACAGTAACATCTATATGCTGATGATACTGAGATTTATATTGCTACCCTGGGCTCATCAAGGGATCCCACTTCATCTAATTCCTGGAACATGTTTGGAATTGGATGGAAACAAACAGATTATAGTTGAATCCATGCAAGACAAAGTTGCTATTTGTTAATTGCATTTCTTTTCTTTTTTGCTCTAGAGTTGTCTCTAGAGGGAGAAGCACTAGACTTGGAGTTCCTCTTGGCTATTGCTAGATTTACAGATGGAGGCTGTGGGCCTTTGCCCACTTTTGGTTATGTGTTGAAGCAGTAGAATCTAGCTAAAATAACATGCTCTTATGAACACTCATTTGAAGTTTTACAGTCTCTTCTATGTGGGCCATCTTTAGAGGACCCAGAAACTGCAGTTGTTGGCACTCAGTGCTACAGGCAAATTACATCTACATCACAAGCCTTAAGTTGGCTACAATAGGTTTACAAGTGCAATTCAAATTGTGTGCTTTAATTTACAAACTTGCATGTAGGTACCTCCAGGACCATCTTCTTCAATCTGAAATGGACATCTCTGAAGTGAAGTGAGGGTAGATAAATCTTTCCTCTTCCTCTCCTTCCCCAAAAAATGAATCCATAATATTTTTTAGCCATGGCAGCTGTCCCCTGGAAACAAAACTGACTATTTTGTTGTCTCTGGAGATTCTCAATCATCCAGATCACAGATGTCAAACTCTATTGCGTCACGTGACATCACATGACGTATTGTGACTTTTTTGCCTTTGCGGAGCTGGATTGGGTGTGGCTTGCGCATGATACATCCAGGGTGCCAGTTTGACACCTCTGATCCAGATCATGGCTAACCCAAAGGTGCTTTTTAGTCCAGTTGACTATTTTGTTGATGGCTTCCAAAAGTTGATTAAAATCAGCCTTTTTGGAAGCTGTTTGACATTTAATAGGTTAACTCCATTTATATTTATTTTGTATATTCATTGTATCTAGTGAGGTGAATGTTTCATATTTATATTCCATTATCAGTGTTTTAATTTTTAATTGTTATAAGCCACCTAAAGTCTGGGAAGATTCAGATACCTAATAAATAAATAATAATAATTTCCATTGTGACAAATGGCTCTGTGGGGAATAGAGTAATCCAAATGGAGCAAGCTTTGGACTCTTCTTTTGGAGATCTCTTCCACAGAATATTTGGTAATAATAGTTCTGTGCAGTTTCTGAAATCATATTGACCTGATTGCCTCTTTCACTGTCTTAATTAAAAGAAGCATAATTGTAAGACTCCAAACAAAATATTTCCCAACAGAAATATCCAGCTTCTGCCTAAATACATCTAGTAAAGGGGAATCTATTGCCTCCATGGATAACTGTTTCCACTTTTGAATTGCCCTTATTATCAGAAATATTTTCCTAATGTTCAACTAGAGTCTGCCTTCCTGTAATTTAAAATAGCTGTCTTGTGACCTGAATAATGGGATGATGGATAACAGGCTATGACTTTATGTGAAATATCCTAAAATACCTGAGTTTATCATATCTCCCTAATGTTCTCTTAACAGTAAAACTATCAAGTTATCTCAGTCTCTCCTCAACGTAGTTTCCAATCTACTGATTTTTGCTGCCTTTCTCTGAAAGCTTTCCTTATTTAAACAAAGTCCATATCTAAACATTGGGTATAATGGTCTGGTTAGAATGGAACAGAATAGAACTATAATATCCTACTATTTGGAAATAACCTTACTATATTGATGCAGCCTAAGATTATATTTCCTTTTTTGCAGCCACATCATCTCCTAGCATTCAACTTGTGATCTACTTAATTCACAAAATTCCTTTTTTGCATATACTATTGCCAAGTATTCTCTATCCTATACATATATGTACATTTTATTCTTGAAAGAAATGTTACATTTCCATCTATTATTTTCAGTTTGACTCCTTAGTCTCCCAAATTTACATCTGAAATATTCCGTCCAACTTAATGATCTTCCAGATGATAATAAAAAAATGTTCCTGAATATCAAGTCCAGGATTGAATTCTGTGGCTTGATTTCTTCCATAGCCTGGCTGAGGAGCCTTTGAAGAGCAATTTGAGTATAGTTTTATGACAAACAAAATAAGAACCATTAGGTCTTCATTCAAGGGTTCTCTCATTCACCTCCCCTCTTTTGTGTACTAATGGAAAGAGATTGGAAGCATCTGTTTTTGGTTTTAACTATGAGAACTATAATTTGTTTTTAAAAGAGCAGTTTGAAAATAAGCAAGAACCAAATGTTAGTTACCGATCTTGCCTAATTCTCAAGCTATTCTTGAAAAAAGTGTATTTCTATAAGTTTAGTGCATTTGGAAGCAGCATATAAATTTCAATCTTGTCTTTATTTGATTGCATAACAGGAAACTAGGATTTTATTTCTAAACTTGAACCTAAGTTATACCTCTAATTTTCTTCACAAAATTATTTCTTCTGTTAATAGGTTCCTGCCAATTTAATGACTTTTGAGTGACCAGCTACTGCAGAATTTGATCCAAGAATTTGCTTCATCTACTTTTGAATGCTATTTCATGGTTTGAGAAGTCCTATTGAAGGCATGCCAGCTGTACTTCTGACTAGGAAGTAAATGGAAGTTCTGAATAAAAGCACTAAGATTTCAGGGAATGGAATGTGAAATGAACTACCGTGAGGCTTGCTGCTATTCAATATTCTCTGAACTGACTTGTGGAAACCACTGCCTTAAAGAATGAAAGGTTATCCAACATGAAACACCAAATTTGTGTGTGTGTGTGTGTGTGTATGTGTGTGTGTGTAAAACCTCTGATGGTGCTGTGCTTAGGTTAAGTAGGTTGTAGCTAGTTTGTATTTGTGTTTACTTTGTTACATTTTAATTTTAAAGCCCTGCTTTTTGCAGCTTTTCTTGTTGTAAAAAGGAGTACATCTGAAACTTAGGGGTGTTTCAAGGGGTGTTTGTGCAAGGGGATAGCCTGTGTTTTCTTGAAAAATATGCAGCTTATATCTGTGTCCCTCTGTATTAGCTCTTGTGCTCAGCTAATTGGGGACACGGTATAATTAGTTTAGCTTAGAATGTAACAACTGTAATATATGCAAATTTATCTTCTTTTTATAAAGCACTGACTTTGCAGAATTTGATACTACATGAGGTTTTTCTTTTCTGCAAGTGACACAACAGCCAATATATTCATTCTTTTTTTGAGAGAGAGAGAGAGAGAGAGAGAGAGAAAGATCTTGGTTGTCAGTTTCAAGGAAGCTCTGGGAAACATCAGGAGGTCAGAACTGAGAATTTAATCTCAACATATTTTCAGACATAACACCCTCATTTTTCCAAGAAACAGTTTACATACGCATTGTATGCTTTTTCACAAGCAAGTTTACCCCTGAAAATCTTTATTGCTGCCTATTAAATATTGTTTTACCGATGAAAACCTTATATTTTCCTTTTTGTAGAAGAAGCACATGATTTGGATTGGAAATTTTTCATTTCTGTTATGTCAGAGCTGGAAACTATATCTCTGTAGCATAAATTTATTTGTGTATAGTTTGCAAAAGTCACCTCCTACAAAATCAGAAAAATCTGCAAGTAAAAAGATAAGCCACTGGTGGGATTAATTACAAGTACGTTTAGTTTGGTATAAGAAAAGATAGGTTGTCATTTCAATATTTCCTTTAAAAAACAGCCTACCACCCCATGAAATAATTTGTAAAGAAACTCATGCTCTGAAAATTTGTCTGTGTTACTATCATAGCATGATACTTTGAACAAGACAATTTCAGAGCCTTCACATGGTAATAATTTTGATCACAAGAAAACAAGGTCAGTTGAAATCAACTTCATCAATACTATAGTCCAGTTAATAAGAATATATATATATATAGACTGAGGTTATAAACAGTAACTCAAATTCATGTGTGTGTAGAATGTCATTGGTTCATGTATCTAAAAGATATGTTTTCTAAAAGGCTTTTTCCTACTTGTAGGATAAGCAGAAATGGCAGCTGTCCACAGAAGGAAATAATAAGGTTGACATAAAACTTTCATGCAAAGTACAGTAAAAAAAAATGGGGACATTAAAATTATCCACTTTTAAAATCTGTTTCTGTTATTCCTGCCAAAAATTTCACAATATATTTAATTTGGATTCTTGGGGAATTAATACTCAGTTCTGACCTTCTAGTGGTATTTGTTATAAAAGGAGACCTGCATGTTCTTGACCTGCTTAGTTTACACATCTGCCAATAAATGACACAGGATGTTTCATGGGAACATCTTTATAGCCAGCAGTATTACTATATAGACTTTGCACAATTTAATTTCCACTTTTCAGAGTTTAAAAAAAGCATCCCATTTTTAAATGTTGTGGAATGGAATCCTGTGGAATTTGTTTGTTCTAAAAAAGTGCGGAAGAAAAAGAATTGTGTAGATAGACTTATCCAATTGATCACCATTCTTATGAGTAGAAAGATGCAACTGCAAACCACAGCTTAATTAGGTATAGAGTTTTGAAAGATAAAAGGTCGACTCATGCCAGTTTTTCATATGATGTCTAATATAGTTAGTTTTGGCATGTGGAATGAGTACTTTTGAACATTTACAATATTTGATTCAGATCCCAGAACATCAAACATACTTTCTGAGATACATCATTTTTGAAGCTTATGTAACATTTTCACAACTAATTCATTACATCAAAATGTTTCTCAAAAGGAAATGGGTGGTTTGGAAAGGGAGCACACACACAAAAGTAGGCACATGTATCCACTCAAAACCAGGTTGGAAACTTGTTTTTGCCCAATAGACTAAATACCAAAAACAGCAAAAAGTAGTAAAAATTTCAACTTAAATATAAATACATCTGTTTAAAAGCATTATTTAGCCTATTTCCTGTAAATAGCAAATAGGGGTATTATACTTTTACAGCTTTTGGCTTTCTCATACACATTTTGTAGTTTTTGTATTTATTTGTTTTGATTTAATCTATTTGAAAAAAACTCAAACCTTGAACCATTCCAGATTTTATGATAGTTTTAAAGGTTGCACTTGTAAAAAGATCTATTTAATTTCTAACAATTTGCTTCATTCATCAGTTAAATCTCAGTAATGTAAAATTTTACAGTTCATACTATTAATAATATGCTTTAATAATAATTAAAAATATGCAACAGAAAATCTAAATGCTGTTTGAGTATGAATGAAGCATTTTGCTTGGTAGTACAAGTTTCTTCTAAATAATTGAGCTAATACTATCAGGGATTGTTTTTATAATAATTAATAGAAAATAGAACGTTCCACTTTTACTATAACAAAAAACACTGGATTTTTGGTATATAAAAACATATTTCACTAAAAATATTTTAATATTTCATCTAAATACAAATCAAGTTGCAAGAAATGTTTAATTCTAAAAGGCAAGATCTGTTACAAGAAACACTGATCTGGTCGGTTCAACTGTAGAATGCCTTATGTCTTCATTTCATACATGCCACATACACACACACAGTGCTTTTTCATCTTGCATACTGTAAATGAAGAATCTCCATTGCATATGCCCAACTGAGCCTCAGTTAATCAACTTTCTAATTTCCTCTCATTTTTATAAAATGCAGGGGTCATGGGTTCTGAATATCTCACTACTCATTATTCTGAAAAGTTGATAGCAGTTTCTCAGATTTCAGTTGGCCCACATGAAGCTGGTTGAATAATACTGTCAAACTACTCTGTCAAATCTCAGCCAAGAAGATTTTCCTTGTAATGAAATTGTAACTTGCACTGCTTCACGCACAAGTGATCCACACACACTTTTCTATATATATACTAAAGACATGGATGAAGCTGCTTTTCAGAACACATTAGATGAAATGAAAAACTTTGTTTCAGCTATTTATCTAAATTGTATTTGAATCATAGAACGTTTACTCTAGATATTGTTATAGACATACTATTTTCAAATAGGGTTAAGTGAGCTTTTTGGATTTCTTCCTAATTTTGTGGCATATTCCTGTACCTTTGTGTCAGATCAACCAAATATGTGGCAAATTAGGTTTCCTTGTTATGCAAGCATCAAGTGGCTCAAGTTGCATCTTTCTTCCTCATATTTTTGTGCGTATTGCTTTTTTCAGTTGTTAGCATTCTTAAATCTTAATTTTCTAATTTGGAATATTATATTTTATGAAAACTTGAAGACACTAAAATTTGAAGTAAAGAATCATTTTTACTTTCTCTGAAAAGTCTACCTGCCTAGGTTTGGGGAGTTTTGAGTCACTCTCTTTTCCCATTTAAAAATGGCCTGTATCCAACCTTAAAATTTACATTTAAAAATAAGACAGAAACAGAACATTCATTCAGAGGAGTGTAACATTTCCTGCTCGTCATGAGATGAGCCTTTTATATCTGTATAAGATTTTTGCCAGTGCCTTAATTACCAGTTTGAAAGACCAAGGTGGCAATCCACCAAGTATTATTTCTATGCATTCCACTACTCATGCAAATTGGGCTTTGCAGAAACTCCAATTAAATAACTGGAATTGTTCAGCCAGTAGAAAAGCTTAGTTTTTCTTTGCTTATTTCTGTTTTGAAAGTCAAGCTTTATGTTTAGTAGATCCAGTAAAAAACCCTCTTAATTTGAATAAGTTTCAGTTCATTGGTTTTATACAAGGAATTTTTGTGCATTTGTGAGCCAGTTCACACTTTTGCATAAACTCCTCTATATGTGTCCTAGGCAACAGGACTAGGCAAAGGATGCCTCAAGTATTCCTTCAACCCCTCCTCTCACCATCATCACCAATGCAAAATCTTGCCCTAGAAGTGCAAGTTTCATTGAATCAGTTAATTAATTTTGTAAAAATCCATTTTGAAACTGCAAGATAGAAACCAGTTTTTTAAGAATCAGTTATACATGAGGAGTTAATGTATTTCTTTCTAAACTGTATAATATCTGAATTTTGAGAAATAAATTTTCAGCAAGAATAAGAAAATTTAAATTCTGAAGGCCATGACTATTAGCTCTCTAGGTTAAATTTTTCCACATATATGATAGAGGAGAACTGAACAACAGGATTTATAATTGAATGCAATTTAAATAACAAGAGTTAAGTCTTTTGCAAAGATACTGGACCATACACAGACTATAGTGAAGAGTGTGAACGTATATTACAGTCTAAGGTTTTTCACAACTTTCTGAAAGCTGCAGACATATCAACATGTTTCTTGAGTTCGGGTGTCATTGAAAATCTAAAATGAAATGTGTCCAAAGCCTCTTTTTTGCAGTGGACAAATCGGCACCTTCTTTCCCTGAAAAAAATATTTATTTTTATTACTAATGAATGGGCTTACTTTACCATAAACGTATTAGAAGAAGTGGAAAAGGGAGATTTTAGTGAAATCTTGTCTTTTTGTCTTAATAATAACATAATTTATAGTTATTCACATCCTTAAGAACTTCACATATGTAAAAACTTGCAAAGTCTACATTATGCTACACACAAGCCATTTTAGTATATTTTCCTCCATTTGACCTCAAACACTATTTTGATGGGGGTAAATGCACTATGACCTCTATGAGTGATGTGCAGTTTAGCTGTTCCTTGTCCTTTTTTCTTAGTTTTTTTAAATATTTTACCACGTGTGTATGTTTGAACTGTGTGTTTACATAAGCTGTTTCAAGATAGCTTAATGTATGAACTTAAAATGGATTTTTTCCTACTGAAATAAATTACTTAAAATTTGGTTTCTGTGCATTGTCTTTTGCATAATCATGCTGTGTGCAGCAGATCTTAAAGATGGAGCCATATTTCCTCAAATGGCATGACATGTCTGATCAACTGGAATTTGGCTATCATGTGGTAGTTTTCAGAACAGTGGAAAGTAATATGGAAGTATAATATTGCCAATTGTTGAGCGAAGAGTATTCTTATTTAGAACAATGCACGTTAAAACTTGGCATGTATAGTAGTATGGTTGAAAAAGTCTATAAAATCCTACTGAAAGTATTGCAACCATAAAATCTGAAAACTCTGGAAGCAAGATTTTAAGAGTGTGATTTTGGGATATTTGAACAATGGCAGAGTAGTGTTTCCAAAAGGATAGATAGAGTTCAGAGAAGCTACAAGAGTCTTTCAACAAAGCATTCTTCCAAGAAGGGGTTTCAGTGATCATAGCAACCCACTGTATTAATCCCAGACTGTATTTATTCAAAATGTTTATACCCTATGTACCCAGTTTGAAAGGACTCTTCAACAAAAAGAAGTCCGCCAACAAAAGGAGTTTTTTAAAAAAGAGATTGTATTTAAAAACTATTCTAAATAGAATCTTAATATAATATGGTTATCCCCTAAGAACTCTTGTTGAGAACAAAAGATGTATTCCTTTAGTTCCAAATAGTCATCAAGAACAGCCCCAAGAAATTACTATTATGCTATTCTAAATCGAGGGGGGGATGTATGTGTTTGTGCCCTGGATCCAATTATCTGTTTATACCATTGCCAAGTAACATTTTCTTTCATATATACCACATCTTGAAAAAACATGTACAGTAGAAGCTTCTGACCACGAACACTTCTGATCACGACCAAATCGGGTTCCGACCAAAAAATTCACTTTTTTTCCCCACAGCCAATTTCCCCTTCCGCCCCATTTTTTTGGTAAGCGCCAAATTTCCAAAATTAGGTTCAATTAGGCAAATTGGTTTGCGACCAAAGTTGTGGAACAAATTATGGTCATGACCAGAGGTTCTACTGTATGTTTCTATGAGTTATAACAAAGTAACAACTGTCCAGATTTCAATAGTGTTTCAAAGAGTTCGTTGGTCACAGATTTGATGGAACTTGTGAAAGATCTGCTAGCTACTGATAAAGGAGAATATTTGTAGCTCAGGATTGAAATGAGGAATCTGATACTCTGAGTTTGGTTGTTTTCATTACCCAAACTGGTAATTTCAGCACTGATGATGTTACTTAGTTTGGGTAATGAAACATTTTCCTGAAAACAACCAAATTCAGAAAGCACCAAGCCCCCCCCCCCCAGCTATTTAATAATATATTTAAACAATTTATGTGATAGTTAATCTCAGAAATGTGAGTCTGGGAAGATAATAGCACACTAAAATAATAAAAACATTAGCACAAATTAAAAAATAACAGTGATCCCAAGGATAAACTCAGCAAGATAATAATTAGACACCAATCAATAGGCTATCTAAACCCCCAACCCTGGAACAATCCAGGTATTTAGTGCTTTACAGAAGGCCAGCAGGGTTAGAGCCAGGGTTCCAGAGGGTAGGTACTGCAAGAGGCACACTTCCAAAATCCCACAAGCTGACATTTTCAGTTGAAAGGACTCACAGCATGCCTCTTTTGTTGGACCTAGTGGGACATATAGAAACAACCAGGGAGAGGCAGTTTGTAAATAACTTGGCCCTGTGCCATGGAAGGCTTTCTAGGGAATCACCAGCATTTTGAATTCCATCTGGAAGCCTGTACAGTTCCCTGAGTAAGGTTAACATGGAAGTATCAAGGTGCACCTGTAACTACCTGCACTGCCACATTTTACCCAGCTACTGTTTCCAGATGGTCTTCAAAGACAGATCCATGTAGAGTGCCTTGCAGAAATCCACTCCCAAGTTGACTAACACAACTCTTATTACTAAAGGGTTGGTGGAATTCTATTAGTGTTTCCTGTTTTTAATTGTCAAGGTAGATGATTTATTAAGTAAAGTCTCATTGGTTTCTGAGCCACTGGTGTGGCTCAGAATTAAATACAGGAAACACTAATAGAATTCACATTTTACACATTGTTTGAATTGTTGCTGCAGCACAAGAGTATCAGCTGTGATAATGCTCTCAGGTGCATCACTACCTTGTACGTAATTACAGAGATAGAATTTGAAAGTTCATAATATATATATTTGCTATATATTATGAGAGCATAGAGAATGTGGAAGACATGAAAAAATCACCATTCTACATAGTAGAGATTGTGGTATTTCTGGTATCCCTGGCCCCTATTCATACAGTAAATAAATAATCATTCATTTCAATCACTACAATGACAGCATATTCATGCTCTAGGAGCACAAGCATCTAGAATATTTTTCAATTTTCTTATGATTATTTTTCCAGTCTTCTTTTTCCTCCACTAAACAATTGTTGGATGGAACATTTTTGTCCTCTTTTGCAAATCTTCTGGCTTTGGATTATAACCTTTAAGACCCTATTTTCGGCCAGCATTGCAGAAGCAAACTTCTCCCCTCAAAGAGCAAACCTCTCCTTTTCTGCCTTGTGTAAGATCATGCACTAGTGCAGAGTTGCTGGCTGGGGAATTCTGGGAGTTGAAGTCCACACGTCTTCAAACTGTCAAGGTTGAGAAACTCTGCACTAGTGTCTTGTAAACACTTTGCAGCATATATTGAATCAATTGATCATAATATCATGCCACATTTATGAAGCACTCAGGAAGAAGATTTTTAAACTGGTAGATTCTGAAATTATGTACTGTAGCTTCTTTATTTTCTTCCAAAGCTCTTAGAATGTCCCAGACCTCTCACTTTTCTTTTACTCACTCAAGAAATCCCCAGACCACTGCCACACTACTAGGGAAAATAATGTACACTCCAAAACATTTAACATGCTTGCTCACATGATTAGTGGGGGGAAAAATAGCTCTGTGGCTTCCTAATGCTTGAAACAGCAACTTCATTTTTTCATCTTCGCTGCTGCCACTTCTGCTATTTGTGGAGATCTGGACTGTACAATCAGCTCAGGATTTGATTGTGGAAGGAAAAATTCATGATATATCTTCTTTAAAGTCTCCTCTTCTAGGCTACTTTAGATGGCTGGAACAAAGATTTTCTCCCACCATGAGATTGCTGAGAATATAACTTATTCTCAGGGTCACAACAGATTTGAGAATTAGCTCTCAATACTTCTCAGTTCCATATTTTCTGCCCAGCCTTCATTTTTCTTCCAGGAATAGCCATTGGCCTCACGTTACCAATCGTATCACAGTTCAAATCACTGCACAAACTGGTCTTCCATGTCACCTCATTTTCCTCTATTTAACTGTCATTGTATATCAGAGTAACCTACAAATTTCAGAGATGTCATTTTCATTTCCCACCTTTCAGGACAACCTTCTTAAGCAGATCTTACCTCTAAATTCTAGCCTAGCATGCTATGGTCCCTTATACTAATATCACTGTCATCTCAATCAAACATGAGACCTGCATATTCAGAGTGCTATGAGAGTTTTGCTATTGTTATTTAATCTTTCTTTCTTTCTTTCTTTCTTTCTTTCTTTCTTTCTTTCTTTCT